>CM042853.1:1368713-1385809 GCA_023658055.1 Thaleichthys pacificus | reverse complement strand
TCCCCCCTCCATAGCCAATTAAAAAACGGCTATGTTTATTTTACATAAAGCTCAAATAAAGGCCAACAAATCTGTGCCACTCACATTAAGTCTGGAAAACTCCGTAAACTAGCATCACATCAACAACAGGATGAGCATGCAAGAGCAGCTGTGGTGAGTGTATACGGTGGCCGGTTCTGGTGGGCCTATTTTTACTCCCAGTCCGTCCCTGGAGGAGGGGTGGAGGATGAGGGGTGGAGGATTGGGAGAGGAGAGAGAGGAGGGTGAGAGAGAGGAGAGAGAGGGGGATGAGAGAGGAGGGGAGAGAGAGGGGGGTGAGAGAGGAGGAGAGGAGAGAGGAGGAGAGGAGGAGAGAGGAGGAGAGAGGAGGAGAGACGAGGAGGAGAGAAAGGGGAGTGGAGGAGGAGGGAGAGAGGAGGAGAGAGAGGAGGCGTGAGAGACCGAGGGAGAGAGAGGGGGAGAAGAGAGGAGCGAATGAGAGCATGGAGAGAGAGGAGGAGAGAAAAGGAGGAGGAGAAAGGGGGGTGAGACGAGGAGGAGAGAGAGAGGTAGTAGAGAGAGGGGGGTGAGAGAGGAGGAGGAGAGAGGAAGGAGAGAGAGGGGGGGTGACGGAGAGGAGGAGAGAGGAGGAGGAGAGATGAGGGGCGTGCTCCTGTATGCTTTCATTGTTTAATTGTGATTCTCCTTTAATTGGGAAGGTTGGTCGCATGTAATGAGGAGTCTCTATTGAAGAGGGTAAGTGTTGTGATGACGGGTCTCTATTGAGGAGGGTAAGCGTTGTGATGAGCTCTCTATTGAAGAGGGCCACACAAGAAAAGGTTGGTAGAGCGAGTCAATGATGCACTCACTGTCTGTTGGGTGAGATGGGAGAGGTGGGAGAAGGAGGGAGGAGGAGGAGGAGGAGGGAGGAGGAGGAGGAGGAGGGAGGAGGAGAGAGGAGGAGGGAGAGGAGGAGAGAGGAGGAGGAGGGAGGAAGGAGAGAGGAGGAGGAGGAGGGAAGGGAGGAGAGAGGAGAGGACGGAGGGAGGAGGAGGAGAGAGGAGGAGGGAGAGGAAGGAGGGAGGGAGGAAGAGAGGAGGAGGAGGAGGAGAGAGGAGGATGGAGGGCAGGAAGGAGGAGAGAGAGGAGGAGCTGCAGAGGAGGAGAGAGGAGGAGAGAGGAGGAGAGGAGAGAAAAAACAGAAGATGAGAGATGAATGAGGATGAAGGGGGAGGGGATTTACAGGAAAGAGAATTAGGAAAACACAAAAGTTTTAATGAAGGGCACTTCTGTGTTTCTAAGCAGTGATTGGAGTTGATCACGAGTGTGTGAGCAGAGAGGCTGTAGAAAGAGTTCATGAGTCTTTAGAGGGAGAAACTGGATCTGTTGGTGAACGCAGAGTGAACGTCTTAAGAGCCGTGAGCAGAAAAATACAAACACTCATTAAAAATATAAATGTGACACTATAACGATCTGGAAGGCATTATCACTGTCGTCATCATCGTTTGATCCTCCATACAACAACGGTCAACAAGTTTGAGTGATTTTCTAGTATGACTACCATTTAATTCATATTACACTTCAACTGTTAGATTTAATCTGCCAGCTCGTTTCCCTATTCATTTTGGAATCAAACTATTTGCATTTGCAGCCCACTGAAAGCAGAAGGGCAACAGCTTGTGCAGTAATCCCTCACCTCAGGGGCTGCTTGGTTTTAAACACTGTTTTTGTTTCATTTGTTTAAATTGATCCTTGATCTAAGCTAGCTAAGAGATCCCCTAGGACACAGTCTCTGAGGGGAGGGGAGGGGAGGAGGAGGGGGAGAGGAGAGGAAGAGAGGAGGGGGGGGAGAGGAAAGGAGGGAGAGGAAGAGAGGAGGGGAGAGAGAGGCGAGGAGGAAGGAGGAGAGGAAGAGAGGAGGAGGAGAGGAGGGGGAGAGGAGAGGAGAGGAAGAGAGGAGGGGGAGAGGAGAGGAGGAGAAGAGAGGAAGAGAGGAAGGGGAGGTTACTGGTGTTACTGGTGTGTGTGTGTGTCTGTGTCTCTGTGTCTGTGTGTAGTGCGTGTGTGTGTTTGTCTATGTGTGTCTGAGTGGTTATCACTCATGGTGACAACACAGAGAGCTGTGTCAGGTCCTTAGAAGCTGTTATGCTATGCTAACATCATGCTAACTAGGCAATTCTACTATCAGGATAATAGTTAGCTTCGCTATGCTAACACTATGCAACTAGGCCTATATACTGTCAGGATAATAGTTTAACTACACTATACTAACATTATGCTTACCGAGGCCTTTCTACTGTCAGAATAATAGTTGCTAAACAATGCTAAAATCAGCAAGCACACACTTCTACATATGATCAGAATGAAAGGAAAAAAGTTTCAATTCCATTTCTTTCCCTGAGTAAAAACAATTAAATTCACTTGAAGTAAAATCTTTAATTAATTTGAAATGTATTCAATTCAGTTAAATTCGATTCCCTATATTGATCCGATTGAAGATCCGTATATGTTTATATGTTTATTGTTTGCACCTTACGGCCACAGTAAATTCCGTGTTTGTGTAAACCTGACACATGGCGAATAAAACCAAATTCTAATTCTGATTCTGATGGAAAGTTCAGGCTTTCGGGTTGAAGAAGAAAACATTTTCAACATCTCACTGCACAAGGAAACGTCCCTGTTCCATCCAGTGTTGCCCTTTACTCACTGTGTGGATGCACTCAAATAACATCTGAATATATGAAATATATTAATAGTACAATAATTGGTGCTGTGTTTTGTGTAGCTCACACAGATCTGACACTACGGTCAAGGTTGGGATTCAAACCTGTGACCTCTTGATGGGCAGTTAAATGCTCTAACCACTGAGCTACATGCATCCAGAACCCTGTAGCTGCGCCAACCTAAGCCCACCCATCCCAACGTTCTTTATGACATGAAAGTGTTCAGCCTTGGAGAGAGATGTTCCAGGGGAGGGCTGTATGTGGGAGGATCGAGTTAGGGGTTAGGGTTAGGCACAAGGGGTTAGGGTTAGGCACCAGGGGGGTGTAGCTGTGCTAGTGAGAGAGTGTGGAAGAGGGTGGTAGTGGTGGGGGCAGGGATGGAGGAGGACAGGGGAGGATGGGGGAGGACGGGGGAGGATGGGGGGTGATGTATGGAAGAGTAAGAGTTTATTCACCAGCGTCTGAGAGGGGCTATTCACAGTGTGAGTGTCTATAGTGGGGCACTCAACCATGGGGCCAGAGGGCTTTATCTCCCACACGCACACACACGCACACACGCACACACACGCACACACGCACACACACACATTCCCCTCTGGTACCTGACAACCTCTCAAGCAGCTAAGGGTGCCATTGAGAAAAGGAGGAGAGGAGGAGAGGGGGAGAGGGGGAGAGGGGGAGAGGAGGAGAGGGGGAGAGAGGAGAGGAGGAGAGGGGGAGAGAGAGAGGAGGACAGGGGGAGAGGGGCACAGGAGGAGAGGGGGAGAGGGGGAGAAAGAGAAATTCATTCAGGGGAGTCTATCATTCTGTGTGGTGTTGTCTTTACTCCTGAATAGAACCTGAGAGACCCTCCTCCCCTTCTCCCCCTCTTCCCCCTCTTCCCTCTCCTCCCCTTCTTCCCCCTCCTCCCCCTCTTCCCTCTCCTCCCCTTCTCCCCCTCCTCCCCCTCTTCCCTCTCCTCCCCCTCTTCCCCCTCCTCCCCCCTCTCCTCCCCCCTCTCCCTCTCCTCCCCCTCTCCCTCTCCTCCCCTTCTCCCTCCTCCTCCCCCTCTCCCTCTCCTCCCCCTCTCCTCCCCCTCTCCCCCTCCTCCCCCCTCTCCCTCTCCTCCCCCTCTTCCTCTCCTCCCCTTCTCCCCCTCCTCCCCCTCTCCCTCTCCTCCCCCTCTCCCCCTCCTCCCCCTCTCACTCTCCTCCCCCTCTCTCCCCCTCCTCCCCCACCCTATCGCCACCCCTCCGACCCTTAAGTGCCTGGTCGTCAGCTTCACTTTTACAAACTGGTAACTCTCTCTCTCTTAATCTCGATCTCCCTCCCTCTTCCTCCTCCTCTCTTCCTCTCACATAATCACTGTATGTAGCTATCCTGAATGCTGTTGATGAACGGCATTGTTAAAAATGAGTTTACACCCAATTTTAATTATTTTAGATGACACTTTTATCCAAATCGAGTTAACATATCACACTATGCCCAAACAGTTTATCTGTCCCCTCCCCCCTTCAGGCACAGGCCACCATGACACATCCAGACATATGGTTCTCTGATTCGACTCGCCATGCCTGTCCTGGTGCCGTGTCAGAGTGAGTGTGCCACACAGACACTGTGACGAATATAGCGAGGGTGTGTGTGAGGGGTGTGTGTGTTTGTGTGTGTGAATGGAAGAGTGAAAGGGTGTCTGGGTGTGTGTATGTGAGGGGTGTGTGTATGTGAGGGGTGTGTGTATGTGAGGGGTGTGTGTTTCTGTGTGTGGGTGTGAGGAGTGGGGGGGGGGGGGGGAGGGTGTATGGGGAGGGTGCAGGGCTGGTCAGTGTCCACCCACGACTCATCCTACATGACAGACTCATCCTACATCCTCATCCTGGTCAGGACATGACATCACACCATGTCCTGGGCAGGACATGACATCACACCCTGTCCTGGGCAGGACATGACATCACACCCTGTCCTGGGCAGGACATGACATCACACCCTGACCTGGGCAGGACACCCTGGCACACACAGTCAGCCATCGCTACATTGTTGTGTAAATGTTTGTTGTCAATGGAAACCAGGTGGAAGATTCAACACCTGAGAAGATCCCAGGACATGCTGGATAAATAACTATTATGGAGCAATCAAGAAAGGGGAACCTAAAGTGTGTGTGTGTGTGTGGAGGGGGGGGGGGGGTGGGTGTGTATGTTTATGTGGTGTGTGTGTGTGTGTGTGTGTGATGCAGCACAGAATAAAAGGCTAGTTAGCCACCTAATTCCCCATGTCAAATACAATGGCAGCAATTACAGGGTCATCAGTGTTGGTGGCACATACCTTTCTGTTGCTGTGTGAGTGTGTCAGTGAGTGTGTGTGTGTGTCAGTGAGTGTGTGTGTGTGTCAGTGAGTGTGTGTGTGTGTCTGGTAAAACTGCTCCACAGGGAGACGGTTAGTCACGGCTTCTTATTGACCCGTCACACCCTGGTCACAGCACCAGAGGGGGGGGTCCTCAGTCACTCAGCCAAGGTGACGTGGATGCTCCGACCAGACCACGACCACAGTCTAACCCTGGAGTCAACCCCCACCATCTGAGAATGAACAGTTCTACATTTTATTAATATTGGTTCTAATCAGTCAGATTTTGTGTTTTTTTGGGTAAATTGATGATAAGAGAAACTTTCTAATTCACCAGCTTCCTTCTGAATACCTGCAGTCACACGGCTGGTGATTCTGCAAGGACTTCTTCTGATCCTGCTCTCTCCTACCCCCCCCCCCCCCTCCTACCCCCCCCTCCCACCCCCCCCCCCTCCCCCCTCAACTGCCTGCCCTCTCACCCCCCACACACACACGGCCCCTCCCCTCCCCTCCGCTCCCAAACCCACCAAAGCAAAGCTCTCTTTGTTAACCTAATGTGCTTTTACCAGTTGCTTTCTGCCAGGAAGACATCTGCTGTGTGACCAGTCAATATTGTGAGGCCAGTTCAAAGCGGCCAGTTCATTATCTGTGTCAGCTTAACAACCAGAGGTAGCAGTAGAGATGGGCGAGTGGTGACAGTGTGGGGGAACACAATGGAGCCCTCATTAACCAGTGATTTATCATGATGGGATGCCCCAGTTCAACCTTTGCTCCCCCCACCACCCCCCACCACCCTTCACCACCTCCAGGAAAAGAATCCTCCCTATTGTTCGGGTGAGAGGAACTGTGAAAGTGGGGCTGGAGGAAGAAAGAATCAAGTTAAAAAGTCTGGTGAAAAGAGAGAGTGTGTGGCGTATGTTCCTGTGTGGAGTGTGTCTTCTACGGTGCATCTTGGAGGAACAGAAGCTGGTCCACACAGGGGAACTGACACCAAACGAGAACATCTAATCTAAAGAGCTGGTGGTTTAGGGTTAGGGTTATGGTGGTTTAGGGTTAGGGTGGTTTTCTAACCCTTGACTCCCTCAGATGCCAATAAGGCTTTGACACATTCTTAGTCTGTTGAATTTGCATTCAACAAGTTCCTCAAAACTTCTGAATGTTTCTGTGGTGTGGAGAGACAGCCTGCAGGGAGAGCAGGTTTCTCACAATACTTCCCCAGACTTTATGATATTTTATATTTTATGATATTACTTGAGAGTTGAATATCAATCCTGTCTGTCTTCCTCCTCCATCAATCAGTCATCCCTCTCTCCATCACTCAGTCATCCCTCTCTCCTTCACTCAGTCATCCCTCTCTCCTTCACTCAGTCATCCCTCTCTCCCTTCACTCAGTCATCCCTCTCTCCTTCACTCAGTCATCCCTCTCTCCTTCACTCAGTCATCCCTCTCTCCATCACTCAGTCATCCCTCTCTCCTTCACTCAGTCATCCCTCTCTCCTTCACTCAGTCATCCCTCTCTCCTTCACTCAGTCATCCCTCTCTCCTTCACTCAGTCATCCCTCTCTCCTTCACTCAGCATCAGTGAGACTCTCTCCTTCCTCTCTCCCTGCCGGTGTGAAAGTCTGATATCGCAGTCATGATGGTGTGAAACTAGTCCCAGATGTTCTTAAGCATGCTTCATGCATGCATGTGCAGTGAGATCACAGTCCATCCTTGCCCAGAGAGAGACAGACACAGCACATAAAGCCAGTATAATGAGCGCTTAATGTTGGGTCTCTCTGGACGGAGGAGAAAAGGAATATTCAACGTAGCGGGTTTGTAAAGCGCTGGAGGATACGCCCCTTCTCTCTCCTCATCCCTCCCTCCCTCCCCCTCTCCTTCCCTCCCATGCCTGAATCCATTTGCCTAAATCACTGTGGAAGGAGGCGGGCAGGCATAATGTACCAGCCAAGGTTTGTAAACCGTTTTGTTAACAATGCATTCTGAGAGACAGAAAGGAGTGGAAGAGGGAGAGATAAAGAGGGAGGGAGAGAGAGGGGCAGGGTCGAGGGAGAGATAAAGAGGGAGGGAGAGAGAGGGGCATGGGAAAGGGAGAGATAAAGAGGGAGGGAGAGAGAGGGGCAGGGAAAGGAGATGATAAAGAGGGAGGGAGAGAGAGGGGCAGGGAAAGGGAGAGATGGCAGAAGGGGGCTTAATGAAGAGCAGGTGGGTGGGTGTGGTGGGGCAGGACTGTTTAGGACAGGCCTGGTGACTGGTCACACCCCAGTCCCATCTCCACCTCGCCCCCTCCACAACCCCTCCCTCCACTCCCTCCCTCCTCCCCTCTCCCCCTCCCTCTCTCCCCCCTCCCTCCTCCTTCCTCCGTCCCCCGTCCCTCCGCCTACCCCCTCCCCCCCCCCCCCTCCCCCTCCCTCCCTGCACTCTCTCCTCTTCTAAACTGTGCATCCTCCTCACACAGACCAGTTCTTACTTTAGTCACACCACCTGCCTCCACCATTCATACACCCACACACACACACACCACACACACTCACACACACTCACACACAGATACACTCACATACACACACACAGATACACACACCCTGACTCCCTCACAAATACACCATGGATTATGGTGATCAATAACGTAGCAATTATAAGTGATCAGGTCCCTATTTTCAGTCACTGGGTAATTGTTGATCAATGCGGGGCAAGGTCCTGTGTCAGGTCAGTGGTCAGTTGTTCATCTCTACCTCAGTGTGAGGATGGACTGTACAGCAGAGAGACAGTCCTCCACCCTACAGAGTGTTACAGCAGATGGTTCAGTGTGTACATGACATGGACTATAGAAACATTCCTGCTGTTAAATTAACACTTTGCTCTGAAACACATCTGACCTCCTTGTGTGTGACCCCCCCCCCCCCCCCCCCCCCCCCCCCCCCCCCCCCCCCCCCCCCCCCCCCCACCACCGTCACCACCCCCACTACTGGCCGCGACAGCTATCCCCAGAAGGCCTTTCCGGATCGGGACTGATTTGCTGCATAAGCCCCCCTGTGATTACCCATTAGGCCGGGTCTCTGGTGGCTGGAGTGTGTGGCAGGGTAGCATGTGCACCCTGTCCCTGCCTGGGCGGGCTGCTATTGAAGCATCCCTCCCCTGTGCTGCCGATAATTGGCTGTGAGGGCTGTTAGACGGGCCTCCGGCTGCAGGGAACTGAAGGTGACATCTGATCAGACGTCCACTTAGACTCAAAGAGGGCTTGATCTGTGAGCTGTGGTGACAGGGTCTCCTTGGAGACGACACCTTCAGACACGGCCTGACTGGCAGGTCTTTACACACACTGAGCACCTCCTCTCATGTGACAGAAAACACGGGGTGTGTTACACGCTGCAGCTCGGTGGTTAGAGCATTTGATGGCAGATGAAGAGGTTGTAGGGTCAAATCTGTCCATGTATGTTGTTTTGGATGAAAGCGTCTGCTAAATGATCAAATTTGTATTATTAGCATAAGAGGGAAATATGCTCTTGTTATCAATTTATTCAAACTTCATGGTCGAGGGATTTGTCCATTTAAAACCAACATATTACCATCGCTTTTTAATTACTTTTGAGTAACACCTGGAGGAGGGACTCTCCTGACTGCTCCTCACCAGCTTTCTCTGAGTTGTTCCTGGTCTTCTCTGAGTTGTTCCTGGTCTTCTCTGAGTTGTTCCTGGTCTTCTCTGAGTTGTTCCTGGTCTTCTCTGAGTTGTTCCTGGTCTTCTCTGAGGGTTCAGGCTCGTCACAGGGGCTGGTCTGAAGCCCTCTGTGAAATTGCTTGTAAAAAGAGCTGTCCAAATAATGATGTGATAATTATGTTATGATTCGATTTGAAACACGCAAAGACAACCACACATATTTAACACACACAAACAGCACACCACACACACAATCTTCCATCTAAAATTAAGCACATCTCTTAATTTTTTTTTAACAACAAATTTAATTTAAGTTCCAACGGCTTTCTTGTGGATGTACTCTAGGAGGCTGGGCTGTGGGGGTCTGGGGCCCCCCTGCTGGCCCCCCTGCTGGCCCCCCCGCTGGCCCCCAGATCAGACAGACTGAGTGTGGTCCAGAGACATCTCCCCTCAATCACCACTTGAGACTGAGCCTCCCTCTTCCAGCAGCCGGGCCTTACAGCTCTCTGTGTTGACACACCCTGATTAGTTTGGTCAGCGTACAGAATCTCCCAGGAAGCCTGATCTCAGCGTCAATGCTCTTCTCTCTCCATCCCTTCATCCTCCATCCCTCCATCCCTGCTCTGTCACAAAGGCGGAGGGTGGTGCTGGAAGCGGGAAGGGAGACAGGATCAGAGCGCTCCGCTGCTGGGTAAACACACCCAGTTAATGGGCCTGGGCCCAGACCCCCCCCACACCCCCATTACCAGCAGAGGAATGTAGTCAGTCCAGTCATCATGGTGATGCTGAGCTTGCTTATCCTTTAGACACACATAGGGGTCTCACACACACACACACAGGCCGTGAACACACACACACAGGCCGTACACACACACACACACAGGCCGTACACACACACACACACAGGCCGTGCACACACACACACACACACAGGCCGTACACACACACACACACACAGGCCGTACACACACACACACAGGCCGTACACACACACACACACAGGCCGTACACACACACACAGGCCGTACACACACACACACACACAGGCCGTACACACACACAGGCGTCAAACTCACTGCCACACACACAACCCTCACACACTGAAATGCACTAAATTACACACTCACTGACACACACACTCACTCTGAGATACACAACACACAAGCCCACATAAATGCATAAATCCATAGAGATCAAAACAGTATAATCTCCAGTATCTCTACTTCCATCCTCCAGAGCCCCTATTTGTAAAAATCTCCAGATCTGAGTTAGCTTGCTAGCTAATGGATAATATGCTAATGCTGGTGGGAGGAGGAGCACTGCAAGCTTATGAAGGATTAGCACTTGTTGGCCCTCCCAGGCACCCCGCTGAGCTAGCACGCTAATACAGGTGTTAGTAAACTGGCGTTAGCCTCCAGCTAATTAGCTTCCATTCAGCCAGTGATTGTGTGGCCGGCTCTGCCATTTGTAGTGCTGTTTGCTCATCGGCAGGGAGGTCTCTGTGTTCTGTGGTGGGTCCAACATGATCCGCCTGCCTGGTCCTTTCACTCTGCTCAGAGAGCTGCTGAGCATCACTGGGGTGGGCGTGGGGGGGGCGGGGGGGGGGACAGGGCGGGGAGGGGGGGTCAGAGAGGCTGGTGGGGCCTGGGTTGGGGGATATATACTGGAGAAGCTGTTCAAAACAACACATTCACACACACAGGAGGACACTAGATTCAATGTTATACTGGTTATTTTATTCTTGATCCACATCTCATTAGTTGTGGTTGCTTGCTTCTCTGGGGAAAGCCAACTAACCTTTACTCTCTTAGGTGTGTGTGTGTGTGTGTGTGTGTGTGAGTGTGAGTGTGAGTGTGAGTGTGAGTGTGAGTGTGAGTGTGAGTGTGTGTGTGTGTGTGTGTGTGTGTGTGTGTGTGTGTGTGTGTGTGTGTGTGTGAGTGTGTGTGTGTGTGTGTGTAATAGAGAGGGATGACAGAACTGGTCACTGGTGTGTGTGTCCATCAGTGTGTGGATGTGGGAAAGACACACACACACACAAGAGGGTAAAGGTTAGTTGGCTGACATGCCCAGAGCTCTTCTGCTGTCGCTGGTCCTCTCTTCTCCTGCCACAAAGGAGAGATTTAAAACAGCAAACAGATTTACCAGAGAAAACTCAAAGCCAAACACACAAGTCCACTAAGAAGCTTTGGTGTGTCATGGTGCTCCTTCACACGGCCACATCAACTGTTCCCTCACAACTGCTCTCCTGGGAAAATGTGTCTAGTCTTGTTTAACTGACAGGAAGGTTTGATCCAGGCAGCACAGGGTTGTCTTTGTAACTAAAACAGATAGTAAATTAGTCATGTAAAAACTTCCTGATAAAAATGTTATAATTCAGCATGACCCTCTGTAAAATATGAAAGGCAACTGATCCAAAGAGGGTTAGTATTGAACATGAGGAATGTTCAATGGTGTTGCCTCATAATCAGAACAGGAAAATATTTAGTAAAATACTTTACATCTAAACGTCCTTTATTCTCGTGTATACAATCCCTGTTACTGAGAATTCATGTTTTAAGACAAAGGTGCTCAAATAAAGAATAACATTCAGACCGTAGAACTTTGTTGTGAATATCAAGTAAATCATTCAGTAGATTTTCTGGTGTTTTGAGTTCCTGTGCCAATGTATCACCTCAGCTTCAGATGAGATACTCTCACATCTCAGCCTTCAGATGAGATACTCTCACATCTCAGCTTCAGATGAGATACTCTCACATCTCAGCCTTCAGGTGAGATACTCTCACATCTCAGCTTCAGATGAGATACTCTCACATCTCAGCCTTCAGATGAGATAATCTCACACCTCAGCCTTCAGGTGAGATACTCTCACATCTCAGCCTTCAGATGAGATACTCTCACATCTCAGCTTTCAGATGAGATAATCTCACACCTCAGCCTTCAGGTGAGATACTCTCACATCTCAGCCTTCAGATGAGATACTCTCACATCTCAGCTTTCAGATGAGATACTCTCACATCTCAGCCTTCAGATGAGATACTCTCACATCTCAGCTTTCAGATGAGATACTCTCACAGCTGCATGTTGACAGACCTCTTCACATGTCCCTCTGCAGCACACTGTGACAGATCCAGCATCCATCTGGCTGTCTTTGACATTCGTCACAGAATAGGAGGGGATTTCCTGTTCTCATGGCCGAATAACAAGTAACACAGTGGGACAGTGTGACAGCAGGACACACACACACTCACTCTCACACACACTTTCTCTCACTCTCTCTCTCTCTCTCTCTCTCTCTCTCTCTCTCTCTCTCTCTCTCTCTCTCTCTCTCTCTCTCTCACACATTCACACACTCCCCCTCTCTCTCTCTCTCTCTCTCTCTCTCTCTCACACATGCACACACACTCTCTCTCTCTCTCTCTCTCTCTCTCTCTCTCTCTCTCTCTCTCTCTCTCTCTCTCTCTCTCTCTCTCTCTCTCTCTCTCACACACATGCACACACTCCCTCTCTCTCTCTCTCTCTCTCTCTCTCTCTCTCTCTCTCTCTCTCTCTCTCTCTCTATCACACAAACACACTCCCAGGTCTGAGCAGATGTGGTTGTCCCCCCAGTAGTGTTCCCTCCCTGCTGGGAGTCTGCAGGAGCCCCCGCTCTCCTGGACGTCCTGGTGAAAGCTGCTCTAAGCTGTTTGCTCGTTTAATGATCTCATTGTTTCTCCGTCCAGGAGAAGCAGGTCTCAGCGCTGCTGAGGCCCTGCATCTCTGGGATGGAGATCTGCTCTGAGCTGCATTGATACTCGGCTGAGCTCCGGAGCATTGTGAGGGTCTGGAGTCTGAGCTGTGTGAAAGAGGCAGGAAGGTTCTGGAGTCTTGCTATTGTCTCGCACCTTTCAGCCAATCAGAAGAGCCACATCTGGGGGCCTCTTGAGTCGGTCTAGACACCCAGGACGGGTCGTGTGACACGAAAGACTTTTGCTGCTCTGAGGGTCTGGAATTGTTGCTTCTTCACGCTTTCTGTGAAAATGTGCTTTCTGTACTTCATCTCTGGATTGCTCTAAGTAATAAAAAAACCTGTCCACATCTACTTACATTTATTATTTAGCAGACGCTTTTATCCAAAGCAACTTCCAAGAGAGAGCTTTACAAAAGAGCATAGGTCACTGATCATAACAACGAGATAGCTCCAAACATTGTGGGTAGCCAAAACATAAAGCATACATTGTGAAAAACAAATAAGTGCCAAAGGCAAGAACCATAAGAGCATGTAGTTAAACAAGTTACAATTAAACAACATGAACCTCAAAAGTGCAAGAGTGTACCTGCAGAAAAGCAAGCAACAATAATATATTTCACAGCAAGTACAATAATTTTTTATCATTTACAACTAACCAACAAGAGCAACAAGTCTCTCAATACTTAATTTTCTTTCTTATTTCAGCTTTCACAAATATAAAGAACAAAGGATCTTTTACTCATTTGTAAAATCTCACATGGTGGAAAAACGTATTTGATATAAATCTTTGTGAGAGAACAGGAAGGAGGCAGTACTTTTTACTTAGCCTCATGCTCGATTCCTGAAAATAAAATGGGGATTAACTAGCATGGAAATATGAGATGATGGATGGGTCACTGACACAAACAAACAAAAGTCAGAAAAGACTTAGGTAGTAGTCGAGTCTAATGATCTCAACACACACACACAGACTCACAATCACACGCACACACACAGTCTCACGCACACACACACACAGTCTCACACACACAGACTCAGGACCACAGGGACTTGTGCAGCATAATAACATCAAACTGTATCTTGATGTGATCGTCCCTCTCTAATTGATCTAATCCCCAGCTCCCCTCCCCCCCACACACACATCTTGCTGCCACCCCACACACACTAACTCACACACAGACACACACACACACAGACACACCCACCTTGCTGACCCCAGACAGTCCTTCAGAGTGAGGGTCCAGGGAGAGGGGGCAGCTGATTGGGAGACAATAGGCAGCAGATTGTGCTGTCAGGGTTCATTAATTACCATCATTAGCATCACACTCCTGGGCCTGTGGGCCTAAGCTATAAGCCGAGTGTATGAGTGTGTGTGTGTGTGTGTGTGTGTGGTGTGTGTGTGTGTGTCTGTTGCTGAATATACGTACATGAATGAGTGTCTGTCTGAATAAACACAACTGTGTCCAAACATCCAGTACAGACATGGAAACAACATACTGTACCCCACGGAAAAAGGAAAGAATCTTAAATACTTAATTTGCTTAAAGTAGGATATAAAAGATGACGCGTATAATGAATCGCACATTTAAACAGTCCAGTTCTCCACTGTCATTAAGCCTTTTAAAATGGCAGGGAATCATCTAGAAGTCTTCTGACCTGACCAAGAAGAACAGTCTCTCTGTGATCCATAAGTCCTTTTAAGTAACCATTGACCTCAGCATGTCTGCCCCCAGCCGCGGGGCTCTGAAAGGAAATTGAACCACGTTTCTGACACGCACACTGCGACACAGGACTGGGCTTCCTCCACTGGCTTCCTGTCTGATCGATGGGGGAGATAATGACTCCACAGGTGAGACAGACAGGAGCCCAGCGGGGGCCCAGGGGGGGGCAGCCCCCCCGCAGCTAGCTCCAATTAGCACCCACGGCCTTGGAACAAAAGAGACGACATTTCGTTTCAGCGGAGTGCCAGTTAAAGGCCTCCTCTCTCCACCTTGCACTCTCTCTCCTCTCCTCTCTTTCTGTCTCTTTCTGCTGATGTCTCTCAACGATCATCCCCCTCTCTCTGCTCTGGGAGGACGCTTGGTCGATGCCCAGTGTTGTCAGAGGCGGGGAGGTTGAGATCGTGGAGCGTTGATGAATTCATTGTGTGTCAGTGACTGGCTGTGTGAGGGGGGTTTTAGTTAATGAAAACCACAGGAGATCTGGAGGAAAGTAACATGTTTTTTTGAAGCAGCTGATTGATTTACATGACACACACATGTTACTGCAGCGTCCTACATTATGGGAGCACAGACATCGTAAAGTCGTCTGTATTCATACTGTTAATCAAAGCAGACATCAGGCACACACAGTTATGTGTTTTCTAAACACATGACATTCTCTGACAAAGCTGAACCATGTCATTTTCACAGCTGTGGCAAGAGATTTGAGAGTGCTCCCGTGGTCTGAGTTCAGACTGTGAGACTTTGATTTCACAGACAGGTGTTGGACAGGTACCTGGACTGGTCTGGTAGCCGAGATGTGGTTACTTTACACTGTGTCTGGTAGCTGAGATGTTACTTTACACTGTGTCTGGTAGCTGAGATGTGGTTACTTTACACTGTGTCTGGTAGCTGAGATGTTACTTTACACTGTGTCTGGTAGCTGAGATGTGGTTACTTTACACTGTGTCTGGTAGCTGAGATGTGATTACTTTACACTGTGTCTGTTAAGACACACTTTAAGTGGCTGTAAATAAAAACGTCACAAAGTAAAAATAAAATGTGAATGAAATTAATCAAACGTAACCCGAGACTGTGTGATTGTGAAGGACAGCAGCAGGTGAAGACACAGCCGCCAGCAGTTTGTCTTCAGAACACAACAGGTGAAGACACAGCCGCCAGCAGTTTGTCTTCAGAACACAACAGGTGAAGACACAGCCGCCAGCAGTTTGTCTTCAGAACACAACAGGTGAAGACACAGCCGCCAGCAGTTTGTCTTCAGAACACAACAGGTGAAGACACAGCCGCCAGCAGTTTGTCTTCAGAACACAACAGGTGAAGACACAGCCGCCAGCAGTTTGTCTTCAGAACACAACAGGTGAAGAATTCATGGAGAGCGAGCAGCAACGGTTTAAAGCTTGATTTGAAATTCAGAGATATTATAAAGTGGATTGGGAAATGATTCAGGGAATTTTGTTCTCATTATTACATATAATTTAAATTATCCTGAAATGAACCAAATAAGAAAATATCTATATTTTTTAACTTTAAAACCCTGAATACATTTAAATAACATTGGTTAATACAAATACATTTCAAGTAATTTAAAGAGTTTCAAGGCACTCTTCTTGTCCAATAACTTTAAAGACTGAAAATAAATCTTGAAATGCTTTTTAAATGCTACAAAACTTGGAGCAACTTGACAAAATCTACACATTCAGGGTAAGGTATACTCTAAGAATGAAAAGCAGTACTGCCCTCTGCTGTCGATTGGTCACAATCATGGTTGTCTGTCCAATAGGCTCAGCTGGGTGAAGGTCTGCTCCAGCTGCAGACCTCTCTCCTCAGGCCCCTCAGACCTCTCTCCTCAGACCCCTCAGACCTCTCTCCTCAGACCCCTCAGACCTCTCTCCTCAGACCTCTCTCCTCAGACCCCTCAGAACTCTCCTCAGGCCCCTCAGACCTCTCTCCTCAGGCCCCTCAGACCTCTCTCCTCAGGCCCCTCAGACCTCTCTCCTCAGGCCCCTCAGACCTCTCTCCTCAGACCCCTCAGACCTCTCTCCTCAGGCCCCTCAGACCTCTCTCCTCAGGCCCCTCAGACCTCTCTCCTCAGGCCCCTCAGACCTCTAATCAAACTGGCAACCTTCAGATTACTAGCCCGATTCCCTCACCGCTCAGCCATCTGACTCCTACTTCAGCCTTTCAATCATATGAATATGTTCAGCTTTTTACATGAGTCAGATGGTGCCAATTCTGCTTAACCTTTGCAGCATCACTTTGCACAACCACAAAACCTTTACCTCAAAAGAGGACCATATCTCACAACAAGGTCACCACAGCTTCAGTCAGACTGAAGGGCTGTCTTCACTGGAACACAGGGGTCTATGACCAAAATAAAATCCAAAACAAGCCCGTAGAGGGGACTCTGATGAGCAGACCAGACCAAGTTTGGGGCATGTGGGGCCTTCCTAGGCAGAGTTATGGGCCCGACAAAAAGGGAAGGCAAATATGGTCCAAAAATCTCAAAATAAAATCCAAAACAAGCCCGTAGAGGGGACTCTGAGCAGACCAGACCAAGTTTGGGGCATGTGGGGCCTTCCTAGTCAGAGTTATGGGCCCGACAAAAAGGGAAGGCAAATATGGTCCAAAAATCTCAAAATAAAATCCAAAACAAGCCCGTAGAGGGGACTCTGATGAGCAGACCAGACCAAGTTTGGGGCATGTGGGGCCTTCCTAGGCAGAGTTATGGGCCCGACAAAAAGCGAAGCCAAATATTGTCAAAAAATCTCAAAATAAAATTAAAAACAAGCCCGTAGAGGGGCCTCTGATGAGCAGACCAGACCAAGTTTGGGGCATGTGGGGCCTTCCTAGGCAGAGTTATGGGCCCGGCAAAAAGGGAAGCCAAATATGGTCCAAAAATCTCAAAATAAAATCCAAAACAAGCCCGTAGAGGGGACTCTGAGCAGACCAGACCAAGTTTGGGGCATGTGGGG
>CM042853.1:1221694-1368613 GCA_023658055.1 Thaleichthys pacificus | reverse complement strand
CCCATAACTCTGCCTAGGAAGGCCCCACATGCCCCAAACTTGGTCTGGTCTGCTCATCAGAGTCCCCTCTACAGGCTTGTTTTGGATTTTATTTTGAGATTTTTTGACCATATTTGGCTTCCCTTTTTGTCGGGCCCATAACTCTGCCTAGGAAGGCCCCACATGCCCCAAACTTGGTCTGGTCTGCTCATCAGAGTCCCCTCTACAGGCTTGTTTTGGAATTTTATTTTGAGATTTTTTGACCATATTTGGCTTCCCTTTTTGTCGGGCCCATAACTCTGCCTAGGAAGGCCCACATGCCCCAAACTTGGTCTGGTCTGCTCATCAGAGTCCCCTCTACAGGCTTGTTTTGGATTTTATTTGAGATTTTTGGACCATATTTGCCTTCCCTTTTTGTCGGGCCCATAACTCTGCCTAGGAAGGCCCCACATGCCCCAAACTTGGTCTGGTCTGCTCATCAGAGTCCCCTCTACAGGCTTGTTTTGGATTTTATTTTGAGATTTTTTGACCATATTTGCTTCCCTTTTTGTCGGGCCCATAACTCTGCCTAGGAAGGCCCCACATGCCCCAAACTTGGTCTGGTCTGCTCATCAGAGTCCCCTCTACAGGCTTGTTTTGGAATTTTATTTTGAGATTTTTTGACCATATTTGGCTTCCCTTTTTGTCGGGCCATAACTCTGCCTAGGAAGGCCCCACATGCCCCAAACTTGGTCTGGTCTGCTCATCAGAGTCCCCTCTACAGGCTTGTTTGGATTTTATTTTGAGATTTTTTGACCATATTTGGCTTCCCTTTTTGTCGGGCCCATAACTCTGCCTAGGAAGGCCCCACATGCCCCAAACTTGGTCTGGTCTGCTCATCAGAGTCCCCTCTACAGGGCTTGTTTTGGATTTTATTTTGAGATTTTTTGACCATATTTGGCTTCCCTTTTTGTCGGGCCCATAACTCTGCCTAGGAAGGCCCCACATGCCCCAAACTTGGTCTGGTCTGCTCATCAGAGTCCCCTCTACGGCTTGTTTTGGATTTTATTTTGAGATTTTTTGACCATATTTGGCTTCCCTTTTTGTCGGGCCCATAACTCTGCCTAGGAAGGCCCCACATGCCCCAAACTTGGTCTGGTCTGCTCATCAGAGTCCCCTCTACGGCTTGTTTTGGATTTTATTTTGAGATTTTTGGACCATATTTGCCTTCCCTTTTTGTCGGGCCCATAACTCTGCCTAGGAAGGCCCCACATGCCCCAAACTTGGTCTGGTCTGCTCATCAGAGTCCCCTCTACAGGCTTGTTTTGGATTTTATTTTGAGATTTTTTGACCATATTTGGCTTCCCTTTTTGTCGGGCCCATAACTCTGCCTAGGAAGGCCCCACATGCCCCAAACTTGGTCTGGTCTGCTCATCAGAGTCCCCTCTACAGGCTTGTTTTGGATTTTATTTTGAGATTTTTTGACCATATTTGGCTTCCCTTTTTGTCGGGCCCATAACTCTGCCTAGGAAGGCCCCACATGCCCCAAACTTGGTCTGGTCTGCTCATCAGAGTCCCCTCTACGGGCTTGTTTTGGATTTTATTTTGAGATTTTTGGACCATATTTGCCTTCCCTTTTTGTCGGGCCCATAACTCTGCCTAGGAAGGCCCCACATGCCCCAAACTTGGTCTGGTCTGCTCATCAGAGTCCCCTCTACGGGCTTGTTTTGGATTTTATTTTGAGATTTTTGACCATATTTGCTTCCCTTTTTGTCGGGCCCATAACTCTGCCTAGGAAGGCCCCACATGCCCCAAACTTGGTCTGGTCTGCTCATCAGAGTCCCCTCTACAGGGCTTGTTTTGAATTTTATTTTGAGATTTTTTGACCATATTTGGCTTCCCTTTTTGTCGGGCCCATAACTCTGCCTAGGAAGGCCCCACATGCCCCAAACTTGGTCTGGTCTGCTCATCAGAGTCCCCTCTACAGGCTTGCTTTTGGATTTTATTTTGAGATTTTTGGACCATATTTGCCTTCCCTTTTTGTCGGGCCCATAACTCTGCCTAGGAAGGCCCCACATGCCCCAAACTTGGTCTGGTCTGCTCATCAGAGTCCCCTCTACGGGCTTGTTTTGGATTTTATTTTGAGATTTTTGGACCATATTTGCCTTCCCTTTTTGTCGGGCCCATAACTCTGACTAGGAAGGCCCCACATGCCCCAAACTTGGTCTGGTCTGCTCATCAGAGTCCCCTCTACGGCTTGTTTTGGATTTTATTTTGAGATTTTTTGACCATATTTGGCTTCCCTTTTTGTCGGGCCCATAACTCTGCCTAGGAAGGCCCCACATGCCCCAAACTTGGTCTGGTCTGCTCATCAGAGTCCCCTCTACGGGCTTGTTTTGGATTTTATTTTGAGATTTTTGGACCATATTTGGCTTCCCTTTTTGTCGGGCCATAACTCTGCCTAGGAAGGCCCCACATGCCCCAAACTTGGTCTGGTCTGCTCATCAGAGTCCCCTCTACGGGCTTGTTTTGGATTTTATTTTGAGATTTTTGGACCATATTTGCCTTCCCTTTTTGTCGGGCCCATAACTCTGCCTAGGAAGGCCCCACATGCCCCAAACTTGGTCTGGTCTGCTCATCAGAGTCCCCTCTACGGGCTTGTTTTGGATTTTATTTTGAGATTTTTTGACCATATTTGGCTTCCCTTTTTGCCGGGCCCATAACTCTGCCTAGGAAGGCCCCACATGCCCCAAACTTGGTCTGGTCTGCTCATCAGAGTCCCCTCTACGGGCTTGTTTTGGATTTTATTTTGAGATTTTTGGACCATATTTGCCTTCCCTTTTTGTCGGGCCCATAACTCTGCCTAGGAAGGCCCCACATGCCCCAAACTTGGTCTGGTCTGCTCATCAGAGTCCCCTCTACGGGCTTGTTTTGGATTTTATTTTGAGATTTTTGGACCATATTTGCCTTCCCTTTTTGTCGGGCCCATAACTCTGCCTAGGAAGGCCCCACATGCCCCAAACTTGGTCTGGTCTGCTCATCAGAGTCCCCTCTACGGGCTTGTTTTGGATTTTATTTTGAGATTTTTGGACCATATTTGGCTTCCCTTTTTGTCGGGCCCATAACTCTGCCTAGGAAGGCCCCACATGCCCCAAACTTGGTCTGGTCTGCTCATCAGAGTCCCCTCTACGGGCTTGTTTTGGATTTTATTTTGAGATTTTTGGACCATATTTGCCTTCCCTTTTTGTCGGGTCCCATAACTCTGCCTAGGAAGGCCCCACATGCCCCAAACTTGGTCTGGTCTGCTCATCAGAGTCCCCTCTACGGGCTTGTTTTGAATTTTATTTTGAGATTTTTTGACAATATTTGGCTTCCCTTTTTGCCGGGCCCATAACTCTGCCTAGGAAGGCCCCACATGCCCCAAACTTTGGTCTGGTCTGCTCATCAGAGTCCCCTCTACGGGCTTGTTTTGGATTTTATTTTGAGATTTTTGGACCATATTTGGCTTCCCTTTTGGTCGGGCCCATAACTCTGCCTAGGAATGGCCCCACATGCCCCAAACTTGGTCTGGTCTGCTCATCAGAGTCCCCTCTACGGGCTTGTTTTGGATTTTATTTTGAGATTTTTGGACCATATTTGCCTTCCCTTTTTGTCGGGCCCATAACTCTGACTAGGAAGGCCCCACATGCCCCAAACTTGGTCTGGTCTGCTCATCAGAGTCCCCTCTACGGGCTTGTTTTGGATTTTATTTTGAGATTTTTGGACCATATTTGCCTTCCCTTTTTGTCGGGCCCATAACTCTGACTAGGAAGGCCCCACATGCCCCAAACTTGGTCTGGTCTGCTCATCAGAGTCCCCTCTACGGGCTTGTTTTGGATTTTATTTTGAGATTTTTTGACCATATTTGGCTTCCCTTTTTGTCGGGCCCATAACTCTGCCTAGGAAGGCCCCACATGCCCCAAACTTGGTCTGGTCTGCTCATCAGAGTCCCCTCTACGGGCTTGTTTTGGATTTTATTTTGAGATTTTTGGACCATATTTGGCTTCCCTTTTTGTCGGGTCCATAACTCTGCCTAGGAAGGCCCCACATGCCCCAAACTTGGTCTGGTCTGCTCATCAGAGTCCCCTCTACGGGCTTGTTTTGAATTTTATTTTGTGATTTTTTGACAATATTTGGCTTCCCTTTTTGCCGGGCCCATAACTCTGCCTAGGAAGGCCCCACATGCCCCAAACTTTGGTCTGGTCTGCTCATCAGAGTCCCCTCTACGGGCTTGTTTTGGATTTTATTTTGAGATTTTTTGACCATATTTGCCTTCCCTTTTGGTCGGGCCCATAACTCTGCCTAGGAAGGCCCCACATGCCCCAAACTTGGTCTGGTCTGCTCATCAGAGTCCCCTCTACGGGCTTGTTTTGGATTTTATTTTGAGATTTTTGGACCATATTTGGCCTTCCCTTTTTGTCGGGCCCATAACTCTGACTAGGAAGGCCCCACATGCCCCAAACTTGGTCTGGTCTGCTCATCAGAGTCCCCTCTACGGGCTTGTTTTGGATTTTATTTTGAGATTTTTGGACCATATTTGGCTTCCCTTTTTGTCGGGCCCATAACTCTGCCTAGGAAGGCCCCACATGCCCCAAACTTGGTCTGGTCTGCTCATCAGAGTCCCCTCTACGGGCTTGTTTTCGATTTTATTTTGAGATTTTTGGACCATATTTGGCCTTCCCTTTTTGTCGGGCCCATAACTCTGCCTAGGAAGGCCCCACATGCCCCAAACTTGGTCTGGTCTGCTCATCAGAGTCCCCTCTACGGGCTTGTTTTGGATTTTATTTTGAGATTTTTGGACCATATTTGCCTTCCCTTTTTGTCGGGCCCATAACTCTGACTAGGAAGGCCCCACATGCCCCAAACTTGGTCTGGTCTGCTCATCAGAGTCCCCTCTACGGGCTTGTTTTGGATTTTATTTTGAGATTTTTTGACCATATTTGCCTTCCCTTTTTGTCGGGCCCATAACTCTGCCTAGGAAGGCCCCACATGCCCCAAACTTGGTCTGGTCTGCTCATCAGAGTCCCCTCTACGGGCTTGTTTTGGATTTTATTTTGAGATTTTTGGACCATATTTGGCTTCCCTTTTTGTCGGGTCCATAACTCTGCCTAGGAAGGCCCCACATGCCCCAAACTTGGTTTGGTCTGCTCATCAGAGTCCCCTCTACGGGCTTGTTTTGGATTTTATTTTGAGATTTTTGGACCATATTTGCCTTCCCTTTTTGTCGGGTCCATAACTCTGCCTAGGAAGGCCCCACATGCCCCAAACTTGGTCTGGTCTGCTCATCAGAGTCCCCTCTACGGGCTTGTTTTTAATTTTATTTTGATGATTTTTTGACAATATTTGGCTTCCCTTTTTGCCGGGCCCATAACTCTGCCTAGGAAGGCCCCACATGCCCCAAATTGGTCTGGTCTGCTCATCAGAGTCCCCTCTACGGGCTTGTTTTGGATTTTATTTTGAGATTTTTTGACCATATTTGCCTTCCCTTTTGGTCGGGCCCATAACTCTGCCTAGGAATGGCCCCACATGCCCCAAACTTGGTCTGGTCTGCTCATCAGAGTCCCCTCTACGGGCTTGTTTTGGATTTTATTTTGAGATTTTTGGACCATATTTGCCTTCCCTTTTTGTCGGGCCCATAACTCTGACTAGGAAGGCCCCACATGCCCCAAACTTGGTCTGGTCTGCTCATCAGAGTCCCCTCTACGGGCTTGTTTTGGATTTTATTTTGAGATTTTTGGACCATATTTGGCTTCCCTTTTTGTCGGGCCCATAACTCTGCCTAGGAAGGCCCCACATGCCCCAAACTTGGTCTGGTCTGCTCATCAGAGTCCCCTCTACGGGCTTGTTTTCGATTTTATTTTGAGATTTTTGGACCATATTTGCCTTCCCTTTTTGTCGGGCCCATAACTCTGACTAGGAAGGCCCCACATGCCCCAAACTTGGTCTGGTCTGCTCATCAGAGTCCCCTCTACGGGCTTGTTTTGGATTTTATTTTGAGATTTTTTGACCATATTTGGCTTCCCTTTTTGTCGGGCCCATAACTCTGCCTAGGAAGGCCCCACATGCCCCAAACTTGGTCTGGTCTGCTCATCAGAGTCCCCTCTACGGGCTTGTTTTGGATTTTATTTTGAGATTTTTGGACCATATTTGGCTTCCCTTTTTGTCGGGTCCATAACTCTGCCTAGGAAGGCCCCACATGCCCCAAACTTGGTCTGGTCTGCTCATCAGAGTCCCCTCTACGGGCTTGTTTTGGATTTTATTTTGTGATTTTTTGACAATATTTGCCTTCCCTTTTTGTCGGGTCCATAACTCTGCCTAGGAAGGCCCCACATGCCCCAAACTTGGTCTAGTCTGCTCATCAGAGTCCCCTCTACGGGCTTGTTTTGAATTTTATTTTGTAGATTTTTTGACAATATTTGGCTTCCCTTTTTGCCGGGCCCATAACTCTGCCTAGGAAGGCCCCACATGCCCCAAACTTTGGTCTGGTCTGCTCATCAGAGTCCCCTCTACGGGCTTGTTTTGGATTTTATTTTGAGATTTTTTGACCATATTTGCCTTCCCTTTTGGTCGGGCCCATAACTCTGCCTAGGAATGGCCCCACATGCCCCAAACTTGGTCTGGTCTGCTCATCAGAGTCCCCTCTACGGGCTTGTTTTGGATTTTATTTTGAGATTTTTGGACCATATTTGGCTTCCCTTTTTGCCGGGCCCATAACTCTGCCTAGGAAGGCCCCACATGCCCCAGACTTGGTCTGGTCTGCTCATCAGAGTCCCCTCTACGGGCTTGTTTTGGATTTTATTTTGAGATTTTTGGACCATATTTGCCTTCCCTTTTTGTCGGGTCCATAACTCTGCCTAGGAAGGCCCCACATGCCCCAAACTTGGTCTGGTCTGCTCATCAGAGTCCCCTCTACGGGCTTGTTTTTAATTTTATTTTGTGATTTTTTGACAATATTTGGCTTCCCTTTTTGCCGGGCCCATAACTCTGCCTAGGAAGGCCCCACATGCCCCAAACTTGGTCTGGTCTGCTCATCAGAGTCCCCTCTACGGGCTTGTTTTGGATTTTATTTTGAGATTTTTGGACCATATTTGCCTTCCCTTTTGGTCGGGCCCATAACTCTGCCTAGGAAGGCCCCACATGCCCCAAACTTGGTCTGGTCTGCTCATCAGAGTCCCCTCTACGGGCTTGTTTTGGATTTTATTTTGAGATTTTTGGACCATATTTGGCCTTCCCTTTTTGTCGGGCCCATAACTCTGCCTAGGAAGGCCCCACATGCCCCAAACTTGGTCTGGTCTGCTCATCAGAGTCCCCTCTACGGGCTTGTTTTGGATTTTATTTTGAGATTTTTGGACCATATTTGGCTTCCCTTTTGGTCGGGCCCATAACTCTGCCTAGGAAGGCCCCACATGCCCCAAACTTGGTCTGGTCTGCTCATCAGAGTCCCCTCTACGGGCTTGTTTTGGATTTTATTTTGAGATTTTTGGACCATATTTGCCTTCCCTTTTTGTCGGGCCCATAACTCTGACTAGGAAGGCCCCACATGCCCCAAACTTGGTCTGGTCTGCTCATCAGAAGTCCCCTCTACGGGCTTGTTTTGGATTTTATTTTGAGATTTTTGACCATATTTGGCTTCCCTTTTTGTCGGGCCCATAACTCTGCCTAGGAAGGCCCCACATGCCCCAAACTTGGTCTGGTCTGCTCATCAGAGTCCCCTCTACGGGCTTGTTTTGGATTTTATTTTGAGATTTTTGGACCATATTTGGCTTCCCTTTTTGTCGGGTCCATAACTCTGCCTAGGAAGGCCCCACATGCCCCAAACTTGGTCTGGTCTGCTCATCAGAGTCCCCTCTACGGGCTTGTTTTGGATTTTATTTTGATGATTTTTTGACAATATTTGCCTTCCCTTTTTGTCGGGTCCATAACTCTGCCTAGGAAGGCCCCACATGCCCCAAACTTGGTCTAGTCTGCTCATCAGAGTCCCCTCTACGGGCTTGTTTTTAATTTTATTTTGATGATTTTTTGACAATATTTGGCTTCCCTTTTTGCCGGGCCCACAACTCTGCCTAGGAAGGCCCCACATGCCCCAAATTTGGTCTGGTCTGCTCATCAGAGTCCCCTCTACGGGCTTGTTTTGGATTTTATTTTGAGATTTTTTGACCATATTTGCCTTCCCTTTTGGTCGGGCCCATAACTCTGCCTAGGAATGGCCCCACATGCCCCAAACTTGGTCTGGTCTGCTCATCAGAGTCCCCTCTACGGGCTTGTTTTGGATTTTATTTTGAGATTTTTGGACCATATTTGGCTTCCCTTTTTGCCGGGCCCATAACTCTGCCTAGGAAGGCCCCACATGCCCCAGACTTGGTCTGGTCTGCTCATCAGAGTCCCCTCTACGGGCTTGTTTTGGATTTTATTTTGAGATTTTTGGACCATATTTGCCTTCCCTTTTTGTCGGGCCCATAACTCTGCCTAGGAAGGCCCCACATGCCCCAAACTTGGTCTGGTCTGCTCATCAGAGTCCCCTCTACGGGCTTGTTTTAATTTTATTTTGAGATTTTTGGACAATATTTGGCTTCCCTTTCTGTCGGGCCCATAACTCTGCCTAGGAAGGCCCCACATGCCCCAAACTTGGTCTGGTCTGCTCATCAGAGTCCCCTCTACAGGCTTGCTTTGGATTTTATTTCGAGATTTTTGGACCATATTTGGCTTCCCTTTTTGCCGGGCCCATAACTCTGCCTAGGAAGGCCCCACATGCCCCAAACTTGGTCTGGTCCTGCTCATCAGAGTCCCCTCTACGGGCTTGCTTTGGATTTTATTTTGAGATTTTTGACCATATTTGGCTTCCCTTTTTGCCGGGCCCATAACTCTGCCTAGGAAGGCCCCACATGCCCAAACTTGGTCTGCTCTGCTCATCAGAGTCCCCTCTACAGGCTTGCTTTGGATTTTATTTTGAGATTTTTTGACAATATTTGGCTTCCCTTTTTGTCGGCCAATAACTCTGCCTAGGAAGGCTCCACATGCCCCAAACTTGGTCTGGTCTGCTCATCAGAGTCCCCTCTACGGGCTTGTTTTGGATTTTATTTTGAGATTTTTGGACCATATTTGGCTTCCCTTTTTGTCGGGCCCATAACTCTGCCTAGGAAGGCCCCACATGCCCCAAACTTGGTCTGGTCTGCTCATCAGAGTCCCCTCTACGGGCTTGTTTTGGATTTTATTTTGAGATTTTTTGACCATATTTGCCTTCCCTTTTGGTCGGGCCCATAACTCTGCCTAGGATGGCCCCACATGCCCCAAACTTGGTCTGGTCTGCTCATCAGAGTCCCCTCTACGGGCTTGTTTTGGATTTTATTTTGAGATTTTTGGACCATATTTGGCTTCCCTTTTTGCCGGGCCCATAACTCTGCCTAGGAAGGCCCCACATGCCCCAAACTTGGTCTGGTCTGCTCATCAGAGTCCCCTCTACGGGCTTGTTTTGGATTTTATTTTGAGATTTTTGGACCATATTTGCCTTCGCTTTTTGTCGGGCCCATAACTCTGCCTAGGAAGGCCCCACATGCCCCAGACTTGGTCTGGTCTGCTCATCAGAGTCCCCTCTACGGGCTTGTTTTGGATTTTATTTTGAGATTTTTGGACCATATTTGCCTTCCCTTTTTGTCGGGTCCATAACTATGCCTAGGAAGGCCCCACATGCCCCAAACTTGGTCTGGTCTGCTCATCAGAGTCCCCTCTACGGGCTTGTTTTGGATTTTATTTTGAGAGTTTTTGACCATATTTGGCTTCCCTTTTTGCCGGGCCCATAACTCTGCCTAGGAAGGCCCCACATGCCCCAAATTTGGTCTGGTCTGCTCATCAGAGTCCCCTCTACGGGCTTGTTTTGGATTTTATTTTGAGATTTTTGGACCATATTTGCCTTCCCTTTTTGTCGGGCCCATAACTCTGACTAGGAAGGCCCCACATGCCCCAAACTTGGTCTGGTCTGCTCATCAGAGTCCCCTCTACGGGCTTGTTTTGGATTTTATTTTGAGATTTTTGGACCATATTTGGCTTCCCTTTTTGCCGGGCCCATAACTCTGCCTAGGAAGGCCCCACATGCCCCAAACTTGGTCTGGTCTGCTCATCAGAGGCCCCTCTACGGGCTTGTTTTGGATTTTATTTTGAGATTTTTGGACCATATTTGCCTTCCCTTTTTGTCGGGCCCATAACTCTGACTAGGAAGGCCCCACATGCCCCAAACTTGGTCTGGTCTGCTCATCAGAAGTCCCCTCTACGGGCTTGTTTTGGATTTTATTTTGAGATTTTTGGACAATATTTGGCTTCCCTTTTTGTCGGGCCCATAACTCTGCCTAGGAAGGCTCCACATGCCCCAAACTTGGTCTGGTCTGCTCATCAGAGTCCCCTCTACAGGCTTGCTTTGGATTTTATTTTGAGATTTTTTGACAATATTTGGCTTCCCTTTTTGTCGGCCCATAACTCTGCCTAGGAAGGCCCCACATGCCCCAAACTTGGTCTGGTCTGCTCATCAGAGTCCCCTCTACAGGCTTGCTTTGGATTTTATTTTGAGATTTTTGGACCATATTTGCCTTCCCTTTTTGCCGGGCCCATAACTCTACTAGGAAGGCCCCACATGCCCCAAACTTGGTCTGGTCTGCTCATCAGAGTCCCCTCTACAGGCTTGCTTTGGATTTTATTTTGAGATTTTTGGACCATATTTGCCTTCCCTTTTGGTCGGGCCCATAACTCTGCCTAGGAAGGCCCCACATGCCCCAAACTTGGTCTGGTCTGCTCATCAGAGTCCCCTCTACGGGCTTGTTTTGGATTTTATTTTGAGATTTTTGGACCATATTTGGCTTCCCTTTTTGCCGGGCCCATAACTCTGCCTAGGAAGGCCCCACATGCCCCAAACTTGGTCTGGTCTGCTCATCAGAATCCCCTCTACGGGCTTGTTTTGGATTTTATTTTGAGATTTTTGGACCATATTTGCCTTCCCTTTTTGTCGGGCCCATAACTCTGACTAGGAAGGCCCCACATGCCCCAAACTTGGTCTGGTCTGCTCATCAGAATCCCCTCTACGGGCTTGTTTTGGATTTTATTTTGAGATTTTTGGACCATATTTGCCTTCCCTTTTTGTCGGGCCCATAACTCTGCCTAGGAAGGCCCCACATGCCCCAGACTTGGTCTGGTCTGCTCATCAGAGTCCCCTCTACGGGCTTGTTTTGGATTTTATTTTGAGATTTTTGGACCATATTTGCCTTCCCTTTTTGTTGGGCCCATAACTCTGCCTAGGAAGGCCCCACATGCCCCAAACTTGGTCTGGTCTGCTCATCAGAGTCCCCTCTACAGGCTTGCTTTGGATTTTATTTTGAGATTTTTGGACCATATTTGCCTTCCCTTTTTGTCGGGCCCATAACTCTGACTAGGAAGGCCCCACATGCCCCAAACTTGGTTTGGTCTGCTCATCAGAATCCCCTGTACGGGCTTGTTTTGGATTTTATTTTGAGATTTTTGGACCATATTTGCCTTCCCTTTTTGTCGGGCCCATAACTCTGCCTAGGAAGGCCCCACATGCCCCAGACTTGGTCTGGTCTGCTCATCAGAGTCCCCTCTACGGGCTTGCTTTGGATTTTATTTTGAGATTTTTGGACCATATTTGGCTTCCCTTTTTGCCGGGCCCATAACTCTAACTAGGAAGGCCCCACATGCCCCAAACTTGGTCTGGTCTGCTCATCAGAGTCCCCTCTACAGGCTTGCTTTGGATTTATTTTGAGAATTTTTGACCATATTTGGCTTCCCTGTTTGCCGGGCCCATAACTCTAACTAGGAAGGCCCCACATGCCCCAAACTTGGTCTGGTCTGCTCATCAGAGTCCCCTCTACAGGCTTGCTTTGGATTTTATTTTGAGATTTTTGGACCATATTTGCCTTCTCTTTTGGTCGGGCCCATAACTCTGCCTAGGAAGGCCCCACATGCCCCAAACTTGGTCTGGTCTGCTCATCAGAGTCCCCTCTACGGGCTTGTTTTGGATTTTATTTTGAGATTTTTGGACCATATTTGGCTTCCCTTTTTGCCGGGCCCATAACTCTAACTAGGAAGGCCCCACATGCCCCAAACTTGGTCTGGTCTGCTCATCAGAATCCCCTCTACGGGCTTGTTTTGGATTTTATTTTGATATTTTTTGACCATATTTGGCTTCCCTTTTTGCCCTTTTTACCTCTCTCCTCTGGCCCCTCAGACCTCTCTCCTCAGACCCCTCAGACCTCTCTCCTCAGGCCCCTCAGACCTCTCTCCTCAGACCCCTCAGACCTCTCTCCTCAGGCCCCTCAGACCTCTCTCCTCAGACCCCTCAGACCTCTCTCCTCAGGCCCCTCAGACCTCTCTCCTCAGGCCCCTCAGACCTCTCTTCTCAGGCCCCTCAGACCTCTAATCAAACTGGCAACCTTCATATTACTAGCCCGATTCCCTCACCGCTCAGCCATCTGACTCCTACTTCAGCCTTTCAATCATATGAATATGTTCAGCTTTTTACATGAGTCAGATGGTGCCAATTCTGCTTAACCTTTGCAGCATCACTTTGCACAACCACAAAACCTTTACCTCAAAAGAGGACCATATCTCACAACAAGGTCACCACAGCTTCAGTCAGACGGACTGTCTTCACTGGAACACAGGGGTCTATGACCTCCGTCAGGGCTTGGACAGGTGGTGCAGTGGGATCATTCCCAAATTGTGCAGCGTTCCACTGGAGGTGGGTCTCCACTGGAGGTGGGTCTCCACTGGAGGTGGGTCTCCACTGAGTCTTGTCAGGTGCATCTGATAACAGGATGGAACAGCATCCCAGTCATGGGAGACAGTGGAGATGGTTGTGGACTTCAGGAAGAATACAGCCCCACTCACCCCCATCACCCTGTGCGACTCCCCAGTCAACACTGTGGAGTCCTTCCGCTTCCTGGGCACCATCCTCTCCCAGGACCTCAAGTGGGAACTGAACATCAGCTCCCTCACCAAGAAAGCACAACAGAGGATGTACTTCCTACGGCAGTTGAAGAAATTCAACCTGCCAAAGACAATGATGGTGCACTTCTACACAGCCATCATTGAGTCCATCCTCACCTCCTCCATCACCATCTGGTACGCTGCTGCCACTGCCAAGGACAAGAGCAGACTGCAGCGTATCATCCGCACTGCTGAGAAGGTGATCGGCTGCAATCTGCCTACCCTCGAGGACCCTGAGGCGAGCGAGGAAGATTGTGGCCGACTCCTCCCAGCCTGGACACACTCAGTTTCAGCTACTCCCCTCCGGCAGAAGGCTGCGGTCCATCAGGACCAAAATCTCACGCCACAAGAACAGTTTCTTTCCACCCACTACTGGCCTCTTCAACAAGGCCAAGGGCTCACACTTTTAACTATTATCTATTATTAGTCCATCCGACACCTGTTGCACTACGCACAAGCCACCTTATTTGCACTATAAACCCATTCATATTCTTATTTTTTATATATTTTATTTATATTTTATAATTGACATTTTCAATTGTTTTATTTTTTAGATTGTTAGTTCCTAGGATTAGTCAGACTACTGTACTTTTATACTTTTTAAATTGAAGATCCGTATATGTTTATATGTTTATTGTTTGCACCTTCCGGCCACAGTAAATTCCGTGTTGGTGTAAACCTACATGGTGAATGAAACCAAATTCTGATTTTGATTCTGAATTCAAAATCCACATAATTCTGATCCAGATGAAACTTTTTGAACAACTGTCCCCAGGGATCAACCCCCGTCTTGCCATCGCCAGAATAAAAGGGTGTGCCAAACAGTATTGTACCCTGCTACCCATTTTCAATAGAATGATCTATTAAAAAAAGTAGACTATATAAGAATCAGATATGATAACTAAGTTACTTGGGTAAAGGAATCCACAGGCATTTAAATAAAATAGGACGTTTGACGTAATTCAATACATATACATTACACGATTCTAGGATTAAACCATAGTGTTACTAGACTAATTTATATATATAAATTAAAAAAAACTGTATGAAATGATATGTTATACTTTGAACGGACAGCACTTGCAAATTCAGATCAAGCATACCACTCATGTTCAAATCCAATTGGTTTAGGGGGCTTCAGGAGAGAGGTTATACCTGAACCCCATTGGCTCACGGGACTAGGGGTCTCAGGAGGAAGGTCATTCTCAATCCTCATTGGTCACTACCCTGTATGGGTAACTCCAGGTCAGTAGGGGGCGATAATGCACCTTTCAGATTTTCCAATACGCCCAGAAGAAGAGCTGTTCCATGGTTACCTGACGCATGCTTTTCGTTTCGGATATGAATCTGTCGGAAAGCTACAGCAAGTTTGGCAAAGTGTTTGGCGTCCTTGCAGTTGTGATCGTCGTAATTGCAGCAGTTTTACATCACCTGGAAAGTTCCGAAACGACTGTGTATAGCAGGTAAAATGAGAGAAAACGGAACGATGCTAACGTTAGCTAGCCAGCTTGCTAGTAACGCTATCTTAACCAATGTAACTTTACGCTAGCTAGCTGTAACTGCTAACGTTAGCTAACTAAGTAATTAGCACGTTTGCGTTCATTGCGTTGACGCCCAACGTGCGTAGGACCAGGAAGCAACAGTCACAGTAGTAGACCAGCTGTAGGTATGAGGTAGACCTGCTGGCTGTTTGTGTCCTATCTGCTCGAGTTTCTCACCATGGTCCTAGCTATCTAACAGTGACATCTTAGCTCTGTATAAATCTAGCTTTCGCCCTACTGTACAATCTATAGATTATAGCCAGCCTAGTATTGGTTATATGACTATATTATCTAGTCCTTGGGTATGTAATGTTTCTCGTGTGTGCTAACTTAGTCGGATCAAAATCAACGAACCATTTAGGAAAATTATTATCGTGTTGTTACAGGATGTCGGTAGATATGTCCGCTCTGGAGGCCAGCTTTAGACAGAAGAATCAAAGCTGTTTTATTCTCGGCGCCTCCGGAGAAACGGGTAAGATTTTACTGCAAGAACTTGTCCAGCGAAATATCTTCTCCAAGATCACTCTTATTGGTAGACGCCAGCTCACCTTGGAGGACAAAACATACGAAAGCCTGGTGAGTAACAGGTGAACATCTAAACCTGGTGAGTAACACAGGTGATCATCTTAATTTATCTAGCAGACCCTGTTGTCCAAAGCAACAATCTGAACTTGTGACCTTTTGATCCCCATGCTCTACCACTGAGCTATACCCATCCCCTATGTTCTACCACTGAGCTATACCCATCCCCATGCTCTACCACTGAGCTATACCTGTACCTTTACAATACAGGCAGTTACAGTTTACGGTAAGGAAGGGTTTCCTTCACAGGGAGCGTTGCAGCTGTGTTATGAGTGTTCGCCTCTCTCCCAGGTACAGGAAGTGATGAGTGTCCGCCTCTCTCCCAGGTACAGGAAGTGGTGGACTTTGAGAAGCTGGAGGACTATGCAGCAGCCTTCCAGGGTCACAATGTCGGTTTCTGCTGTCTGGGAACCACCAAGGCCAAAGCTGGGACGGTGAGTTGAGCTGAGAGGACCTTATTGTCTCTGGTAAAACATACAGACATCAGCCATTGAAACTGTTAGAGCTGTGCTCATCTGCTCCTTGATCATCTGTGGTCACATCACAGTAAGATGATCGCTGTTCTATGGGCGTTGCTTGTAAAAAGAGGGTTAAATAAAGTGTTATTTGAGTACGTCTCATGGGGGTGTGGTTTCAGGAGGGGTTCATACGAGTCGATCATGACTACGTTCTGAAGGCTGCTGAGCTGGCGAAGGCCGGAGGCTGCTCTGACTTCCACCTGGAGTCTTCCAGAGGAGCCGACAAGACCAGCGGCTTCCTCTACCTCCGAGTCAAGGTACTAGTGTTGCCTTTTACCTGCTTACGACACACACAGGCAGACAGACAGAGAGGCACACACACACACAGACATGGGTAACAGTGATTACAGATGTAGAGCTGCCTGTTATGATGTGATGGTTGTTGAAGCAGGCGTCTCGTCCCCAGGGTGAGGTGGAGGCGGATGTGGAGCGGCTGGGCTTCCAGAGGTTGTCCATCTACAGACCTGCGTGAGGCACCACATGCTGCTCACTTGGCTTACAGGCAAACCTGCTGGCCTTGACAAAACACACCACAGCCATCCTTCTAGATTCAGCTTTGTTCACACAATATGATTGTGAAAACCTTTGTTAAACCATAGCTCTGTAGTGTCTCCAGACCTGCTTTATCAGCCACAGCTCTGTAGTGAAGAGGTCTGTAGGTCTGACCCAGCCCTGCTCCTCCTCTCCAGGGTGTTGCTGGTGGACCGCCAGGAGAGCCGCCCTGCTGAGTGGTTGGCCAGGAAGTTCCTGGGCCCCATGTCCTCTGTGTTCCCAACGGCAATGTCCATCCCAATCCAGGTGGTGGCCAGGGCCATGCTGGCCAACGCCCTCCTGCAACCCCAGCAGGCCCTGGAGATCCTGGAGAACAAGGCCATCTACGAGCTGGGCAACAGCCCCAAGAAGTGAGGGCTTGAGAAGGGGGGAAAAGTCCCTCTGCTGGGGGACCAGCAGAGGGACTTTTTACCAATCACAAAAAGTGCCATTATTCTGTTAACAGGTTCTGTAAAATTGAGTCAATTGTTATTTTTGCTGCTTAATGAACACTCGATTATTGGCTTTGTGTGAATTTTTATTTTATATAAATCTTTTTCTGTCCTGTCTGCAACTAAAATGTTTACTGCAAACGTGTTTTAATGGTTGAAAAGGGAAACACTACAGCATATTTATCCTCTGTGTGTGATGTCATGTGTGATGTCATAATGCCTTAAAGACAACCGACATTCACCTATTTGTTGTTTTGTTCTTAAATGTTGAATAATGTCAACAACATCTTGATTACATTGTGTAAAATCCATATTCATCTGTACTGCTGCGTTGATATATAATTCTAATATGTAAATAAATGGTAAGTAATAAAAGTAATTTAAAAGGGTTTTAATCATTCTTTAATCAAGATCCTTCACATACTTGCCCCAACGGTCGAGCTTTAAACACGTTTCTATATGTTGTGGATGTCAGATTTTGGTTATGTATTAATGTATTGTCAGTCATGGCCGTGTCGCACATACGGTAATGTTGACCTCATGCATGGCCCTGCCCACCACCTGGATGGGGATGGACATTGCCGGCCTTTATATATATCTATGGACCTGGCGACCTCAAGTGGCGGAGCAGCGGAAGTGCAGTTTGAAGATAGGAAGTTGTGCCGGAAGTAGCGTGGTCGCAACCAAGGAGACGCAGTCATGGCAGAATACTCAGGTACACGTGGATGTGGAGCATATCTTAATAATGATTACATTAAAACGGAGGATACGCCTCATTATAGGGTGATGTCTAATGGTGAACTTTGTTTACAAGCCATATAGCTTTTACAATTACTTTGTTAGCTAGAAAAGCTAGCTAAAGATGAACCGTAGCTAGCTGTCTAGCTAGGTTACTAACTTATCACTGTTTTAAAACACTGACAGATCTCACCGGAGCTGGCGATGACTCGACTCCTGAACTATCGGGCAGTGAAGACGACGAACAGTGGCAGTGGATGGAAGATAACTCCGAAAATAGTCAGCAAGTTACTTGCTTGTTCTGTGACAGGTAGCTAGCTGTTCATTAACTAGCTTACACGTTTACTTTGCACACTTATTTCTGGTTCTGACGAGTGTGTGTGGTCGCTGATGTTTTGACTGGGTGTGTGTTTTTTAGGTCTCTAAATTCTGTAGCAGACACGCTACAACACTGCGCAGCAGAGCATCAGGTCGACATTGTAGACGTGGTGAAGACACACAGTAAGAGTTGATGTGTTTATGCAGGCTAGCTTACAGAGTACATGTCTGAAGTTTTGGCTTCGCTGTCGTGACTGGCAACCTCCTACATCACTTCTGTGTGTTTAGGTCTAGACGACTATGGCTACATAAAGATGATCAACTTCATACGCACAACGGTAAGTAAATCTGTTCCTTCAAAGCACCATTGATTTTTGGCAACAAAGCTGAAACGACCTCTTTACAGACTCGCCACAAAGTGGATTTTATAGTTGACTCCCACTCATGACCTTGTTCCACAAAATATTCCAAGGTGACAGAGTTTGTGTCACTGTGTATAAGTTCACTGTGCTGTTAGAACCAAACTAAGCACTCGTGATCCTTGGTTATCTGCAGTACATATTCTCTAATCTGGGTATGTGGCTTGGATGAAAGCGTCAGCTAAATGAATGAGATGTTCTTCCAGAGGTGCGCTGGGAAGAGCCTGAGAGAGATCCAGCCAGGTTCTGTTCCCTGGGAGAGTGAGCACTTCCTGAGACCAGCTCTGGACGATGACCTCTTACTGCAGATTGGTAGGTTCCCTCTCTCTTTCTGTCTCTGCCTCTCTTTCTTTCTCTCTCTGTCTCTCTCTGTCTCTGCGTAAGAACAATAATTTTTTCGTCTCTCCCCCTCTCTGTCTTCCACATCACTCACCTCTTCCTCCTCCCTCCCCTCTCTCCCTCCTGGCAGACCTGGAGGAGGTGTGTGGCAGGCTGGCCCCCAGGGTGGGGGCCCGGGCGGGGCCCTCGTCTGGGGGCCAGGCCACTGAGGAGAGGCTCCAGCAGGCAGAGGAGGCCCTGGCCAGAGCCATGGAGGACCTGCACAAAGTCAAGTCAGTTACATTCAACCTCACTCTATCCATTCAGCAGGCGCTTTCATCCAAAGCCATATACAAATAGTGCATGTAGACAGTAGAACAGAAAATCAAGGATCAGAAGGTTAAATTGAATTTTGGTGGTCAGTCAGATATTGGCCGCGTTTCCCAGATTTGTTAAGAAGCTCTTAAGCGCTAAGAGCTTCTTAGGATCTGGGAAACGCAGCCATTGTCTGTTCGTGTCAAACCTGCACCTGTCTCTCCTGACCAGCAGGGGGAGGTGGTGGGCTCAGGAACTCAGACGTGTCTCTGAGTGGGTAAAAAGTTTAGAGGAAGGAGACAACCAGGGGAAAATTCCACTGCAGCATAAAGGAGGAAGGGAGGGGAGTGTGTGGGGGGTGAGGGAGGAGAGGGAGGAGAGACATGGATGCTGCTCTCTCTCTCTCTCTCTCTCTCTCTCTCTCTCTCTCTCTCTCTGCCTCTCTCTGCGCTGTGCCGTAGCCTGAAGGTTGTGTTAGTGTTTCTGTGCAGCTGTGAAGCTACAGTATGTTACAACTACAGAACATCAGCACTGCGCTCCATACAGATATCTGTAACCCAGGTTTATCCAGGGGTAAGTATCGCTCAGCGGTAGAGCATTTAACCGCAGACAACGAGGTCTTTGGTTCAAATCACCCCTGTTCCTTGCTTTGGATAAAAGCGTGTGCTGAATGAATACATACAGTTCGGATCTTAGTTGATCAGTACTGTTAAACCCTAGTCTGCTTAACCTGCTTGTGATATGAGGAGGTGGTTCTGTGACGGTGTGGGGTGTGTCTGCAGGCTCCTGGCCCAGGGCCTGGTGATGAATGTGGAGCCCAGCGGGGGCCCAGGGGCCCTGGGAGCCGTGGCTGAACTCAGAGAGGATGAAGATGAGGCGTACTTCAGCTCCTATGGCCACTACAGCATCCACGAAGAGATGCTGAAGGTACACACACACACACACACACACACACACACAAACCCCACAGAGAAAGTTTATTGCCTCCATTCCATATATCTGAGGCTTGTGTGTGGAGCGAGCAGCTCTTCTGCAGAGTGCAGATCTGCAGCAGAGAAGACAGGAGGCTCCTCACACGTACAGCAACCACCACATGACGTCTCAAGGTGACCAATCAGAAGGCCCTCATACGAGACCGCCGCACAGACCACATCTGAGAGGAGGAAGTAGTTAGTCACTGTGCTAAAGCGTGCATGCTGGGGGGGGGGAGGCGGAGGGGGTCAGCTCTCTCTCCTCCCCTCCTGCTCTACTTACCGCAGTGCTTCCGCCATCGTCTCAGCGCCCTGCCTGATTGGTGCTGGGCGCCCCGGTTGATTGGTGCTGGGCGCCCCGGCTGATTGGTGCTGGGCGCCCCGGCTGATTGGTGCTGGGTGCGGGAAAAGTCTGCGTCACGCGTCAGCGTCCGGGGAGGGCAGAGACACATGGTCAGGCTGCGGTGAAACGTCTTTACGAGCTGCCATAAAGAGACCACCTCCTGGTTCTCGCTGGGGGCTGGGGGAGGGGAGGCTGGGGGGAGGAGGGGAGGAGAGGCTGGGGGGAGGAGGGGAGGAGAGGCTGGGGGGAGGAGAGGCTGGGGGGAGGAGAGGCTGGGGGGAGGAGGGGAGGGGAGGAGGGGAGGGGAGGAGAGGCTGGGGGGAGGAGGGGAGGAGAGGCTGGGAGGCTGCTCAGACTGTAATAGAAGTAAGTAATAAAGGCCTCAAGGCCTGTGTATCAAGCTGGTAGACATGAGGAATAATGGGATGGGTAAAGCTTAGTGGTTAGAGCGTTGAACTGCAGCTCAAGAGGTTGCAGGTTCAGAAGCCCCTTCATGTCGCTCTAAGCATGTGCTGGTGTGTGTCCAGTCTGACCCTGTGTTGTTCTGTGCATCTGACAATAAAAGACTTGAACTTGAATGAGCACATCAATATTGTTATTATTATAGTTTAAATTTCCTGAAACGTGTTCTGTCAGAATGTCCGGTTTCCGACTTTGCACACCACTTTTGGCTTTACCTGTCCAATGAGAGTAGTGCCTTGTTTAAAGGCGGGATCTCATCAGATCAGGGGCTCTGGGAATTGGGCTGAGAGTTGATTGACAGGTTAATTAGCCAGTCACGCGCCACCTCATATGGGCTGGTGTGAGTGACCAGGGTCAGTTCAGTCTGTATGTTTCATTTGATTTCCCCTGTAATGGAATTCTGAGCTGGCCCGCGTAGCAGATGATGAAAGACACGCAATGGAGGAAGGAATTGTTTGTGTAAAAAAACAAAACAGGGATCAGACAGACAGAGACACAGACAGAGACACAGACAGAGACACAGACAGAGACAGAGAGACACAGAGACAGTACTTGTGTTTAAGGACTGGTCTGTGTTTCCAGGATAAGGTGAGGACGGAGAGCTACAGGGATTTCATGCTGCTCAACCCAGACGTGTTCAGAGACAAGGTGAGTTGTGGAGTGGGGGGGCAGTTAGCAGTAGTGTGTGTGTGTGTGTTGGGGGAGGGGAAGGTGACGGATGACGGTAGCTAATGTGGAGCTGAGGTCGGATTTTAAACACTCAGGAGTTTATTACGTGCCGTAGCATCTCTGGGCTGCGGACTGGGCAGGACTGATAAGATGTGCTCCCCCTCCCTCCCCCCCGGCCATCACCCCCCTCCCTCCCCCCCGACCATCACCCCCCTCCCTCCCTCCTCCCCCCCGGCCATAACCCCCCTCCCTCCCCTGCCGTCAGTAGGAGCAGAGGGCAGGCTACATTCATCCATTATGGAATGCTTCTGGGGGGAGGGAGGGATGGGGGAGGGAGGAGAGGGGAGGGGAGGGAGGGAGGGAGGGGGGAGAGGGGGACAGGGGGACAGAAGGAGGGGGAGAGGGGGTTAGGATAGCCGTCCGTGTGTGGAGGAAGTGAAATATCTAACCGGCAGCAGATATCCCAGCAGATATGTTCCACAGGGTTTGGGAGAAGGGGGAGATGAGGGGGGAGAGCTGTTATCAGCATCATTAGTGTCCCCGAGGGAGAGGGGGAGAAAGGGGGTGAGGGACGTTATGGTAAAGGCAGGGGAGGAGGAGAGCAGGGAGGGGTGATGGAGCAGGAAGAGGAGGAGGGGGGGGAAGTGATGCGGAGAGCGATGCGACGGCCGGCGTGTTATCCCCATCATCGCACTGGCGTTGGATGAGCGCTGTGGTGACCTGTGGTGACCTTGTCATGGTGATAAACGCCCCTCTTCCTGGCCTCACTTCCCTGGCCTCACCTCTCCTTCAGCAGCTCTTGTACCCTGCTGCTGTAGTCCTGGAGGCTGCCCTGCTCCTCCCCTTGTCTCCCCCTCCTCCTCCCTGCTCCTCCTCTGGTCTCCTCCCTGCTCCTCCCCTGGTCTCCCCCTCCTCCCTGCTCCTCCCCTGGTCTCCCCCTCCTCCTCCCTGCTCCTCCCCTGGTCTCCCCCTCCTCCTCCCTGCTCCTCCCCTGGTCTGCTCCTCCCTGCTCCTCCCCTGGTCTGCTCCTCCCTGGTCTCCTCCTCCCCTGGTCTCCTCCTCCCTGGTCTCCTCCTCCCTGCTCCTCCCCTGGTCTCCCCCTCCTCCTCCCTGCTCCTCCCCTGGTCTGCTCCTCCCTGCTCCTCCCCTGGTCTGCTCCTCCCTGGTCTCCTCCTCCCCTGGTCTCCTCCTCCCCTGGTCTCCTCCTCCCTGCTCCTCCCCTGGTCTCCTCCTCCCTGCTATTCTCCTGGTCTCCCCTACCTCCTACCTGCTCCTCCCCTGGTGTCCCCTCCTCTCCCTGGTATCTTCTGGTCCGTCCTTGTATGGTGACAGGCCTGCTGTTCCCCTGTATGGTGACAGGCCTGCTGTTCCCCTGTATGGTGACAGGCCTGCTGTTCCCCTATATGGTGACAGGCCTGCTGTTCCCCTGTATGGTGACAGGCTTGCTGTTCCCCTGTATGGTGACAGGCCTGCTGTTCCCCTATATGGTGACAGGCCTGCTGTTCCCCTGTATGGTGACAGGCAGATGCTGTTCCCCTGCTGTCCTCTAGGTGGTGCTGGATCTGGGCTGTGGCACTGGCATTCTCTCCATGTTCGCCGCCAGAGCCGGGGCCAAGAAGGTCATTGGAGTCGACCAATCAGAGATCATCTACCAGGCCATGGACATAGTCAGGTGAGACACGTAGCCATGGTTACCCCGGAAAACAGGCAGAAAGTATGTGTGTGTAAGAGTTCAGATAAGGCTTTACGAGGAGTGTGTGTGTGTCAGTGTACATATGTCTGTCTCGTATAACTCTTATCCTATATGGAGGGTTGAGAAGAGACCAGGGAGACAGTAGATGTTTCCAGGCTGTTGGGCTACAGTGACACTCACACACGTATGCATATCATCATCTCAGTGCTCAGTCCACCCTCCCCTGCTGGGAGCTAGCTCAGTTTCACCGCAGGTCTGGTCCAGTGCTCAGACAGGCCAGGAACCCGGAGCGCTGTTCCTGCAGACACACCTCCCGCTGTTCCCGCAGACACACCTCCCGCTGTTCCTGCAGACACACCTCCCGCTGTTCCTGCAGACACACCTCCCTGTTATGACTTGCTGTTAGTGTTATGGTTATCATGAGCCTATAAGCAAAACAACAGGACCAGTGGAACAAGGAACCAGTTAATTTTCCAGCCCACTGACTCTCTGTGGGGCTGTGGCCTGGCATGCAGACCTCCCAGGTCCCAGCCCCCACCTCCACCACAGCCTCCACCACGACACCCAGCCTCCACCACAGCCTCTACCACGACACCTAGCCTCCACTCCAGCCTCTACCACGACACCCAGCCTCCACCACAGCCTCTACCACGACACCTAGCCTCCACCCCAGCCTCTACCACGACACCTAGCCCCCACCCCAGCCTCTACCACGACACCTAGCCCCCACCCCAGCCTCTACCACGACACCTAGCCCCCACCCCAGCCTCTACCACGACACCTAGCCTCTACCACGACACCTAGCCTCCACCACGACACCCAGCCTCCACCACAGCCTCTACCACGACACCCAGCCCCCACCCCAGCCTCTCCCACGACACCCAGCCTCCACCACAGCCTCTACCACGACACCCAGCCTCCACCCCAGCCTCTCCCACGACCCTCACCCTTGTCCTAGCCTCAGCCCCAGTCCAGTGTGTGCCTGTGTTTCTCTGTGACTGTGTATGTATGGCAGTTATCAGCATGCATCCGTCTCTCTCCCCTGATGTTAATATACAGACGGTAATTAAAACTGCTGATGCTGGTTAGTCAGAAGCATCTATCTGCTGTCTCCCTCCTCCCTCCCTCCCCCCTCCCCCCTCGCAAGTTTAAATGAAAAACAGGACATTACTTATTTTACAGCCACTGCCTTCAAAAAGGATGGGTCTTTCTCCAAGGATTTCTAACGGCTGATAATGGCATCCATAAATTATTTGAAGTTTCCGAGTGATCCTTTATGGTGTTTGAGTGCGATGATCAGAAAGACAGTCCTCTTCCTCTCATGACTGGGGAGGAGGAGGAGGAGGAGGAGGAGGAGGGGGAGGGGGGAGGGGGAGGGGGGAGGGGGAGGGGGGAGGGGGAGGAGGAGGAGGAGGAGGAGGGGGGAGGGGGGAGGGGAGGAGAGGAGAAGAGCAGGGGGAGGAGGAGGAGGAGGAGAAGAGCAGGGGGGAGGAGAGCAGGGAGCAGGAGGAGGAGGAGGAGGAGAGGGAGGAGCAGGAGAGGGAGTGGAGGAGGAAGGCTGTTGTGAGAACGGTCTCACATTGATTCAGGATGCTCAGACACAGGAACATCAGACAGCTGAGGAGCTGAGCAGTAACTCACCCAGTGTCTCACACAGCGTCAGCTGAGCGCCACGGCTTCCCTCCCCTCCTCACCCCCTCCTCCCCCCTCCTCCCCCCCCAGAGCCCTGACATTGTCCTCTAAATTACCCCAATAATGAGATTAGTGTTTCCTTCTCGTGAAGGAGTGGGGTGGGGGGGGGGTGCAGAGAGAGACTGGGAGGAGGTGATAGTGAGCAAGAGAAGGAGGCGAGGGAGATAAGGATCAACGCTAGAGAAATGCACTCTGGCCGTGAGTAATTGTTCTGTCCCTGGTAACATTAGCTGTCATGATAATGGAATATTCACAGAGATTGATACCAGGGCTTGCTCGCAGACAGTAAGGATCATTTAAACCAGGCTGCTCTCCTTCTCACCCCGGACAGAACAACTGCAAACAAACACACAGGCTTCACTGTCACACACCACACACACACACACCACACACACACACACCACACCACACCACACACACACACACACACACACACACACAGAGAGCGTTAGGGTTAGGGTTAGGGTTTGAGGGTCCTGTGCTGGTGTCACTGGGATGGACATTCACTCTGCTGGATGAAAATGTACATTTAATTACCTATGTAATCACCATATGCAGTATGTACATGGATATTAATGTGTGTAAATATATGTGTACATATACGTGTGTGTAGGTGTAAATATTTACAGACACACACATACACTTTCTACCGATCAAAACGAACGGCTTTTAAAATGCCGACTTTTAAAATGAAAGCATAGAACAGTGTTTGATCTAGGAGTTCCTTCAGGGGGGGCGGGAGACCAAACGTGACAGGCCCGCCAGTTGGTTTGAATATATATTCTAGTTATATATATATATGTCGTTCTTTTAGGAGGGCGGGGAACGACTGTAGAAGAACAGTGTGACTGTCTGTACATGGCTGTTTAGAGAGATGTGTCGGCAGCTGATGTGAGTGTTGTGCTCCAGGTCCAACCAGCTGGAGGACAGGGTGACCCTGGTGAAGGGCAGGGTGGAGGACGTGAGCCTGCCAGTGGAGAAGGTGGACATCATCATCTCTGAATGGATGGTTAGTGGCCCTTTCTACATATCTCTCTCTCTCTCTACATCCCCCTCTCTCTTTCTCCCTCTACATCACTCTCTCTACATCCCCCTCTCTCTTTCTCCCTCTACATCACTCTCTCTACATCTCCCTCTCTCTCACCAGGGGAGGCAGTCTCCCCCCTCCTCCCCCGTGTCTCCCCCCTCCTCCCCCGTGTCTCCCCCCTCCTCCCCCATGTCTCCCCCCCCCGTGTCTCCCCCCTCCTCCCCCGTGTCTCCCCCCTCCTCCCCCGTGTCTCCCCCCTCCTCCCCCGTGTCTCCCCCCTCCCCCCCCGTGTCTCCCCTCTCCTCAATTCATGAGCAAGACCTGTCCCTCCTCGGACCCCAGGGGTCATGGCCAGGGTCACCGACCACAACGCCCTGTTACCGGGGAGATGAGATTCACCGTGGCAACGTGTCGGTGGAGCCGTGAGGGATGGGGGCCTGTAATCTCCGACGACACCGGCTCACACAGCGCTCATACATCTGAGAATCCTCCCGTCACTTCTCATCACCACGGCGACGGCGGACATTTCTCAGGGCCCCGGGGGCCAGGCGGGGGCCTCAGAGAGGCCTGAAGAGAAATGACAGTTGTCGAGACGGAAGACTTTCACCTCCTCGTAGATGGATGAAGTCTGTTAGATGTAACTGGGCGTCCCTGGCTGCAGCTCAGAGTGGAGTCAGGATCAGAGGACTTCAGGGCTGTGTAGACAGCATGGAGTATTCTCAGTAATCACACCGAAGGTCTTGTAGCGGACGCTGGAGGCTTCTCACAGGGAACAGTGGAAATGAGGCGCTGTAGGGACACCATGCGTGTTGTGCATTTACACAAGCAGCTGTCTGCTTTGTGCTGCTGCCAGATGTTGGCAGGGTGAGGTTGGCAGTGCCAGGGTTAATTCTGTAGTTGTGCCAGGCTGTGAATGCAGTAATTCATCACTGCCCTGTGCCTTCCAGCACTGTCCTAGCGCGCGCACACACACACACACACACACACACACACACACACACACACAGACCAGCGGAGTGCAGTGCCAGCCGTGTGTCCTGGTCTGTCCACTAGGGGGTGGTGTATCTGGGTCACCCCCCCGCCCCGCCGGAGGCTGCTGTGACGGCCCTGAGAGAGGGGATTAAAACAGCCTCTTCTGGAGCCAGGGCGTGCTGGTCAGCTGGGCCATCTGCAGCGCTGGACCGTCTGCAGCGCTGGGCCGTCTGCAGCGCTGGGCCGTCTGCAGCGCTGGACCCCAGCTGCAGCGTCAGAGGGGGGCTGCAGCGTCACAGGGGGCCCGCATGGCCCCGCTCCTTCCAGGCAAATCGTACAAATCGAGGCAAATTTGTACGATCTTTCCGTTATGTCGGTTGAAGAAAAAAAAAACCTTTCCATGGCGAGGTCCATTTTTCTTTCTGTGTGATGTGATTGAAAATGTAATTCTGAGGGCTTCAGAGTGTATCAGGAGCAGGGCAGGTTGTAACAAATGATCATGGTTTAAAATGGGCTCATGGCCATGTAAGGCTGGAAATAACAGTCTCTTCCAGTTACGAGAGAGTACATTACAGGAACGGCACTGGGGGGAGTTTAATGTAGACAGTTGTCAGGCACAAACAACACATCTACACCCTAACCCAACCCTACAGCCCAACCCTACAGCCCAACCCTACACCCCAACCCTACAGCCCAACCCTACAGCCCAACCCTACACCCCAACCCTACACCCCAACCCTACACCCCAACCCTACACCCCAACCCTACAGCCCAACCCTACAGCCCAACCCTACAGCCCAACCCTACAGCCCAACCCTACACCCCAACCCTACACCCCAACCCTACAGCCCAACCCTACAGCCCAACCCTACACCCCAACCCTACACCCCAACCCTACACCCCAACCCTACACCCCAACCCTACAGCCCAACCCTACACCCCAACCCTACACCCCAACCCTACACCCCAACCCTACAGCCCAACCCTACACCCCAACCCTACACCCCAACCCTACACCCCAACCCTACACCCCAACCCTACACCCCAACCCTACACCCCAACCCTACAGCCCAACCCTACATCCCAACCCTACACCCCAACCCTACACCCCAACCCTACAGCCCAACCCTACAGCCCAACCCTACACCCCAACCCTACACCCCAACCCTACAGCCCAACCCTACACCCCAACCCTACACCCCAACCCTACACCCCAACCCTACAGCCCAACCCTACACCCCAACCCTACACCCTAACCCCAACCCTACACCCCAACCCTACACCTCAACCCTACACCCCAACCCTACAGCCTACACCCCAACCCTACACCTCAACCCTACACCCTACACCCCAACCCTACACCCCAACCCTACACCTCAACCCTACACCCCAACCCTACGCCCCGACCCTACAGCCCCGACCCTACACCCCGACCCTACACCTCAACCCTACACCCCGACCCTACGCCCCGACCCTACACCCCGACCCTACACCTCAACCCTACACCCCAACCCTACAGCCTACGCCCCGACCCTACGCCCCGACCCTACACCCCGACCCTACACCCCAACCCTACACCCCAACCCTACAGCCTACACCCCAACCCTACACCCGACCCTACAGCCCAACACATCAGAGGAGGGGGAGGAGGAGGGGACATTTCTCAGTGACAGATGAGCGTGTCTGGCAGGCTGTTGTCTGAGAGACGGAGTCTACGATCTTCATGTCACTTCATAACTCACAACATTGATCCTTCTTCTCTGACCGGCCAGAACAACAAACAGGCTCTGATAGGACTCTCCTGGGGGGGGGGAGGGGGGGCGTAAATTACCCAGTGGCTAAATAAAAGATGTCAGCCACCAATCAATCACTGGAGACGGCTCTGGTCGATTGGGTCGTTGGTGGAGGGAGGACGGGAGGGAGGGAGGTGAAGGAGGAGAAAGTTTAAGGGCTCAGACCTGAAGGTTAAAGGAGAGGCAGGAGGGCAGAGATCTTTCTCCCTTTAGACGAACCCCTCACCTCTCCCTCCCTCACCCCTTCTTCCTTCACCTCTCCCTCCCTCAACCCCTCCCTGTGCAGAGTCTTTAGTGAGCTCGTAGCGTCAGGAGGGAAGAGGCAGGAAGTGTTAAGCTGTTCCGGAAAAGTTAGTTTTTCCACTTGTGTTGAACCTCTTGACAGTTTGTCTTGAAGTGGACAAAGTTAGACCATGCAAGTTGTGTGTGGTGACATGGGGTTTACGGCGGAGGATTGTGCAGCACACACACACACACACTCACTCCCTCACTGTGTGTGGTTGAGTTGTGTAGTGGAGTTAATGGCATCCAGTCAGCCCCAGTCTCATTATCAGAGATAGCAGTCTCACCTGCCCAGCGACATGACGACAGTCATCAGTCATGCTGTCCTGCTGCCTGTCTGCCTGACACACACACACATACATACACACTCTCAGAAAACACACACACAGTCACAGTTACACAGTCTCACACAAACTTTCATATTATTACACACTCACACACAATTCTGGGTGCACGCGTGTACACACTCACACACGCGCGCGCTCTCACTAAACACACATACTCAGACACACACAAGCGCACGCACACACACACACAGACCCAGAGTGGCCTCAGGTGTGTGTCCTGTCCCCCACGCTCCCCTAGCTGTGCTGTGTTGCTGTGTGGGCTGTGGTCCTCCCCAGCTGGCCATGTAGTTCAGCAAGCAGATGCAGCCCTCCTCTCCTCTCTCTACTAGTCCTCTCTCCTCTCCTCTCTCTACAAGTCCTCTCTCCTCTCCTCTCTCTACAAGTCGTCTCTCCTCTCTCTACAAGTCCTCTCTCCTCTCCTCTCTCTACTAGTCCTCTCTCCTCTCCTCTCTCTACAAGTCCTCTCTCCTCTCCTCTCTCTACAAGTCGTCTCTCCTCTCTCTACAAGTCCTCTCTCCTCTCCTCTCTCTACTAGTCCTCTCTCCTCTCCTCTCTGTACAAGTCCTCTCCTCTCTCTACAAGTCCTCTCTCCTCTCCTCTCTGTACAAGTCCCCTCTCCTCTCTGTACAAGTCCTCTCTCCTCTCCTCTCTCTACTAGTCCTCTCTCCTTCATCTCTCTATCTCTCCTCCCATCAGCCTTTTAATGGAAGTCAGGCTTGCTCCAGGAAATACACCCTACACACACATCCCATAATGCACAAGCTATTACACTGGGAGTGTGTGTGTGTGGAGTGTGTGTGGAGTGTGTGTGGAGTGTGTGTGGAGTGTGTGTGGAGTGTGTGTGGAGTGTGTGTGGAGTGTGTGTGGAGTGTGTGTGAGGTGTGTGTGTGTGAGGTGTTTGAAGGGACAGCTGCATTCTAAAGACAGAGGAGCACGTTCTGTGCTCCTCTGCTTACGACCTGCAGCCCAGCATGATGTGTACATTTACACCTCTCACACACTCCTGTCTCACACACTCCTGTCTCACACACTCCTGTCTCACACACTCCTGTCTCACACACTCCTGTCTCACACACTCCTGTCTCACACTCCTGTCTCACACTCCCACCCTCACACACCCTCACCCCCAGTGTCTCCTGCTGTGTGCTGGTGGTCTGGGGACAGAGAGAGATGATGTTCTGCAGTAATTGAGCGAGGTATGTGGTGAATACTGTGGAGAGCAGCCCTGCTGAGACCCTCTCTTCTAGCAGGGGACACACACCGTCCCTGAGACCCTCTCTTCTAGCAGGGGACACACACCGTCCCTGAGACCCTCTCTTCTAGCAGGGGACACACACACCGTCCCTGAGACCCTCTCTCCTAGCAGGGGACACACACACCGTCCCTGAGGCCCTCTCTTCTAGCAGGGGACACACACCGTCCCTGAGACCCTCTCTTCTAGCAGGGGACACACACCGTCCCTGAGACCCTCTCTTCTAGCAGGGGACACACACACCGTCCCTGAGACCCTCTCTTCTAGCAGGGGACACACACACCGTCCCTGAGACCCTCTCTCCTAGCAGGGGACACACACACCGTCCCTGAGGCCACACCTTCTCTCCTTGTAGCAGGACACACTCAATCCTCCCACTGAACAAACTCATTACAGATGTCTTGTGTTTTTAACCTAAACAATTAAAAAAACTGTTGTAAATCCCTACTGATTGATGTACGTTCGATTAGATGAAAAGAGGGTTAGGGTAGATAAAAGCACATGTCCCAGGACAGGTGGTACTGCAGTACTCAGGACAGAAGGGGTCTGCCTCTGTGGTAAAACTGCTGTTACAGTAGGTGCTGTTACAGTAGGTGCTGTAACAGCAGGTACTGTAACAGCAGGTACTGTAACAGTAGGTGCTGTAACAGTACTGTAACAGCAGGTGCTGTAACAGCAGGTGCTGTAACAGCAGGTGCTGTAACAGCAGGTGCTGTAACAGCAGGTGCTGTAACAGCAGGTGCTGTAACAGTAAGTGCTGTAACAGTAAGTGCTGTAACAGTACTGTAAACGCAGGTACTGTAACAGTGCTGTAACAGCAGGTGCTGTAACAGTGCTGTAACAGCAGGTGCTGTAACAGTGCTGTAACAGCAGGTGCTGTAACAGTGCTGTAACAGCAGGTGCTGTAACAGTGCTGTAACAGCAGGTGCTGTAACAGCAGGTACTGTAACAGTAGGTGCTGTAAAAGTACTGTAAAAGCAGGTACTGTAACAATACTGTAACAGCAGGTACTGTAACAGTAGGTGCTGTAACAGTAATGTAACAGCAGGTACTGTAACAGCAGGTACTGTAACAGTAGGTGCTGTAACAGCAGGTACTGTAACAGCAGGTACTGTAACAGCAGGTACTGTAACAATGCTGTAACAGCAGGTACTGTAACATTACTGTAGCAGCAGGTGCTGTAACAGCAGGTGCTGTAACAGTACTGTAACAGCAGGTACTGTAACAGTACTGTAACAGCAGGTGCTGTAACAGCAGGTACTGTAACAGTACTGTAACAGCAGGTACTGTAACAGCAGGTGCTGTAACAGTACTGTAACAGCAGGTGCTGTAACAGCAGGTACTGTAACAGTACTGTAACAGCAGGTGCTGTAACAGCAGGTACTGTAACAGCTGGCATATGTTGCTTCTGAAGTAGATACTCATTCACAGTCTCAAGCTTGTGTGTGTGAGAGGGTGTGTGTGTGTGTGTGTGTGAGAGAGAGAGCGCTGTGTGTGTGTGTGTGAGAGAGAGAGCTTTTGTGTGTCTGTGTGTGCTAGAGAGCTTGTGTGTGAGAGAGTGTGTGTGAGAGAGCGTGTGTGTGTGTGTGTGTGTGAGAGAGCTTGTGTGTGTGTGTGTGTGTGTGAGAGAGAGAGAGTGTGTGTGAGAGAGAGTGTGTGTGTGTGAAAGAGAGTGTGTGTGTGTGAAAGAGAGTGTGTGTGTGTGTGTGTGGGAGAGCGTGTGTGTGTGAGAGAGAGCGTGTGTGTGTGAGAGTGGGAGTGTGTGTGTGTGAGAGAGTGTGTGTGGCCACATGGGACTGACTGTTTTATATGGTAATTGTGTTAATGTGTACGATCCTCTCATCACATCCTCATAATGGTTTCATTAGGCTTTCTAATGTAACAGCTCTCAGGCTGTAGTGTGTGTGTGTGTATGTGTGTGTGTGTCCGTGTCCCTCTCAGGCTGTAGTGTGTGTGTGTGTGTGTGTGTGTGTGTATGTGTGTGTGTGTGTCTTCATCAGCCCTCTCAGGCTGTCTCAGTGTACTGCTGTTCTAACGGTCCCCATGGACTCCTCTTCATCACCTGCTCCCAGATACACACACACACTTATATACACATGTATACACACACACACATGTATACAGCTGGGGTGGAAGGGAGGGAGGGGTTGGATGCATGTTTGGTTGGTTGGTTAGATAGTTGGATGGTCGGATCACAGCCTGCTCCCCCTCCTTGTGTTTAGGTAACAAACGGGGAACATGGGAGGGGCTACAAGGCATCGCAGGAGAGATAAAAGGAGGTGGAGCTTGTTCTTCATTGGCCTCCCCTATAATTCTACCTCACCCACATCCCCAGCCCTCTCCCTCGCTCACCCCCTATCCCTCGCTCGCCTCCCTCCTCCACCTCCCCCCCCCCCCCCCTCCTCTCCTTCAAGTGAAGCACTGCCCCGCTCGCCTCCCTCCCTCCTCCTCCCCCCCCCCCTCTCCACTGTCCCGTGAAATTGGGCTCAAAGTTACGAGGCACGAGAACGCAGTGAGGGGGTTTAAATACAACCCCCCACACACACACACACAGTGAGGGGGTTTAAATACACCCCCCCCCACACACACACACACACACACACACAGCGCAGGACTGACTAGGCCCATCCACAACCCGGTCCCCGGTCGGTCACCGTGACGACCCTGACTCAGCACCTGACTGGTGGAGGGTCTCTCTCTCCCTCTCTCTCCCTCTCTCTCTCCCTCTCTCTCTCTCCCTCTCTCTCTCTCTCTCCCTCTCTCTCCCTCCCTCTCTCTCCCTCCCTCTCTCTCCCTCTCTCTCGTCTTTATTTGAATAATAAAGCTCTTATCTCTGTGAATTATTATTTAGTAGAACACAGCTCTCTCCCCCTCTCTCATCCTCCACCTCCCCTCATCCCCCCCCCCTTCCAAACACACACACATACAGAGCCAGAAGCATCCTCCCAAATTGAATTCTTGTTCAACCATTCTTTCTGTGGTGGGAGTTTTTCACCTGTCTTCCTGAAGGGTTTATGTGCTGTTCTATCTGGTGAAATTAGCACATTTTGATGTGATTGATTTGTTCAGCCCCATCCTTCTCTTGTCCCCTGATCAGCAGGACACCAAAGTCTGGGATGCCATCCTGGCTGGCTCCCTCTGGCTGGAGGGAGCTAGCTAGTACTCCTGGCTGGAGGGAGCTAGCTAGTACACCTGGCTGGAGGGAGCTAGCTAGTACACCTGGCTGGAGGGAGCTAGCTAGTACTCCTGGCTGGAGGGAGCTAGCTAGTACTCCTGGCTGGAGGGAGCTAGCTAGTACTCCTGGCTGGAGGGAGCTAGCTAGTACATCCTGGCTGGAGGGAGCTAGCTAGTACACCTGGCTGGAGGGAGCTAGCTAGTACACCTGGCTGGAGGGAGCTAGCTAGTACTCCTGGCTGGAGGGAGCTAGCTAGTACTCCTGGCTGGAGGGAGCTAGCTAGTACTCCTGGCTGGAGGGAGCTAGCTAGTACTCCTGGCTGGAGGGAGCTAGCTAGTACACCTGGCTGGAGGGAGCTAGCTAGTACTGCTGGCTGGAGGGAGCTAGCTAGTACTCCTGGCTGGAGGGAGCTAGCTAGTACTCCTGGCTGGAGGGAGCTAGCTAGTACACCTGGCTGGAGGGAGCTAGCTAGTACTGCTGGCTGGAGGGAGCTAGCTAGTACTGCTGGCTGGAGGGAGCTCTGCCATATTGTTTAAACCCACCCAGTTATCTCAGCCACGCAAGACCAATCTTGGGGCTGTAATCAAAACAGGGAGGAGCTAGCGGACCCTCCATGGACCAATAGGAGTGGGTCTGCAAGGTGAAAAAAGTTGTTTGTCAGCAGTCGACGTCTCTCAGGGTGAAACCAACAAGATGTGGACCAAAAGTCAATCTCAGGGATAATGGAATAATACCAGGCTAATACGGCATGTACTGGGGCGGAACACAGGGGCAGCCAGGGGTCAACCCTCGCCGCTCGGCCTTGTGGGTAGTGGGCCGCATGCAGGCCATCAATTCCTATCCCCATGGAAACCAAGTGTGTAAGCTGTAACACTGTACAGGAAATAGAATTCTAATCGGGAAAGTACATCTTCCGGTTTAGTAAAAAAAAAAAAAAGGTCAAATAGATAAACGATAGTTAGCCTGAGAGATGTGAGGTATTGTAATGTATGGTGGTTAAATAAATCTGTAATATGTAAAAAGAATTAGCTGTCATGTTCCAGTTCAAAATCTCCTTTTTCTTTCTCGTACAAGATTTGCATACAGCATCGTCAGTTCTAACGGGGTTGTGGTTCAGAACAGGGGAGTTCTAACGGGGTTGTGGTTCAGAACAGGGGAGTTCTAACGGGCTTGTGGTTCAGAACAGGGAGTTCTAACGGGGTTGTGGTTCAGAACAGGGGAGTTCTAACGGGGTTGTGGTTCAGAACAGGGGAGTTCTAACGGGGTTGTGGTTCAGAACAGGGGAGTTCTAACGGGGTTGTGGTTCAGAACGGGAGTTCTAACGGGGTTGTGGTTCAGAACGGGAGTTCTAACGGGGTTGTGGTTCAGAGGCAAGGAATGGATCGTACTTTCTGACCACGTTGCAAAGAAGCCTCAGCTAGCAGGCGTGGTGAACAAAAAGAATCCTACTCCAGTTATGTAGGTGGTTATGTTTATTTTGTGTAGCATTATGCACAATGCTAGTGTTGTGTTAATGTTCCTGTATGTTTCCTTTCTTCCAGGGCTACTTCCTGTTGTTTGAGTCGATGCTGGACTCGGTCCTGTATGCCAGAGATCGCTACCTGGCTGAGGGTGGCTCAGGTACGACGGCTAAGCTACCCTGCTCTGCTAAGCTACCCTGCTCTGCTAAGCTACCCTGCTCTGCTAAGCTACCCTGCTCTGCTAAGCTATCCCTGCTTTGCTAAGCTATCCTGCTCTGCTAAGCTATCCTGCTCTGCTAAGCTACTTTGCACTGCTATGCTAGGCTAAGCTACACTACACTACACTGCTATGCTTTTATGAAAGTGTCTGTGTGTGTGTTTGCATCTGTGTATATGGTTGGTTGGGTGTGTGTGTGTGTATATATATGTGTATACGTGAGTGTGTGTGTTCGCCCCCCCCCCCCCCCCCCCAGGCCCCTATTGTACATGTGTGTGTGTTTGTAAGAGTGTGTGTGTGTGTTTGTAAGAGTGTGTGTGTATGTGTGTTCAGGGTCAGCTCCTCTGTGAGGTTAAATGATTTGTGCCAAAAGGCTCCTGTCACAGTTCCAGCAGCCTGGGTTACTGTCCCTGAGGGGGGGGGGTGAGGGAAGAGGAGCGTGAGGGGGGGGATGAGGCACCGGGGCAGGTCTGAGAGATGAGGCACCGGGGCAGGTCTGAGAGATGAGGCACCGGGGCAGGTCTGAGAGATGAGGCACCGGGGCAGGTCTTGGGGTTAGTTAGGGTTAAGGTTAGGGTTAGGGGCTCCGTACATCTACTCCCTGTGAGCTCTGTCTCCAGCCTCTAGGTCTGTCTGTCCCATAATGCTCTTGGCTTGTTTTAGTTTTGGTGTGTGTGTGCGGGAGTGTCTGTGTGTGTGTGTGTGTCCAGGTGTGTGTGTGTCCACCCTCAGAGAGCATTCCAGCTGCTCAATCCACATGATCATCCCCCAAAACCCTCGAATCCCAAGCAAGGTGCTATCCTGGGAGAAGCTCCCTGCCTCCCTCCCTGCCTGCCTCCCTGCCCCCCTTCCTCCCTGCCCCCCTCCCTGCCCCCCTTCCTCCCTGCCTCCCTCCCTCTCTTCACGGCCGACCAGGAGTGGGCCATGAGGGAGAGGGGGATGACAAACGGGCTGTGGGCAGCGAGTCGAGAAGGACGCAGATGTCAAAGCCATGAATCTGGGGACGCCCGTGTACCTCTCTCCCTCTCTTTCCCTCCCTCTTTCTCTCTCCCTCTCTTTCCCTCCCTCCCTCCCTCTTTCTCTCTCTCTCTCTGCATCTCCCTCTCTCTTTCCCTCCCTCTTTCTCTCTCTCTCTCTGCATCTCCCTCTCTTTCCCTCCCTCTTTCTCTCTCTCTCTCTGCATCTCCCTCTCTCTTTCCCTCCCTCTTTCTCTCTCTCTCTCTGCATCTCCCTCTCTCTTTCCTTCTTTCTCTCTCTCTTTCTTTCTCCCTTTCTCTTTTACAGTACTACATAACCCTCTGAGATCTGTCTCATTCCTGCCCAATCAGCATCCCCCCTCATCCACCCGGCCAATCAGCATCCCCCCTCGTCCACCCAGCCAATCAGCATCCCCCCTCGTGTGTGTGTGTGTGTGTCTCATCAGCCACATTGACACCTGCAGGCCCACTGTTACCCTTTAGCCAATCAAAGAGGCCATGAGCTGGCCATCAGTGACCTGTCACCTTCAATTTAGACACTTCCTGTTTCTCTGGGAGAGGGGGCGGAGCTGTGTGTCGGTGTAGTGAAGCAGGACATTTGCTTCTTTTCTTAGTAGCTCAGTTCTTCAGCTGTGTCAGTCTCACAGGGTCTCTCCTTCTCAACCTCCTCTTCCCTCCTTCTTACAGTAGATAACCTAGACAACACACCCACACCTCTGTGTGTGTGTGTGAAAGAGAGAGAGAGAGGGTGTATGTGTCTGTATGAGGCTGTATGAGAGAGAGAGTGTGTGCATGTGTGTATTTTTTACACAAATATCTGTACTTTCTACTTCTTACATTTTCAAGTCAGGCTTGTTACTTTGGTTTTAATCTGTATTTGGTGGCATGATATCTCTCTCCTCTCCTTCCTCTCTTCACTGTGTGAAAAATATTTTCCCCAAATAAGTTTCGCAAGTTTGTAGATTTTTTTTTCCAAAAAAATATAATAGTTTTTTTTAATTTTATTTTTATATTTGTTCAAAATCTTTTGATTATTTTTTCTTTTAGAATTATTTTATTTATTTTTACGCTTTTAGGGTTTGGGGTCCTCTCTTTTCACTGTGGAAAAAAAGTTTATTCTCCTCACCTCACCAATATTTTCTCAGTGTGTGTGTGTGCGTGTGCGTGTGTGTGAAAAAAAAGTTTTCAAAGGTTGAAAAAGAAAAAAGGAAATAAAATAATGGCTACTTTTTACTTAAGTATATGTCAAAGCCCTTATTTCTTTACTTTAACTTGAGTGAAAAAGTGTAGTCAGAACTTTTACCACAGTATTTTTAAACACGAGTGTCTGTACTTGAGTGAAGGATGTGTACTTTTGCCATCTCTGTTTCACCCACACACCCACACACACACACACACACACACACTTACTGGGAAACACATTAGGCCTGGAGTTAGGGTTGAACTCATGAGTGATGTGTTGTGAATCTGCCCTTAATGTGTTCATCCAGATACATCCTACTACGCACGTATGCTACAAACAAGGTCAATATCACGTGTGTGTGTGCCTGTGTGTGCATGAGATGGATACTGTCATTACTGGGGTTGGATGATATGAATGCATTGTTCCCCACCCCCGACACCAGCCCAGCCCATCCTGTAATGAGATGCTCTCACATTTATACCACTTACACTGATCTGTCCCAGTTAGTCACTGGTACATGATGCACAGGGTTACATTTAGTCATTTAGCAGACGCTCTTATCCAGAGCGGCTTACAGTAAGTAGAAGTTAGAAGTTAGAAGACACAGGTGAATCAGAGCCCTATAGATCAGATGTGTTTACATGTTGTGGGATTGAAGTCTCAACTGATGGAAGGATTCCTCTATCTGCAGTATTGGCTTGTCTCTTTGCTGTGATGTGAATGTTTGTTCTACAAGTAGAAGTGAATCTTAAATACTAAACTTAGAACAATTATGACCACTTTCATAAATTCTAACATGCTGTGTATAATGTAAATATGGCTTTCTACACTGAAACATACTTAAAAACAAAAACTGTAACAATTCCCTACCCCCCCCCCCCACACACACACACACACACACACACACACAGAGCACTGTGTCGTAAAGATATCGTAACATGACCAAAGCCAACCAAACTAGGTTTATTCAAGAACACATATGTCACCAGTTACAAATGTCCCGATATTGACCTCTGACCTCTGACCCCCAGTCTACCCTGACCGCTGCAACATCAGTCTGGTTGCCGTGGGCGACAGCCAAAAGCACCGCGACCGCATTGCATTCTGGGAGGACGTGTACGGCTTCAACATGGCGTGCATGAAGAAGGGCGTGCTGCAGGAGGCTGTGGTCGAGCTGGTCAACCCACACACACTCATCTCTGACCCTGCTGTCGTACAGGTACACACACACTCATCTCTGACCCTGCTGTCGTACAGGTACACACACACACTCATCTCTGACCCTGCTGTCGTACAGGTACACACACACACACACACTCATCTCTGACCCTGCTGTCGTACAGGTACACACACACACACTCCTCTCTGAGCCAGTGAGGTGAGGCTGGATTAGAGAGACAGTAGAGTTGGGAGTTGAAGAAGACAAAGACTGAGAGAGAGAGTTAGTCCCAGAGAGATAGAGCCATGGAGAGGGTGTGAGTGTGTGTGTGTGTGTGTGTATGTGTGGTGCGGTGCAGGGAGATTGATCTGTCTAATCCATGTTTAAGTTCCTCTTTAGGAACCTTCATTACTCTATCCCCTGTGGGCTGGAGTAGCTCTCACTGAGCTAATGGTAACACACACACACACAGTAACACACACACACACACAGTAACACACACACACACAGTAACACACACACACACAGTAACACACACTCACACAGTAACACACTCACACACACAGTAACACACACTCACACAGTAACACACTCACACACACACACACTCACACAGTAACACTCACACTGTAGTGCTTTGACTTCTGTGCTGAACATGACCTATAAAGAACTGTATGGTGTCTCCTGATCACCTGCTAGAGACACAGAGATGCACTCAGATGAGGTTCAAATCTTCACTAAGGAGCTTTCTGGAAGTCTTCCACCCAGATGTGTCCCTCCTCCCAGCTCTCCCCTCCGTGATGAACGAGGGAAGGGACTGATATGTAATGGAATTTGAATCCTCTAATCAATAGTTTCTCCCTCCAGTGACAAATGGACAGCTCCTCGGCCCGATTACATGCCTCTCCCTCTCCTTCTTTCTCTTTCCGCTTTTTCTCTTTAATTTTCTCTTTTTTTCCTCTCTCTCTCTTTCTCTCCCTCTCCCTCTCTCTCTCTGATACGATCCAATAACATTCTATTAACTTTGGCCGCAACGCCGGAAAATTGAGAACCCTGTCTTGGAATCATGAATTTGTGTAAAGCAGCAGTTGTGCTGTGTGTTGAATGCTACGTTTTTACATTTGTCATCAATGTTTCTTTGACAGAACCGACGTGGTTGTATGAGCAAAGATTGAATGATGTAGGTATATGTACTGGTTAGGTCAGCGTTTGTGTGGTTGTCTGGGATAGTGTGTGTGTTTGTGTAGGTGTGTGTTTGAATAGGTGTGTGTTTGTGTAGGTGTGTGTTTGAATAGGTGTGTGTTTGTGTAGGTGTGTGTTTGAATAGGTGTGTGTTTGTTTTACTAAAGAAACTTATGAAAAAAAGGGACCTTGTAGGAACTCTCTCTCTCACAACTTCAGTTCTGGGGTTAGGGTTAGAATTACATCAAGGGTTAGGATTTAGGGATGGGTTTAAGGGTTAGGACTTAGGGATGGGTTTAAGGGTTAGGACTTAGGGATGGGTTAAAGTTCTGGGTTAAAGTTCTGGGTTCATTTTTTTAAGTGTACGGAATTCCCACAAGGGTAGATGTGTGTTGGTGTGTGTGTGTATTTATTGACTTGTTGTGTGTGTACTCTCCTCTCAGGTGATTGAGTGTAACTCGGTGTGTCTCTCTGAGCTGGAGTTCACGTCCGACTTCTGCCTGAAGATTACAGACAGCAAGGACTGCACGGTCAGTACACACACACACACACACACACACTCACACACTTTAATCTTGATCAGTGTTGTCAGCTATGAGTATTGATCTGAGATGTGATGAGGCAGTATGCTATCACGTGTGTGTGTGTAGCGTGAGAACAAACTGGGTAAGAGGGCCAGGTTGTGATCAGACTGCACATGCTAATACACATACAACACATGTTCACTAGTAGTTTTCCACACATATCTAAATCACTGCTCGACTCTGCTACACACTTCTGTGATACTCACTGCTCGAGTGTTTGTAGGTGTCTGTATGTTTTTAGGCGTGTGTGTGTGTGTGTGTGCTTGCTATGGCAGGGTAGCCTGGTTATAAGTGTATTCTGATTTCCCTCTGGGGGGGAGGAGGAGAGGGTGATGGAGGAGTTGGTGTGGGGGAGGAGGAGGGGGAGGAAGAGGGGGAGGAAGAGGAGGGAGGGGGTGTGGGGGAGGAGGAGGAGGAGGGGGAGGGAGGGAGGGGGTGTGAGGGAGGAGGGGGTGTGGGGGAGGAGGAGGGGGAGGAAGAGGAGGGAGGGGGTGTGGGGGAGGAGGAGGAGGGGGAGGGAGGGGGTGTGAGGGAGGAGGAGGGAGAGGAAGAGGAGGGGGAGGAGGGGGGGTGGCGGAGGAAGAGGGAGGGGTTGAAGGAGGAGGAGAGTATGTGGAGGAGGGGTAGGAGGGAGAAGAGGAGGGGGTGGTGTGGGGGAGGAGGAGGGGTGAAGGAGGAGGGGGTGAAGAAGGGGAGGAGGGGATGTGCCTTGCGGGCTGTGATGAAACGGCTGCTTTTGTTCTGCTGTCGACAGTCCATTCATCAGCCAGCCTGCCTAACCTTGCATTAAATGAACAGCACAACCCTGCTTCTGAGCTCCGCTCTGCTCTAGACAAATACCCCGTCCTTCTCTCTCCCTCCTCCTTCTCTCTCCCTCCCTCTCTCTCCCTCCCTCCCTCTCCCTCCCTCCCTCCTCTCTCTCTCTCTCTCTCTCTCTCTCTCTCTCTCCCTCTTTCTCCTTCTCTCTTCCTCCTCCTCACTCCCTCTCCCTCCCTCCCTCTCCCTCTCTCATTTGTCAGTGTGCCCCCACCTTTGAGGAGAAACAGAGATTAGAGACGTGAGATTAGAGACGTGAGATTAGAGACGTGAGATTAGAGACGTGAGATTAGAGACGTGAGATTAGAGACGTGAGATTAGAGACGTGAGATTACAGACGTGAGATGTGAGACGTGAGATTAGAGATGTGAGATTAGAGACGTGAGATTAGATAGTGTGTTCTGGAGAGAGGGAGGTGCTGCAGTCTGAACCCCCTCAGAGGAGCCACACCTCCATGCTGCTCTCAGGCCACGCCTCCATGCTGCTCTCAGGCCACGCCTCCATGCTGTTCTGAGGCCACGCCTCCATGCTGCTTTGAGGCCACGCCTCCATGCTGCTCTGAGGCCACGCCTCCATGCTGCTCTGAGGCCACACCTCCATGCTGCTCTGAGGCCACGCCTCCATGCTGCTCTGAGGCCACGCCTCCATGCTGCTCTGAGGCCACGCCTCCATGCTGCTCTGAGGCCACGCCTCCATGCTGCTCTGAGGCCACGCCTCCATGCTGATCTGAGGCGGCAGTGAAGAAGCTGCAGTGTTTAGTGATGAAGAACTGGTTCTCTTTGATTGCAGTGGAATTGGAGAATGAGGAGAGAAAGAGGGAGAGGGAGGGAGAGAGGTAGAGAAAGGGAGAGAGAGGGAAAGGGAAAGTGAGAAAGAGGGAGAGAGAGAGACAAAGTGATAGAGAGAGGGAGAGAGATATAGAAAGGGAGAAAGAGAGATAGAGAGGAGAAATAGTGAGAGAGAAACAGAGCTGTTCTTCCATGTCAGAGCCACAAAAGGAAAGTTTGTGAAATAGATTACGGAGCTCTTTCATTCATTCAAACATTTCCCCTAACCTTCCTCCTTTTCTCTAACCCTCTCATCCTCTCATCCTATCCCACCTCACTTTATCCCTCCTTCCATCCCTCCCTCGCTCCTTCTCTCCCTCCCTCATCCATCCCTTCCTCTGTCTCCCCCCTCTCTCTCTCCCGCCCCTCATCCCTCTTCCCCTCTCTCCACCCCTCTCTCCTTCTCTCCATCACATGTAAATAGCAGGGAGAGAAAGGCCTTCAGGCTAACTGAGCACGCTCAGTAACTCCAAGGACCTCTTGAGCACATTAAGATCAGAATTATGAAATCTCCTTCTCTTGCTATTTGTCACTCTGTGACTAAGTGTGTTTTTGGGTATGTGTAAGTGTGTGTATAGTATGTTGGAGTGTGTGTGTGTGAATGTGTGTTTAAATGTGTGTGGGGCTGTAGGTGTGAGTGTATAAGTGTGTTGGGTGGTAATGGTGAGTGTGTGTGGGTATAGGTGTGTGTATGGGGAGTGTGTGTGGGTATAGGTGTGTGTATGGGGAGTGTGTGTGGGTATAGGTGTGTGTATGGGGAGTGTGTGTGGGTATAGGTGTGTGTATGGGGAGTGTGTGTGGGTATAGGTGTGTGTATGGGGAGTGTGTGTGGGTATAGGTGTGTGTATGGGGAGTGTGTGCGTACTGCGGCGGAACAACATGAGGAGCCCAAGAAGGGGCCTGGGGAGGGGGGAGGAGGAGGGGAGGGGGGAGGAGGGGCCTGGGGAGGGGGAGGAGGGGAGGGGCCTGGGCAGGGAGGAGGGGGGGAGAGGAGGAGCCCAGGAAGGGGCCTGGGGAGGAGGGGAGGGGCCTGGGGAGGAGGAGGGGAGGAGCCTGGGGAGGAGGAGGGGAGGAGCCTGGGGAGGAGGGAGGAGAGGAGGGGGGTGAGGCTCCACAGTAACCCTGCCTGGGAGGTGGGAGGAGGGGAGGAGCCGGGGGAGGAGGGAGGAGAGGAGGGGGGTGAGGCCCCACAGTAACCCTGCCTGGGAGGTGGCCATGCATGTAGCTTCCACGCCTGGATAAACCCCATCAAAAGCACATTAGCCTCGTCCTCCCCCCTTCACCCCATCCCCCCACTTCTCTCCCCCCTTCCCCCCACTTTTCTCCTGTCCTCTCCCATATAGCAGTATCAGGGCCTCCCCATAACCTGCACCCCCCCCCTCCCAGAATCCCCCCCCCAGTATCAGCCCCCCTCAGAATCCCCCCCCCACACGTATCAGGGCCCCCCCCCCCCACACACACACACACACGTATCAGGCCCCCCCCCCTCCCCCACACACACACACACGTATCAGGGCCTCCCCCCCCACACACACACACACGTATCAGGGCCTCCCCCCCCACACACACACACACGTATCAGGGCCTCCCCCCCCCCCACACACACACACACACACACACACACACACACACGTATCAGGGCCTCCCCCCACACACACACACACACACACGTATCAGGGCGCGCCACGCGGGAGCTCTGACAGCAGCGGCACAGAGGCCGGGGTGATGAATGGCTCTCTGCTGCTGTTATCCATGATGATAATTATTAATTCTCCCTGTCGCTCGTCCAGGGGAGGGCAGGCCGGCTGGCACCCTGGGGTGTGTGTGTGTGTGTGTGTGTGTGTCTGATATGGGACAAGAGTGCAGTGGCATTGTGTAGCTTGTGTGTGTGTGTGTGTGTGTGTGTGTCTGATATGGGACAAGAGTGCAGTGGCATTGTGTAGCTTGTGTGTGTGTGTGTGTGTCTGATATGGGACAAGAGAGCAGTGGCATTGTGTAGCTTGTGTGTGTGTGTGTGTGTGTCTGATATGGGACAAGAGAGCAGTGGCATTGTGTAGCTTGTGTGTGTGTGTGTGTGTGTGTGTGTCTGATATGGGACAAGAGAGCAGTGGCATTTTGTGTGTTTGTGTTAAAACGTCCTCATCGCTTATCCCAGACAGATTCCCGGCTGAAGGCTAAACTCATGAAAATGAACAGTGCTCATTTCAGCCCCCCTTTTGATTTTTGGCAGTTCATATATGAAAGCATTTTTGGGGGGGTTTGCATTTTTACACAAATCCTCGTCCCTCCTTTTTCTACTAATTTCCCTTGCCTCTCTTTTGCTCTTTCTCTCGCTCTCTCTCCCCCTCCTCCCAGACTGATCCGGCTACCTGTAGTTACTGTAGTTACTGTAGAAAGTGTAGTTAAGGTAGTAACTGTAGTTACTGTAGAAACAGTGTAGTTACTGTAGTTAAGGTAGTAGCTGTAGAAACAGTGTAGTTACTGTAGTTAAGGTAGTAGCTGTAGAAACAGTGTAGTTACTGTAGAAACCGTGTAGATACTGTAGTTAAGGTAGTAACTGAAGTTACTGTAGAAACAGTGTAGTTAAGGTAGTAACTGTAGTTACTGTACAAAGTGTAGTTACTGTAGTTAAGGTAGTTACTGTAGAAACGGTGTAGTTACTGTAGTTAAGGTAGTAACTGTAGTTACTGTAGAAACGGTGTAGTTACTGTAGTTAAGGTAGTAATGGTAGTTACTGTAGAAAGTGTAGTTACTGTAGTTAAGGTAGTTACTGTAGAAACAGTGTAGTTACTGTAGTTAAGGTAGTTACTGTAGAAACAGTGTAGTTACTGTAGTTAAGGTAGTTACTGTAGAAACAGTGTAGTTACTGTAGTTAAGGTAGTAACTGTAGTTACTGTAGAAACGGTGTAGTTACTGTAGTTAAGGTAGTAATGGTAGTTACTGTAGAAAGTGTAGTTACTGTAGTTAAGGTAGTTACTGTAGAAACAGTGTAGTTACTGTAGTTAAGGTAGTTACTGTAGAAACAGTGTAGTTACTGTAGTTAAGGTAGTAACTGTAGTTACTGTAGAAACCGTGTAGATACTGTAGTTAAGGTAGTAACTGTAGTTACTGTAGAAACAGTGTAGTTAAGGTAGTGCTGCTGTGTTGCGACCATGTGTTACTATAGTAACCTACCCTGTGTCTTCTCACAGTAACTCCTTGGGTGTTTGTTCCCAGTTTTTATCGAGTCGCTCCACGGAAAGTCAAACGACGCAGAGGTGACAATCAATCTCGCTTACGAGGTGTTGTCAGCGGCGACGGGAGAGGAGTCCGGGTGACGGTTTCTCACAGGGAGGTGGCTCCACCCCACCTGACGAGCAATTACTGCTAATTTCCTAATTAGCCAACCAGCGTCCAGCCTGAAGCGTTCATTAAGAGCCATAATTGCGTTGAGTTGACATGCTCCTTAATCCAGGGCCCTTCTGTTCCTGAAGCCGGACCTGCCTGCCCCTCCCCTGCCTGCCCCTCCCCTGCCTGCCCCTCCCCGCCCCTCCCCTTCCTGCCCCTCCCTTGCCAGCCCCTCCCCTGCCTGTCTGCATTCATACACTCAGGAGGCTGTGAGGCCCAGGTCAGGTGATCAGGAAGGTGTGTATGTAGTAAAGGCACAGTGTTGGTCAGGTGCTGCAGAATGAGAGAATGGATTTTAGTGTTAGTTTTTTCCCTGTTCCTTTTCTACCACTGAGGTACTACTCAGAGCCAACACCATGATCACTGATGGCTTGTATCCCTTTCTACCCATGATTACTCTCTTTTTCTCCTCTGGCTCCTCCTCTCTCTCCCCTTTATTCTCTATCTCTTTGTTTCTCTTCCTCTCTTTCGCCCTCCTTCTCGCTCTCCTTCCCCTTCATTCTCTTCCTCTTTCCCTCCCTTTCTCTCTCTCCCCATCCCTCTCTTTCCCTTTCTCTCTCTCCCCATCCCTCTCTTTCCATTTCTCTCTCTCTCCCCATCCCTCTCTTTCCCTTTCTCTCTCTCCCCATCCCTCTCTTTCCCTTTCTCTCTCTCCCCATCCCTCTCTTTCCCTTTCTCTCTCTCCCCATCCCTCTCTTTCCCCTTCTCTCCCTCTCCTTCTCTCTCCCTCCCATGCTCTTTGTCTGCAGTGCCGTCCTCATGCTGCCATGTGTGTCAGGATTAAAAGCTATTAGTTCTGCATCATCGCCACTACAAGTGTGCTCCTGAGATTGATAGAGTGCCTCTTTCCCTTCAGAAACGAGAGGAAAACAAGCCTGGGGAGGGGGAGGGGGAGGGGGGGGAGGTTTACCTCACATCTGAAATGGTCACCTCCGGGCACACTGTGTGTTTTATTTCAATTTGTTTTAGTCACATGGGCGTTTTTTATATTTTTTATGACCATGTATTTGTTTATAGCTTAGAGAGGGTCCTTTCCAACGACCATCCATCTTTTTTGGCACAAAAACAGCAGAAATTATGCTTGGAAAGTGACTGCCGGAAGGTGACTGAAACCTACATCTAAGAAACCTACATGAAAGAATTGACCTACATTGGCCAACATGCAAGAACTCTCCTTCAACAATAACTGTTTTATATCAGATATAACCGCAACATAAAAATGCCAGCTCTGCAAATTGTGTTAAAAAAAAAATATATATATATTTTTTTTTTTACTGCTCAGCAAAAATTTTGGTGTTTTGACTGGTTCTCTGACTGAAACGTAATTTATTTCTTTTGCGTGGCGACAGATTTTAGACGAAGGTAAGAGTCGCATGGGACCAGGTGTTTAAGTGTTGACTCAGCTGGATTTAAGGAGCCAAGTTGAGGTCTAGAAGGAGAAGGGGAGTGAAGGAGGGATGAATAGAAATGGCATTTTCACACATTTAGATTTAATTAAATTATTAGATTAGATGTTCTTTATTGTCTGAAATGTATTTTGTTCAGGTCAGTACCATAAAAACAGACAATAAATAAAATAAACACCATGATAAATAACACAGCAGTGCTAAACAGGAAGATTCTAGAAGCAGAGGTTTAATCTGCAGCACATTCATGCCAGCGGCTTGGTGTCCAGGGCTGCAGCTGTGGAATCAGGGACACTCAGATACACGTACACACACACATACACACACACATACATACATATACGCATACATACATAAATATATCATATCTCTCTCTTATATAGCGTATCTCTCTCTTATCTCTCGTGTCACATATCACTTATATCTCTCACATCTCATTCCAGGCGATCGCCGGCCACTTCGATGTGTTCTTTGACAGAGCCTGCAGCAACAAGGTGAGTCTGCAGCCGGGGACATCCCATAATCACATTCTGGAGAGTTCTCCATCCCCATGGTGCTCCCATGATCACGTTCTGGAGAGTTCTCCATCCCCATGGTGCTTGGCGCCGACTGCTGACGCCAGCATTCCAGCAGCTGGGCTAGCCACTCGGAACCACGAACGTCAAGCTCCCCAAGACACACACATCCTTAATTGCAGTTTCTTGTTCACCGGGGCTTGGTGCGTAGCCGTTAGGACGTGATTCTCCGCTAGCGCCGCTGATGGGAGGACGCGTGGTCTCTTAGATCATCTCTCAGGAGAGCCAGGAGACTGTGGGAGGACTGGCCCTAGTTTGAGTTCTACGGAGGTCTAACTCTTAACGCTCTGGGGCATTTTCACATTAAGAACGGAGCAAAATGTTAAATATTTAATCCTTTTTGTAAAAAAAACACTAGACATGTGTTACCTCATATATATACAGCCATGTTTCAGACATGACGATTTTTTTGCGCTTCGCTGGGATCTGTATCTGTGCAGTTATCTGTGTTAGTTGTGTGTTAGTTGCCGCTGAATCAAGTTGTGTGTTTTTTGTGTCAGGTGATGTTTTCCACGGGCGCCCAGGCCACCAAGACACACTGGAAGCAGACCGTCTTCCTGCTGGAGGAACCCCTCCCAGTTACAGCAGGTCAGGATCTCATCTCCCCTCCCAGTTACAGCAGGTCAGGATCTCATCTCCCCTCCCAGTTACAGCAGGTCAGGATCTCATCTCCCCTCCCAGTTACAGCAGGTCAGGATCTCATCTCCCCTCCCAGTTACAGCAGGTCAGGATCTCATCTCACCTCCCAGTTACAGCAGGTCAGGATCTCATCTCACCTCCCAGTTACAGCAGGTCAGGATCTCATCTCACCTCCCAGTCACAGCAGGTCAGGATCTCATCTCACCTCCCAGTTACAGCAGGTCAGGATCTCACCTCCCAGTTACAGCAGGTCAGGATCTCATCTCACCTCCCAGTTACAGCAGGTCAGGATCTCATCTCACCTCCCAGTCACAGCAGGTCAGGATCTCCCCTCCCAGTCACAGCAGGTCAGGATCTCCCCTCCCAGTCACAGCAGGTCAGGATCTCACCTCCCAGTCACAGCAGGTCAGGATCTCACCTCCCAGTTACAGCAGGTCAGGATCTCATCTCACCTCCCAGTTACAGCAGGTCAGGATCTCATCTCACCTCCCAGTCACAGCAGGTCAGGATCTCACCTCCCAGTTACAGCAGGTCAGGATCTCCCCTCCCAGTTACAGCAGGTCAGGATCTCCCCTCCCAGTCACAGCAGGTCAGGATCTCACCTCCCAGTTACAGCAGGTCAGGATCTCACCTCCCAGTCACAGCAGGTCAGGATCTCATCTCCCAGTTACAGCAGGTCAGGATCTCATCTCACCTCCCAGTTACAGCAGGTCAGGATCTCATCTCACCTCCCAGTTACAGCAGGTCAGGATCTCACCTCACCTCCCAGTTACAGCAGGTCAGGATCTCATCTCCCAGTTACAGCAGGTCAGGATCTCACCTCACCTCCCAGTTACAGCAGGTCAGGATCTCACCTCCCAGTCACAGCAGGTCAGGATCTCATCTCCCAGTTACAGCAGGTCAGGATCTCCCCTCCCAGTTACAGCAGGTCAGGATCTCACCTCCCAGTCACAGCAGGTCAGGATCTCATCTCACCTCCCAGTTACAGCAGGTCAGGATCTCCCCTTCCAGTCACAGCAGGTCAGGATCTCCCCTCCCAGTTACAGCAGGTCAGGATCTCCCCTCCCAGTTACAGCAGGTCAGGATCTCATCTCCCAGTCACAGCAGGTCAGGATCTCACCTCCCCTCCCAGTTACAGCAGGTCAGGATCTCATCTCCCAGTCACAGCAGGTCAGGATCTCACCTCCCAGTTACAGCAGGTCAGGATCTCCCCTCCCAGTTACAGCAGGTCAGGATCTCACCTCCCAGTCACAGCAGGTCAGGATCTCATCTCCCAGTTACAGCAGGTCAGGATCTCCCCTCCCAGTTACAGCAGGTCAGGATCTCACCTCCCAGTCACAGCAGGTCAGGATCTCATCTCACCTCCCAGTTACAGCAGGTCAGGATCTCCCCTTCCAGTTACAGCAGGTCAGGATCTCCCCTCCCAGTTACAGCAGGTCAGGATCTCACCTCCCAGTTACAGCAGGCCAGGATCTCACCTCACCTCCCATACAGAGAGTGGATCTGCATCTGCTGACATGTCTGTGCGTGTGTTTTACTCGTGTTTACTTAAGACTTAACTTATCAACAGACGAGACAGACTTATCTTGACATGGTAGTCAGTTTTTAGGCAGTACTCCTTTTTCATCAGTGAGAACGCACACACACTCACACACACACATTCTCACATGCACACATTCTCACACGCACACATTCTCACACACACACATTCTCACACACACACATTCTCACACACACACATTCTCACATGCACACACACACACTCTCCTCAGGGTTTCTCCTAGTCTCTCTCCTCTGCCCTCCCCTACCTCAGTATCAAATCAAAATGTATTTGTATAGCCCTTTTTACAAGCAATGTCACAGAGGGCTTCACATACGCTCATAGAACTGCCCCTCAACCAACCTAAACCCTCAAGGAAGACAAGGAAAAACTCCCAGGAAAACTCACTAGAGGAGAAAAAATGGAAGAAACCTTGGGAGGAGCAATTCAGCGAGGGATCCCCTCCTCCAGAGATGGTTGGTGAAAGAGAAGTTCAGAACACAGGCTTAACATAGTCATACAGCAGGGAAGTGTCGATGGGTGTTGAAAGACCAAAATCCAGTGTTCAACTTGGGTCAGAGTTGGTAAATGTCAGTTTAAGCAGAGGTAGCCACAGGGCTGGGGACTGGGATCGGCACAGCATCACAGGCCGGGGGATGAGGGAAGGGACCAGGAGCTCACTGTTGTCCGTCATGGAGACTGGTTTCCGATCCAACTTTGGCAGACTGTCACAGATCGACGTCCACTGGCGACCAGGTCCAGCGTTGACTGACCCACGACCAGGCAGATGCTGACAGCTCACATATTTTACAGGAAGGCAGTGGTTCTGTGGTTTTCATTGAGGAGATCTAATGTCAGGCTGGGTACAGGCAATCAGCTCATACGTGGAGCAGTTTAAAATTCTGGACCAGGCAATAAAATAGCTAACGCTTTCATGTCTGAGGGTTTGGGAAAATTTAAAAAGTGTTTTCACGCTTAATATCACAATCGAAACTGTTTTTCATATTTTTTTACAACCTTTCACAAATATTTAGTCAAAAATATTAGAGAATGTTTTGTTTCTGAAAAACTATTTTCCCAAAAAAGGTTCCACTATTTATTTTTGAAAAAACTAGAAAACTGTTGTGTTGTGTGTGGAAAGTTTTTTGGAACAAAATGGAAGAACAGTCCCTCAGGGAAGAACAGCCCCTCAGAGAAGAACAGCCCCTCAGGGAAGAACAGCCCCTCAGAGAAGAACAGCCCTCAGGGAAGAACAGCCCCTCAGGGAAGAACAGCCCCTCAGAGAAGAACAGCCCCTCAGGGAAGAACAGCCCCTCAGGGAAGAACAGCCCCTCAGGGAAGAACAGCCCCTCAGGGAAGAACAGCCCCTCAGGGAAGAACAGCCCCTCAGGGAAGAACAGCCCCTCAGGGAAGAACAGCCCCTCAGAGAAGGACAGCCCCTCAGGGAAGAACAGCCCCTCAGGGAAGAACAGCCCCTCAGAGAAGGACAGCCCCTCAGAGAAGGACAGCCCCTCAGGGAAGAACAGCCCCTCAGGGAAGAACAGCCCCTCAGGGAAGAACAGCCCCTCAGGGAAGAACAGCCCCTCAGGGAAGAACAGCCCCTCAGGGAAGAACAGCCCCTCAGGGAAGAACAGCCCCTCAGGGAAGAACAGCCCCTCAGGGAAGAACAGCCCCTCAGAGAAGGACAGCCCCTCAGAGAAGGACAGCCCCTCAGGGAAGAACAGCCCCTCAGAGAAGGTGGTAAAACACTGATGGAGGTTTTAACTGCATTCACTGGCTCCCCACTCCTCTCCCCTCCTTCTCCCCTCCTCTCTCCCTCCCCTCCTCTCTCCCCTCCCCTCACACTCCTACTGGCCTGTTTTACTGGACAGGCACACAGACTCTCTCTTTCACCCTCTACCTCACTCTGCCTCTCTCTCTTGTCTTTTTTTCTCTCTCTCTGACTGTAATACACATTAATGCACACACACACACACACACTGATGTCGCACAAATGCCAGACACAAAGAGTGTTAACTTTTCAAAGTCACCCTGAAGATGATAAAACTAGGCTTCACATTCTCTTTCACAAATACACACTCTCACTCGTACACTCACACACTCTCTCACTCTCTCACTCACACACTCTCACTCACACACTCTCTCACTCACACACTCTCTGACTCACACATGTGTGTCTGTGTGTGTGTGATGCATCTGTCAGCTGTGTGTCTCTAGTGATTTATGGCGGCTGAGACAGAAGAAGCTGATTTGATGTGTTGTATGAGAGGGCAGTAATTAACCACAGAGGTGTACAGAGGGAGGGGGCTGGGGTGGGGGGAGGCTGTGGGACTGTAGGGGGGCTGGGGTGGGGGGAGGCTGTGGGACCGTAGGGGGGCTGGGGTGGGGGGAGGCTGTGGGACCGTGGGGGGAGGCTGTGGGACCGTAGGGGGGCTGGGGTGGGGGGAGGCTGTGGGTTTGAAACATGACTGTGGGTTAGGGTTTGGGCTGTGGGTTGAGTTGGGTTAGGCTTAGGGCAAAGAGTATGGAAGCACAAGAGGCGACACTGATGTTTTCATGTTTCTATTTATCGGTAACAGATCATTTTATATATATTTTTTGTGTTGACGTTAGCTAGCTAGCGTCGGCAGCTGTGTACCTAGCAAGCATTAGCAGCATTTGTATCGGTTAAATGTACGTAGTTAAATATCAGCTAATGTTCAACTGTAAAGTATACACCTTTTAAAGGATCCCTTGGTAAATCAGCCTCTGCCTCTTCTCTCTCTCCCTCTCCCTCTCTCCCTCTCTCTGTTTCTCTCTCTCTCCCTCTCTCTCTACCTCTTCCTCTCTCTCTACCTCTGTCTTCCTTCTCTCGCTGCCTCTACAGAGAGAGAGAGGAGGGGGGAGATGGAGGGAAGAGAGAGGAGTGGGAAGGGGAGGGCTGGGCGGGAGAGGGGGGGTCTGGCTGTTGATGGTGACTGCAGAGTGAGACTCTCCCCTGGTCAGGCCTTGGCTGGGCGGGAGAGGGGGGGTCTGGCTGTTGATGGTGACTGCAGAGTGAGACTCTCCCCTGGTCAGGCCTTGGCTGGGCGGGAGAGGGGGGGTCTGGCTGTTGATGGTGACTGCAGAGTGAGACTCTCCCCTGGTCAGGCCTTGGCTGGGCGGGAGAGGGGGGGTCTGGCTGTTGATGGTGACTGCAGAGTGAGACTCTCCCCTGGTCAGGCCTTGGCTGGGCGGGAGAGGGGGGGTCTGGCTGTTGATGGTGACTGCAGAGTGAGACTCTCCCCTGGTCAGGCCTTGGCTGGGCGGGAGAGGGGGGGTCTGGCTGTTGATGGTGACTGCAGAGTGAGACTCTCCCCTGGTCAGGCCTTTGGGTTTCAGTGCAGCTCCTGCAGCATAGTGCCAGTTGTGCCACACACACTCATACATACACACACCCACACTCATACACACACCCACACACACTTACACACACACACATTTACATTTAGTCACACCTACACATACACACCTACAGACACATACCTAAACACACACACCTACACACATACCACACACACACCTACGTGCACACCCACACATGCACAGAATATACATGTAGACAAGCACACACACACACTCATACACACACTCCCCTCTAGTTAACGCCTCAGTTCCTCCGTTCATCTGTAATGGAGTAACAGCTCCATGGCAACTCCAGAGGCGTCGGCACGGTGACAGTGGAACATGATGGCAGTGAAAACCTCCCCAGTCAGCGCTTTCCCTCCTCCCCTCACCTCCTCCCCTAACCTCCTCCCCTCACCTCCTCCCCTCACCTCCTCCCCTAACCTCCTCCCCTCACCTCCTCCCCTAACCTCCTCCCCTCACCTCCTCCCCTAACCTCCTCCCCTCACCTCCTCCCCTAACCTCCTCCCCTCACCTCCTCCCCTCACCTCCTCCCCTCACCTCCTCCCCTAACCTCCTCCCCTCACCTCCTCCCCTCACCTCCTTCCCTCACCTCCTCCCCTCACCTCCTCCCCTCCGTCTAGAAGAAACAGCGCCAGGCAGGGGAGGGAGTGAGGGGGGGGCTTGTTTGCCGATTGGGTAAACATTCATTTACCCCCGGCAGTCAAACGTGAAGTTAATCAAGAGTGATTATGCGTCGTAATCATCAGCAGCCCTCCTGGCCTTCAGTGTCGGCCTGCGCAATGTGAAGTCCTACTGTAGACCTCACAAGATCCTCCATCTGTTCTGCTGTGTCCTCCCGGCACGCACCTGCTCTCTCATAAACATGCATCAAAGCACCTACACAACTCAGTGTCACCTCGGTTTGCTTCACAGTATTTCCATCTGCAAATGCACACACACGTACACACACACACAGGCTGTGTCTACTACCGCGCACTTTACTAAGTACACTGCAATACAGTGCACTGCAATACAGTGCACTGTATTGCAGTGCACTTACATCTGTAGTGCACTCCGTCGCTGAGTAGTGCTGTCTCAAATGGAACACTTAAGTTAACCACTTGGCGGGAAGTGACGGACGCAGATCTGATTGTGACACCAGCGAATCTAAGGCGAATCTGCTCGCGAGTCATTTCGTCCGCCATTATTTTAGAAATAAAATGAAAAGCTGCCGAAAGGGCTCCTCCTCTTCCGCTACGTAGCCAATATGGCGCCCGTTTAGGGCGAGTAGTGTCCATCGTTGTACACTGCATTTTTTGACTGTTTGCTGTGCGTCATCCGGGTACTTTCAGTGCACTGAATTCTGCTGGTTCTGTCAGTGTAAGCGCCCTAAGCACTGAAAGTCAGTGCTCGAAGTGCACAAGTGCGCGGTAGTAGACACAGCCTCACTCTCTCCTCTCTGCAGTAAGGGATCATCCCTTATGGTTGCCTGACTGTTTTAAGACAGAAAGATGATGAAGATGCCACTTTTGCAAAATTTTTCAGCATCTTGGGACATCCTGGTACCATAAAGAATAAAGTGTGTGCGCGGACGAATCAGGTAACTCCTCCTCACATCTCACTTCTTGTTTCTCTCTCGAAAGGGGAGGAGCTTCGGGGGAAGGTCACAGTTCGCAAAAACAGGAAGGACCCTCGCTCCCTGCTGGTGACCTTTGAACTCCAGGACAGGAAGCAGACATACAGCCTGCAGTAGCTCGCTGGACCAATCACATTTGTTTACAGCAGAGAGAGAACGTTTCCTGGTGGAGATTGTAATACACACCTGCATGAGCTGTCATACTGTACCTGATGACATGTGGCCAAAGTACAACTGACCTGAACAGCGGCTGGGTTATAGTACCAATAGGAAGACAGACAATCTTTCAGTTAAATCTGGGTTGTGTATTTTCCACCTATAGTTTCTGCTCTTGAATTCTGACAGTTATGTGCAGCTAAATATACCTGCATCTAGTCCCATTGGATTTTAGTGTTATTTTAAGTGGTTTTAAGGTGCACTCTTTGTAATGGTTTTCTGATGTGTCCTTTTGTTAAATCACTGTTTTCCATCTCTGCTGTTACAACTCACGACGAATAGCAGCCGCTTAGACACGAGCCAGACTAACCCTCCTGTTCCTCCACTGTGCAGCCGCGAGCCGCGCTGGTGACAATGCTGTTTCAGTCCCCTCAGCCCATGAAGCAAAATGAGACTTTCTGATGAGCTGGTTCAGGATGTTTGATTTAGTTTTTGCTTAATAAAGCTCTTTTTCACTGCAAGGCTTGTAGGTCTCCTTGTGTCTTGCTGTAAGGAGTTTGTCGTCATCATTTTTGTGTTTTGCATTTAAGGCGTTGATTTTTAGACACCACTACATGTATATGATGAGATCACTGCCGTTATTCACCAGGCCTATGTGCCGCAAGGAAAACACGAATAAAAAAACAGCAACTGTTCTTTCGAAGGGCTTAAGGCAGTGAACCACGGTGTTCACGGGACCTTTCTGAACTGAGCTGGACCTCGTCTCGTCTCCCGCCTCAAACACGGACAGCGTGGAGGGAAACGGGACATCTCTGCTCTCGTGTAATTAACGAGCATCATCTAGGACGGTCGTGAAGAAAATGTATATATAGTCTAGGTTTTGTCGGGAAATACTTGTGTTTCTCATTGATTACATGATTGATTTTACGCTACTTTAAAGAGCGAATCGGTTGAACTAAATCGGAATATAAAGGCCTATATTTATACTTAAATCCCGGAAATGATCGGATCCTGTAATGTTGGATTGTGTACTATGAATAATTTTCATAGTACATAGATCATTTTGCTCAATTGTGATAAACAATATTGTTCAAATTGTTAAACAAAATTGTCCGTTTTGTGTGTGTATGTGTGGATCAGAATGTGTCCAGCTAGGCCAGGATCAGACGCCTCTGGACCGCGAGCTGTCTCCTCTCTCCCCTCCCGTGTCGCGAGGAGGAGAGTGTTAGAGCGGACAAGGGAAGAGGAGCAGAAATCAATTACAATTATTCTCTGTTGACAAAGTAATTAAACCTTGAGAAGGCAGCTAATTCAGCCGCGCGAGGCCCTTATCTAGAGTTGCCGCAGATTTACGAGCGGCTCGAGCTCAGCTTGCACGCCAGGTGATTATCGCGCGCAGGCCTTGGAACACAGGCATGAGGGCTTGACTTGACAGAAACTCGTTTCACAGCACTGCGGGTGTACGGTGTACCGGTTCTAAGAGCAACTTGGTTAAAAAAAGTGCTATATTTTTGTACAGAGGGGATATTTTAGGTCTGAGCTTAAAATGACTAATTATCTGGTCGAGGTCCACATTTTTGGAGCAAAAAGAACTGTGTCATGCGCATTGCAGTATTTTAGGGTGAGCTATTTTTGTCACAGGGGCTATTCTGTAACTTCACCGTTTCCAGTCCGCGGGTGCTGGATCCTCATTCCCCATGTGCACGTGCGTTAGAGAAAAGGCCATCCCCTTCTTGCGTAAGACTTTAACAAATGAGTAACTTCAGTCGTTTTGTGAAGACCTCGCCCACTTTCCTTTTTTTCTTTTTCTTATATATTTTTTTTACTGGATCAATGCTCGTTTTGGTGACGCACGAGGGAACGTGCAGTCTGTTGTACTTGTGCGTAAATTCATTCAAGTGTGAAGCCTTTATATAGCTTATGCGTTTATTTCACCCTTACTAAGCAATAACTTATGGTTGTCTGAAACGGCAAAAATATGTGCAAATTCAAAGTGTTAATACTGATTTATTGATGTAGGCCTTTTAAATGTTTAGCTGACGAATTTACATTGTTGTGGCCAAATTAAGTTAATAAAACACGTTCAAAATGGGTTTTTGTGTAACGCGGCGTATCTTATTTTTTCCCTTTTTAGTTTTTATTAAATACTGTGAATAAAGTGTATGAATTAATAATAATAAATGGTTCATGTAAATACATTACTACACGAATGTTCTGTCTAACGAAATAGGCTATCAAGACCATCCTTTCTAAACATAGCCTACTTATAGCACGCCCAAGCTGTATGTTTCTTCGCGTGCTGCATGCACTTTCCAAAAACATGTACCTGCAAATCCCGCCCTAACGAGTTGTGCGCGTGAGTATACATCCCCTCGAGACAAGTGTATTAATCAGCGGCGAATGAGTCAGTCCAGACACGCGCGTACAAGCGGAATGTGCGTGACAACAGCGCACGCGCCCACGTCTTCGCGCAGTACTCCTTTAAAAATCAGAATCCAAGGCCAATGATTTATCAAACTCCTATTATCAAGAAAATGTCAAGCGAAGGGCACCTTGCTCCGCACTGACGCAAACCCAATCTTTCCCACGGAGGTATACAAAGCTTTGCTCTAAGCGCAGCTAAATCCAGTCTCTCTCTCGGTCCCTTCTTCATTACCGCTGATTTTCAGCCTTTCAGCACATCCTCCGCCTCCACACTAATGGTAAGGGATTCCTTTTCTCTATTTTCTATTTTCATGGAACAGTTGTTACTTTGTTTATTCAACTTGTTCTCTTTTGTAAAGGCTACTTACTGATACTTATTAAAGACAAAGAGAACAGATTAACTCCAGAGGAAAATGCCTTGTCTGCGGAGCGTGCTTTCCGTGGTGCTGAAATGCTGCTGCACGTGCTGCTCGGCACACCGAAACTTTTTCGGGTCTTCTCCCTCACACACCCGGTCTATAGTTCTCTGTGCAGTCGGTTTAAAAAATCTCTGCAGCGAAATTTGTCGGTGTGTTTAATTGAATCTGTTGTAGTTTTATTGCTTGTAATGGATTTGGGGAAGTTTATCTTAAAAAAATAAAGATTAATAAACATTTCCTATGTTGTGACCAACTCTAACCATAGCATACAAAACAGAATATTTTGTAGTTTTTTTCCGTTACCTCATTGAGGTATATTGTGTTTTTCATTTTATAATCACACGGTTTATCCCCCCTCCCTGCAAAATAATAAACAGAACGAGAGATCATTTATGCTTCCGTTTGGCCGGTCTTCTCCGTGCTGTGATGCCGGTGATCGTGCATGCCTGCCGGGGAGACGGGAGCTTCCACGAGCCCAGCAGCTTGTCTATTGCCCATAAAACCAGTGGTTGTGTGGGTCTGAATGACATGGGGGAAATGGGGCGTAAAATTAAAGATTCTCGCAGTAACGGCGGCCGGGCGAACAAACCCCCGCAGAGCGCGAGCTGAAACCCAGAGCAGCGAAGCCACAACACGGAACCCTAGAATCCTACATCTCAGTGCGCGGTGCTTCGTTCAAATGATGGATCTTAATCAATTAAATCTATTTTTAATAATTTCCTAACCAAGTGCGCTTTGTCGTTTTTAAGGCTGAATTTTATACCTGCTCAATTTAGCCTTTGTATTGAATTTTCTGTTTGTGCCTAATCTTTGGATTTGGTATTCCAGGATTTATCCGACATGTCCAAGCAGCCGGTTAACGCTCCTACCGGTTTCCACCCGTCGCAGCAGCCGGAGGCAGCAGTGGGAGTTACCGCAAATAAACCGGAAAATGTTCCAAGCCAACCGGCCACTCCGTTCGGGCACCCGGCTCCCCAGCCGCCTCCAAACAACGAGAGCAAAACTTTTTGTCCCTCGGAAAATAAACCAGGAGAACCAGAAGCCAATAAAGTTTATGGGACGTTTAAAAACACCGCCCCGGCGGTACCGGGAGCCGTGGCTGCGAACTCGGCCTTCCGAAAGGATTCCTCTGGCTCTGCGGCGGCCCAGACAGGGGTCCCCGGTGCCGTTCAGGGCCGGGGGATGTCTGTCCAGTACGGAGACCCGTTTAGGGCCACCGCGGAGCAGAACAACGCCTCGGGCACCTGGACGAGCATGAGCCAAACCACCATCATACTGGGCACAGATGGCAACACCTCTGTTCAGCCCGGGACCATGACGGCGGTAAGTGGGCGCAAAGACATTTTAAAAAATTGACAAAATAAAGGCTAGTGTTACGGTTAAAGGCTGTTCATGCGTCGACTATAGACGGGCTTTAGGAACACGTTAGGTGAAGCGGGGTGTGTGCCACCGGTTTTTACCGATAAGGAGGCAGAGCTGGATGACATGCGGCGGGAAGGTTGTAATTAAGGTCCCGGGAGGGGAGTTACGCCCCTATCTCTCGCGTGAAGACTTCTGCTCGGTGATTTGAGAGAGGCTATTATCTAGCGCGAGGTTTTGATTATATTTGAAAGAATGAACTGTGCGTGGGTTAGGCAATGGATTACTGATGGTTACAAATGTTTGCTCATTATTTAAGTAAACAAAATAGGATGATAGGGTTAATTCCCCGTGGTTTAATCCTGCAGGATTGAACCGGAGAAAGAAACATTCTCTTAAATTATGGGGTCTTGTTCGCCTGTTCATTAAGAGTTGGAGTAATAACACGGATACATGGACTCGAGCTGTCCCGTAAGCGTTGTAATCACGTGCTGACAGCCAGCAGCGTTACATTAATTACAATAGACGTGTATCCTGAAACCTGATTTGGTGTACTGGCATCCCCGCGCTATAACCGTGCCCGTGTTAGGTATAGCCCAACCCCCACGTCATGCTCTCGGGATTGGTTGTGGATGTCCGTGACAGCGCTCGTGATGTGTTACATAAGGTTGCGGATTGTGCCCATTGTTCCAATCCCCGCGGGGTATTCCTTTCCCTCCCGCGCGCGCCTGCACGGTGTGTTCCATTGATAAGCGAGACTTGGTCCCCCCCCCCCCCTTGTTTTGAGGGAAACACAAGCAAGAAAATATGAATTAGCAGAGGTAAATAATATGAATAACTCCAGGCTATTTATGAAACGGTATTTACTGGAAATGGAGCAGCCCCTTGCGCCCCTGTAGTTTGAGCTGGTTCTTAAGGTGTTTCTGGTTCTTAAGGTGTTTCTGGTTCTTAAGGTGTTTCTGGTCCTTAAGGTGTTTCTTATGAGGTGGTTATCTGAACCCCAATTTGGGGAAACGAATTCAATGAAATATGTTGTACATGTTGCGCGTGAGGCGTCCTCACCACACTTAATCTACAGGATGAAGATGATGAAGAGGGGGGAGACGAGAACAAAGCCAGAGGAAACTGGACCAATAAAATGGACTTCATCCTGTCCATGGTGGGCTACGCCGTGGGGCTTGGCAACGTGTGGCGGTTTCCCTATCTGGCCTTTCAAAATGGTGGAGGTAAGAACATGCGGAGAGGTGTCCAGGTCGGGGACCAAAACCGCAGTTCCCGCCCCAAGGTTGATAACAGTAACCTTTGAATCACTTTGGAAAACGAAAAAGAGAAATACGGCTGTCTGATGTGCAATTAGGCTACAACACTAGATTTTTTAGATAGACAGCGTTTTAGATATATATATTTTTTGACGTCCCATTTCCCTTAGGGTTAAAATATGAGTCACATTAAAACAGCAGTAGGTTACATGATTCATAATAATAAAACAATTTACATAGTGATGGAAATTATTACAGTCTACCGTCATTTAAAAATTGTGAACAACTCCAACTATTATTATTAGTCTATAGTCTTTAATAGGCCTCTATGCTAGCCTATCTATTATATAACATGTAAAGTAAAGAGACTATCATAGCTAACAGTTTTATTTTCGTTTTCATGGTCATAAAGTAATCCAAATCAGTGCAATAATTTGTTTTGATACTTTCAATTAAGTTTTTATTGCAATTTAAATGTTTAATGGATCAATTCAATGGATCAATGTTCTTGTCAACGGTTAGCATGTGTGCGAGTTTGAAGATAGGCTACTTTATCATTTTCTCGTAGGTGCTTTTCTGATACCTTACCTGATAATGTTGGGACTGGCGGGCATCCCGATATTTTTACTGGAGGTGTCCCTGGGCCAGTTTGCCAGCCAGGGCCCCGTGTCCGTGTGGAAGGCCATTCCGGCCCTTCAAGGTAAACTGCGCTCAGTCGGTTGAGATGCATGGACCTATAGGTTTACCAACTTCTGAGTAAAAATAACGATACAAAGAAAATGGTTCTTCTGATTTCATGACTTTTGATCAAGCTCATCTGCCTGCTTAAGAGTAATTGATATATTTCGTCTCATTTATTTATTTTAGGTTGCGGGATTGCCATGTTGATAATATCTGTCTTGATAGCCATATACTATAATATTATAATGTGCTGGACACTGTACTACCTGTTCGCTTCGTTGAAGGGCTCACTGCCATGGGCCCACTGCAGGAATGGGTGGAACACACTGGACTGTAAGGATAAAGACATGCTCCTCTTGGGTAAGAGTCCCTCTAACACGCAAACACACACACACACACACCCACACACACAATGCGCAATGCGCAACGCGAATCTCAACTAAGTGTCTCTCCAGGAGTTGTGGACGCGAGCTCTCCGGTGTAGGAACAGAGAATATGTACAACTGTATAGCCTACCTTCACGTACTTAATTATAGCCTGTCTGTTGCCTCTATGTTTTGTGTTTAGGAATTTTGCTTTCTGAGACTGAACACTAACAAAAGACTGTTATTAATGTGTAAAATATAAAATTGACGATGTATGCTGTTTAAGAAAAGTAAGACAATTCGTTTGTTAATTACAACAAAAGCGTTTTGTTAAGTGATATTTCTGAATGCCAAATGATGCAATAAGAAGAATATTGGCAATTTTTTCTTCCATACTGGCCAAATAACTTGACCTGCATTAGTTAACATGGGAAACACAAGGGAGAAAGAACGCTGTTTGTGATGGAAACATGTACGTTAATAAGATAGGAATATTTCACACCTAACTGCATCGAAAAATATTTAAATTTGATAAGAATAAAAGGAATATTGCCTTTTTGCGTTTGTGTGAATTCAGCACAAAAACTGCTTGCTTGACAAATTTACTGTATGGTTGCTGCAGTGCCGCAGTGTGCGCCGCACTGCCCTCCTCTGGCTCATCTGGGTACGACTCCTTTACTGTACACAATTCTCTAACCTCCTTATCGTAATCTAAAATGTACTCAGTAACAATTCGACATAGATTCAAATGTGCAACTTCGAGTTCTGTCCGAAGTCACTCACGGCACGAGCGCAACAGGTTGATTTGTTATTTATGTGACTTTAACATTAAGCTGATAAAACGGCCCAATGAGAGAGAAAGGTGACCCCAAAACATGCTGAGAAAATGTGCCACACAATCCTTTTGTTGGATGAACGTACACAGTTTTTAATTTATTATTTTCTAAATGAGCAATGAAGGTTTTTTTTTCAGGTCAGGTATATAAAACTAGTGTTTTTTTTAAACACTAATAGATTCCAGAGCAAATAAAGCTAAATAAGCTGCTTTTTTAACAAGAAGTCTGAGTCTAAGTATCAGGCCTCGTGCGCCTGTAACTGTATCTATCTGGTTTCTATGGTTGCTCTGTGTCGGCTATACTGAATGTTGTATCTTATCTAGTAAGAGCTGTGTGTGTATATCCTAGTATATGCCGTGTGTGTGTGTGTGTGCTGTTTCTATCTAGTAATGCCTGTGTGTGTGTGTGTGTGCTGTTTTCTATCTAGTAATGCCTGTGTGTGTGTGTGTGTGCGCGCTGTATATATCTAGTATAGCCTGCGTGTGTGTGTCTGTCAGGTAAGGCCTGTGTGTGTGTGTGTGTGTGTGTGCGTGCTGTATATATCTAGTATAGCCTGCGTGTGTGTGTCTGTCAGGTAAGGCCTGTGTGTGTGTGTGTCAGGTAAGGCCTGTGTGTGTGTGTGTCAGGTAAGGCCTGTGTGTGTGTGTGTGTCAGGTAAGGCCTGTGTGTGTGTGTGTGTCAGGTAAGGCCTGTGTGTGTGTGTGTCTCTGTCTGACCGTGTTGGTTTGTGGTTGTGACAGACACGTGTATCCTCCGGGACAGAAACATGACATCTATAAAGAACAGCTCATTCTGTCTGTCTGCCAACGTCATGGGCAACCTCACCAGGATGGCAAACATGACGACCGACCTGAATAAAACCTACGTCAGCCCCAGTGAGGAGTACTTCAAGTGAGTCAACACGTCTGACGGTTTAACTTCACTCTTTTATTCATTCAGCAGATTCTTCCAAAGGATTAGGGTTAGGCTAAGGGTTAGCGACATCCAGGTATGTAAAAAGTACAGCAGAAGGTTAAGGATCAGAAGTTTTAACTGTAATTTGGTGATCAGAGTTATGGAAGGGTCTGTATTTACCAGACACAGTGTAAAGTACCATCTCAGCTACCAGACACAGTGTAAAGTACCATCTCAGCTACCAGACACAGTGTAAAGTACCATCTCAGCTACCAGACACAGTGTAAAGTACCATCTCAGCTACCAGACACAGTGTAAAGACATCATATTATATGTAGAAATGAAACTGCAGGCGTTCTACAGTACGAGTGTTAGTCTACTTGGCTGTAACACCGCTTCCCTCTCCCAGGTACAACGTGTTGCACATCTCTAAGGGGATCGAGTACCCTGGAGACATCCGCTGGCCCCTGGCTGGCTGCCTCTGTCTTGCCTGGATCATAGTCTACCTCTCCCTGGCCAAAGGAATCAAGTCATCAGGGAAAGTAAGTCTAATTCTTGGCTCTTTGTCTAGTTTCCAGTCCACTAGAGGGCGAACATGAGTCAGGCTAAGGTGATTTTGCTAGTGCAATGCTGCTCTCTAGTGGATATGTATGATAATGCAGTTTGCTGTAGTTTGTAAATAGCTGGAGAATCTGTGGTTAACGTTAAAGTTATCTCCCTCTTTTCTCTGTCCTCTTTTCATTCCTCCTCTCCTCCTCTCCTCTCCTCCTCTCCTCTCCTCTCCTCTCCTCTCCTCTCCTCTTCCTCTCCTCTCCTCTCCTCTCCTCCTCCTCTCCTCCTCTCCTCTCCTCCTCTCCTCCTCTCCTCCTCTCCTCTCTTCTCCTCTCCACCTCCTCTCCTCTCCTCCTCTCCTCTCATCCTCTCCTCCTCTCCTCTCCTCTCCTCCTCTGCTCTACTCTCCTCCTCCTCTCCTCTCCACTCTCCTCCTCTCTCCTCTCCTCCTCTCCTCCTCTCCTCCTCTCCTCCTCTCCTCCTCTCCTCCTCGCCCCCTCTCCTCTTCGCCCCCTCCACCCCCCCCTCCTCAGGTTGTGTATTTCACCGCTACGTTCCCCCTACGTGTGCTGGTCATCCTGCTGTTTCGGGGCATCACCCTCCCAGGGGCTGGGGATGGAATCCTGTACTTCATCACCCCCAAGTGGGAGAAGCTCAATGATGCTAAGGTACCCCTCTCTCTGTTCCTGTGTCTGCTGTTACTCTCCCTCTCTCCCTCTCTCTCCCTCTCTCTCCCCTCTCTCCCTCTCCCCCTCTCTCCCTCTCTCTCCCCCTCTCTCCCTCTCTCTCCCCCTCTCTCCCTCTCTCCCTCTCTCCCTCTCTCTCCCCCCTCTCTCCCTCTCTCCCCTCTCTCCCTCTCTCCCTCTCTCTCCCCCTCTCTCCCTCTCTCCCTCTCTCTCCCCCCTCTCTCTCTCTCTCTCCCTCTCCCTCTCCCTCTCCCTCTCTCTCTCTCTCTCCCTCTCTCCCTCTCTCTCCCCCTCTCTCCCTCTCTCCTTCTCTCCCTCTCTCCCCCCCCCCCTCTCTCTCTCTCTCTCTCCCTCTCCCTCTCCCCTCTCTCTCTCTCTCCCTCTCCCTCTCCCTCTCCCTCTCCCTCTCCCTCTCTCTCTCTCTCTGTTTTTGTCTCTCCCTCTTTTTCTTTAACTTCTCTTCCTGTCTATCTTCCTGTGTGTTTGTGTGTGTGTGTGTGTCAGGTGTGGAAGGATGCTGCCACACAGATCTTCTTCTCTCTGTCTGCTGCCTGGGGGGGCCTCATCACTCTGTCCTCCTACAACAAGTTCCACAACAACTGCTACAGGTAGGCTGCGGCGGACGCATGGATTGATGCAGAATTCCAGTTCACCACTAGGAGGCACTGTTTCTCTTATTGCAACCTTAATGTAAAGTCTACCTATAATATTGCTACTGAAGGCATGGCTATGTAGTTACATGATAGTCAATGTAACCGTCATGTAAAGTGTTGCCAAGAACTGAGTTCAAGTTTGTATATATCCTACATGTCTTTTTACGGCGTTCCTCATTTCCCCTGACGCCCTCTCTCCTCAGAGACACCATCATAGTGACATGCACTAAGAGTGCCCCTCTCTCGCCCCTCTCTCCTCAGAGACACCATCATAGTGACGTGCACTAAGAGTGCCCCTCTCTCGCCCCTCTCTCCTCAGAGACACCATCATAGTGACATGCACTAAGAGTGCCCCTCTCTCGCCCCCTCTCTCCTCAGAGACACCATCATAGTGACGTGCACTAAGAGTGCCCCTCTCTCGCCCCTCTCTCCTCAGAGACACCATCATAGTGACGTGCACTAAGAGTGCCCCTCTCTCGCCCCTCTCTCCTCAGAGACACCATCATAGTGACGTGCACTAAGAGTGCCCCTCTCTCGCCCCTCTCTCCTCAGAGACACCATCATAGTGACATGCACTAAGAGTGCCCCTCTCTCGCCCCTCTCTCCTCAGAGACACCATCATAGTGACATGCACTAAGAGTGCCCCTCTCTCGCCCCCTCTCTCCTCAGAGACACCGTCATAGTGACGTGCACTAACAGTGCCCCTCTCTCGCCCCTCTCTCCTCAGAGACACCATCATAGTGACGTGCACTAACAGTGCCCCTCTCTCGCCCCTCTCTCCTCAGAGACACCATCATAGTGACGTGCACTAACAGTGCCCCTCTCTCGCCCCTCTCTCCTCAGAGACACCATCATAGTGACGTGCACTAACAGTGCCACCAGCATCTTTGCTGGTTTCGTCATCTTCTCAGTGATCGGCTTCATGGCCCACGAGCTCAAGGTTCCCATCGAGAAGGTTGCAGATGAAGGTGAGCCTTCTGCACATGCTCAGTACACCTTCTGCACATGCTCAGTACACCTTCTGCACATGTTCAGTACACCTTCTGCACATGCTCAGTACACCTTCTGCACATGCTCAGTACACCTGTCTCAGAGGACTCAGCACAAGTACTACTGAAGTATGTGTGTGTGTGTCTTTGTGTGTGTTTGTGTGTGTATGTGTATGTATGTATATGTTTGTGTGTGTATGTGTATGTGTGTGTGTTTGTGTGTGTATGTGTATGTATGTGTGTGTGTGTGTGTGTATGTGTATGTGTGTGTGTGTGTATGTGTGTGTGTGTGTCTCAGGTCCGGGCATAGCATTCGTGGTGTATCCGGAGGCGCTGACCAGACTCCCTCTCTCTCCGTTCTGGGCGATCATCTTCTTCCTCATGCTGCTGACACTGGGCCTGGATACCATGGTAACCATCACCCCGTGTGTGTAACAGACATGACCTTGCCCCCACACAGCCCCCTCACTGCCCCCACACTGCCCCCTCACTGCCCCCTCACTGCCCCCACACTGCCCCCTCACTGGGACTGACACATGGGGGGAGGTAATGAGAAAGGAGGAGGGAGGGAAAGAAGGAAGATAGAGGAAGGAAGAGAGGGAGGAACAGAAAAGGGGGGATGGAGAGAGAGAGAGAGAGAGAGAGAGAAGAAGAGAGAAGAAGAGAGAAGAAGAGAGAAGAAGAGAGAGAGAGACTCCTGTCTTCTCCACAGTCTCAGTGGGGAGCTAAGGGCTAATTGGTGAGTTGGCCGGTCATGTGCCCCCCCGGCTTCCTGCACCATGATGTCATACTGTGTTATCGCCATGGAAATGACCGTTCTGGTCTGTCATCAAGAGGCATTCTCTATTCTTACTTCCTTTAATTAAGATAATTAAACCTAAATGACCACAAATACCACCAATTTATTTTAATGATACCCACCTGTAATTTGATAGATGGGATGATATTTTGAGAGCAGTGGGAGGAGTCTGTGTGTGAGAGTTCACACCGAGACTAACTGAAGAGACCTCGCCTCTGTTAGTCTGCTTAGACTCTGCTTTTCTGAGCAGCACTGGGAGGAGGGATGGAGGGAGGGAGGGAGGGAGGGAGGGAGGGAAGGAGGGATGGAGGGAGGGAGGGAGGGAGGGAAGGAAGGAGGGAGAGGTAAATAGTGAATGATGATGTTGGTTTGGCAGCGTGTCTCTGGGAGTGTGGTTAGGGAGCTAGCTGCTCCAGCGCAGCGTTTAGAGGTTTAGGATGTTGACAGGAAATGAGTTTGGGGCGCTGAAGAGGACACAGCGTAGCAGGAAGTGATAGATGGCTCCCTGCCTGCAGCCTCTGCCCAGACACAGCTCCCCCCTGCAGCCTCTGCCCAGACACAGCTCCCCTCTGCAGCCCCTGCCCAGACACAGCTCCCCCCTGCAGCCTCTGCCCAGACACAGCTCCCCTCTGCAGCCCCTGCCCAGACACAGCTCCCCCCTGCAGCCCCTGCCCAGACACAGCTCCCCCCTGCAGCCTCTGCCCAGACACAGCTCCCCCCTGCTCATCCCTCGTCCCAGACTCATCCTCCCTTAGCCCCACTTGTCATCTTGTGTTAGTGGTGTGATGTGTCTCTCCTTCCCCTCTCTCTCTTGTCTCTCCTTCCCCTCTCTCTCTTGTCTTCCATACCTCGCTCTCTCTTGTCTCTCCTTCCCCTCTCTCTCTTGTCTTCCATACCTCGCTCTCTCTTGTCTCTCCTTCCCCTCTCTCTCTTGTCTCTCCTTCCCCTCTCTCTCTTGTCTTCCATACCTCGCTCTCTCTTGTCTCTCCTTCCCCTCTCTCTCTTGTCTTCCATACCTCGCTCTCTCGTCTCTCCTTCCCCTCTCTCTCTTGTCTTCCATACCTCGCTCTCTCGTCTCTCCTTCCCCTCTCTCTCTTGTCTTCCATACCTCGCTCTCTCTTGCTCTCTTTTTCTCCTCTGTTCTCTCTCCACTCATTTTTGTTGAGACTTTCCCTGCTGTTTTAAGGAACTTATGTTTCTTTACTTACTGTCATTAACTTTGCCCCCCCCCCCCCCTCCTCCAGTTTGCTACCATCGAGACCATCGTGACGTCTGTCTCAGATGAGTTTCCTAAGTACCTGAGGAAGCACAAACCTGTGTTCACCCTGGTCTGCTGCGCCATCTTCTTCTTCCTGGGATTCCCTATGATCACAGAGGTGAACCCACCCTCCCTCCCTCCCCCCCTCCCTCCCTCCCTCCCTCCCCCCCTCCCACCCTCCCTCCAGTTTTTAGGCCTTGAGGGGACAGATTAAACTGTCTGACTACCAAGACATCTGCCACATGGTCAATTTCACATCAACACTGCTATTATATCTCATCCTGTGTGTGTGTGCGCGTGCTTGTGTATGTGTGTGTGCGTGCTTGTGTATGTGTGTGTGCGTGCTTGTGTATGTGCGTGCTTGTGTATGTGTGTGCGTGCATGTGTGTGTGTGTGTGTATGTGTGTGTGTGCTTGTTTGTGTGTGCTTGTGCATGTGTGTATGTGCTTGTATGTGTGTGTGCATGTGTGTGTACTTGTGCATGTGTCTGTGTGCTTGTGTGTATGTGTGTGTGTATGTGCTTGTGCATGTGTGTGTATATGTGTGTGCGTGCATGTGTGTGTGCTTGTGCATGTGTGTATGTGTGTGCGTGCTTGTGCATGTGTGTGTATCTGTGTGTGTGCTTGTGTGTGCTTGTGCATGTGTGTGTATGTTTGCGTGTGCATGTGTGTGTGCATGTGTGTGTGTGTGTAACAGAGTGGGATGTACATGCTCCAGCTGGTGGACACGTATGCAGCCTCCTACTCCCTCGTCATCATCGCCATCTTCGAGCTCTTGGGAATCTCCTACCTGTATGGTGAGAACATCTTCTGACATGTTCCTGCTACACCCTGCCTGCTAGCTGATATGTTCCTGCTACACCCTGCCTGCTAGCTGATATGTTCCTGCTACACCCTGCCTGCTAGCTGATATGTTCCTGCTACACCCTGCCTGCTAGCTGATATGTTCCTGCTACACCCTGCCTGCTAGCTGATATGTTCCTGCTACACCCTGCCTGCTAGCTGATATGTTCCTGCTACACCCTGCCTGCTAGCTGATATGTTCCTGCTACAACCTGCCTGCTAGCTGACATGTTCCTGCTACACCCTGCCTGCTAGCTGATATGTTCCTGCTACACCCTGCCTGCTAGCTGATATGTTCCTGCTACACCCTGCCTGCTAGCTGATATGTTCCTGCTACACCCTGCCTGCTAGCTGATATGTTCCTGCTACACCCTGCCTGCTAGCTGATATGTTCCTGCTACACCCTGCCTGCTAGCTGATATGTTCCTGCTACACCCTGCCTGCTAGCTGATATGTTCCTGCTACACCCTGCCTGCTAGCTGACATGTTCCTGCTACAACCTGCCTGCTAGCTGACATGTTCCTGCTACACCCTGCCTGCTAGCTGATATGTTCCTGCTACACCCTGCCTGCTAGCTGATATGTTCCTGCTACACCCTGCCTGCTAGCTGATATGTTCCTGCTACACCCTGCCTGCTAGCTGATATGTTCCTGCTACACCCTGCCTGCTAGCTGATATGTTCCTGCTACACCCTGCCTGCTAGCTGATATGTTCCTGCTACAACCTGCCTGTTAGCTAAGCTGTTACTTTACACTGTGTCTGGTGAATACAGACTGTTCCTTGACTGAGCACTAAAATACTGGTAGAACCATGCAGTCTGATCCTTAATCTTCTGCTGCACTTATTAGTCCCTTAATGTGATTGGTCTACCTTGCTGGGGTACAAGGCAGGTGTTAACCTCATAACGAGCTCTGTGCCCCTTAATGTGATTGGTCTACCTTGCTGGGGTACAAGGCAGGTGTTAACCTCATAACGAGCTCTGTGCCTGTTTCACACATCACCACTAGATGTCTCTGTCTCCACATCTGTGAGCCGGTTTCCAAAAAGTCTCCAGAGACCAGCAGGGTACAGTACTGCAGTTGGACAGCTTCAGCAGAGTTGTCGCATTGGAATAATTGTGCGACTCATAATTCATGCCGCCCAGCGTTTTCTGTCAGACTGGATTGTAGAGAAACTGCAGCCCTGTTGATGATGCAGTTCTGTCCTTGCTGGACCGGAACACACACGCGCCACGAGACATATGCGGACACAATGAGAGGAGGATGTCCTATATAGCGGTCTGTTTGGTGCCTTCTGTTGAAGCCTCTGTATATCTGGGTCACTCAGTATGAGACTTCTCTGCTACGAGTCCCTTGTAGAGACTAGTCCTAACCTCCCTCTCCTCTCCCTCCCTCCCCTCCTGTCCCATCCTCTCTCTCCCTCCCTCCCTCTCTCCCTCCCTCTCTCCCTCCTCTCCTCTCGTCTCCTCTCGTCTCCTCTCGTCTCCTCTACTCTCTCTCTCCCTCTCTCTCTCCCTCCCTCCCTCTCTCCTCCTCTCCCTCCTCTCCTCCTCCTCTCCTCTCCTCCTCTCCCTCTTCTCCCTCCTCTCCTCCTCCTCTCCTCCTCCCTCCCTCCCTCCCTCCCTATCTTCTCCTCTCCCCTCCCCTCGCCTCCAGGCCTCCAGAGGTTCTGTGAGGATATAGAGATGATGATCGGCTTCCAGCCCAGCCGCTTCTGGAGGGTCTGCTGGGCATTTGTGACTCCAACCATCCTGACCGTACGTACACACACACACACACACACATACACACGTACACATACACACATACACACATACACACGTACGTACACACACACACACACACATACATACACACGTACACACGTACACACACACACACACAAACACACACACACATACACACGTACACACACACGTACACACACACACACAAACACATACACACGTACACACACACACACAAACACATACACACGTACACACACATACACACACACACATATACACACACATATATAGACATACACATACACACACACACTCACTCACACAAACACATATATATACACGTACACACACACACACACACATACACAAACACACGATTCCATTTTCAGATTCAAGGACTAGCATTGATTTGCAGCAGTGAGTGTTTACCAAAAGAAAGTTACAAAAGTAAAACAGATTTTCCCTTTTTGCAGTAAAAACAGTTTTCCTTCCTTGATGCACATTATCTTACAAGCAGGTTTATGTACCTTCTCTCAGGCAACGTTGTGACGCCTTTCGCGAAGTATCTAACCAGCTGGGACATGTGAACACTTAAAGCGGGATTAGTATATATTTATTTTTAATCATAGGTTTAGATAAGACACGTAAGTCATGTAACTCAGAAGCAAATAATTCAACTGTATCGTATGTGTCTGGTACATGTACCAGTTAGCTGTATGTGTTACATGTACCTATTACATGTGCCTGTACCTGTAGCTGTACCTGTAGCTGTAGCTGTACCTGTACCTGTACCTGTAGCCGTAGCCGTAGCCATAGCCATAGCCGTACCTGTATCTGTAGCTGTACCTATTACATGTACTTGTAGCTGTACCTGTACCTGTACCTGTAGCTATACCTGTACCTGTAGCTGTAGCTGTAGCTGTACCTGTAGCTCTACCTGTAGCTGTAGCTGTACCTGTACCTGTACCTGTACCTGTAGCTGTACCTCCACCTGTACCTGTACCTGTACCTGTTGCTGTACCTGTACCTGTACCTGTACCTGTTGCTGTACCTGTACCTGTACCTGTACCTGTACCTGTACCTGTAGCTGTACCTGTACCTGTTGCTGTACCTGTAGCTGTAGCTGTACCTCCACCTGTATCTGTACCTGTACCTGTTGCTGTACCTGTAGCTGTAGCTGTAGGTGTAGCTGTTACTAGTGACAGGCTGTGTGTTTCCCTGCAGGGCATCCTGGGTCTGAGTCTGTACCAGTGGCAGGTGATGACATATGAGCAGTACACTTACCCCACCTGGTCCATGGTGATGGGCTGGCTCATGGTCATCTGCTCCATCATTTGGATCCCCATCATGTTCCTCATCAAGATGTACCTGGCTCAGGGGAGCTTCAAGGAGGTACGCACACACACGCACACACACGCACACACACACACGCACACACACGCACATGCACGCGCTAACCACCTGTCTGACCTATCAATCATTTTCCATATATAATTCTTCCATATATAAGACTTGAAGAATAGTATTCTTCAAGTCCTAATTCTATAAGTCCTATTCTATTATGTTCCATTTTGAACCGTGTGTGTGTGTGTGTGGTATGTGTGTGTGGTGTGTGTGTGTGTGTGGTATGTGTGTGTGTGGTGTGTGTGTGTTTGGTATGTGTGTGTGTGGTATGTGTGTGTGTGTGGTATGTGTGTGTGTGGTATGTAGTGTGTGTGGTATGTATGTGTGTGTGGTATGTATGTGTGTGTGGTATGTATGTGTGTGTGGTATGTATGTGTGTGGTATGTGTGTGTGGTATGTGTGTGTGTGTGGTATGTGTGTGTGTGTGGTATGTGTGTGTGTGGTATGTATGTGTGTGGTATGTGTGTGTGGTATGTATGTGTGTGTGGTATGTACGTGTGTGTGGTATGTATGTGTGTGTGGTGTGTGTGTGTGTGGTGTGTGTGTGTGTGGTGTATGTGTGTGTGGTATGTATGTGTGTGTGGTGTGTGTGTGTGTGGTGTGTGTGTGTGTGTGTGTGTGGTGTATGTGTGTGTGGTATGTATGTGTGTGTGGTGTGTGTGTGTGTGGTGTGTGTGTGTGTGGTGTGTGTGTGTGTGTGTGGTATGTGTGTGTGTGTGGTATGTGTGTGTGGTATGTATGTGTGTGTGGTATGTGTGTGTGTGTGGTATGTGTGTGTGTGTGGTATGTGTGTGTGTGGTATGTATGTGTGTGGTATGTGTGTGTGGTATGTATGTGTGTGTGGTATGTATGTGTGTGTGGTATGTGTGTGTGTGTGGTGTGTGTGTGTGTGGTGTGTGTGTGTGTGGTGTGTGTGTGTGTGTGTGGTGTGTGTGTGTGTGTGTGTGGTGTGTGTGTGTGTGTGTGGTATGTGTGTGTGTGTGTGTGGTGTGTGTGTGTGTGTGTGTGGTGTGTGTGTGTGTGGTGTGTGTGTGTGTGTAGCGTCTCAGGCTGGTGTGTTCCCCCCAGCCAGACTGGGGCCCGTTCCTGATGAAGCATCGTGGGGAAAGATACAAGAACATGATGGACCCTCTGGGCACCAACTCTCTTGGCCTCAAACTGCCCCCCAAGGACTTCCAGCTGGGCTCCTCCTACCAGTAGGACCCCCAGCAGGGTGGGGGCCCTGGGGGAGACGAGGTGGGGGGGCACAGGCTGGGGGGGAGACAAGGTGGGGGGGCACAGGCTGGGGGGGAGACAAGGTGGGGGCCCAGTGGGAAACAGCTGCTCATCACCCTCTCCCTCCTTCTCCCTCCTCTCGTCTTGACTCTTTAACACGGACAAGACAACATCTGCTTAGAAGCCTCCTCTCTTCTTCTGCTTCTCTATCTCTTTCTCTCTCCTTCCCTTCTCCTCCATCTCTATATCTCTCCATCCCTCCTTCCCTAACAACTGTATCCAGGGATCAGGATTCCGAGAGAAAAATGTGTCCATGTCAGCACATGACTCAGATCAGACTGCACATAGACACTCCCTGTGGAGACACACATACACACACATTACATATACACACACACACTACATGTAGTCATTTAGCAGACGCTCTTATCCAGAGCGACTTACAGTAAGTACAGGGACATTCCCCCCGAGGCAAGTAGGGTGAAGTGCCTTGCCCAAGGACACAACGTCATCATGCACGGCCAGGACTGGAACCGGCAACCTTCTGATTAATAGCCCGATTCCCTAACCGTGCAGCCATCTGATCCCACACACACACAGACATACACACACACACAACACACACAAAAATAAATACACATTACATGCACACATTACACACACACAGACATACACACACACCCACATCACACACAGACATGCACACACACAGAGAGATGCACACAGCACACACAGATACACACACATCACACACACACAGAAACACAAACACACACATACAGTGTGTTTGTTTGTTGCAGTCTTATGTTTGCGTGTAGAGATAATGAACCCCCAGGGTCTAAACAGGCAGAACAAGATAATGAAGGACATGTGACATATTATATTTATATCCGCAATTACATCGGCAATACCAATAACATGACTGCCTGTAAAAATCTACTGAGTTTATGATGAATTTCTAACAGATATTTGTTCCTGTCTATCGATACAATATATATACAGTACATATAAATATCTATCTAAATATATGCATTTATAAACACACTCATTCCATATCTACAGATATCTATATACTATATAACTTCGTCTCCCTCTAGATGTAGAGACTGTGCTGTTTCTTTTAGTTTACTGGAAACTTCCAGCTCTCTCCTTTTTCTGCCTGCTCCTCCTGTTCCTCCTCCTGTTCCTCCACCTCCTGTTCCTCCTCCTCCACCTCCTCCTGTTCCTCCTCCTCCTGTTCCTCCTCCTGTTCCTTCTCCTCCTGTTCCTCCTCCTGTTCCTTCTCCTCCTGTTCCTCCTCCTCCTGTTCCTCCTCCTCCTGTTCCTCCTCCTGTTCCTCCTCCTCCTCCTCCTGTTCCTCCTGTTCCTCCTCCACCTCCTCCTGTTCCTCCTCCTCCTCCTCCTCCTGTTCCTCCTCCACCTCCTCCTGTTCCTCCTCCACCTCCTCCTGTTCCTCCTCCTCCTGTTCCTCCTCCTCCTCCTCCTCCTGTTCCTCCTCCTCCACCTCCTCCTCCTTCTCCTCCTGTTCCTCCTCCTGTTCCTCCTCCTCCTCCTCCTGTTCCTCCTCCTCCTCCACCTCCTCCTCCTCCTCCTCCTTCTCCTCCTGTTCCTCCTGTTCCTTCTCCTCCTCCTCCCTCCGTAGATAAGAGAATGCCTGCTAATTAATCTATCTTAGTCTTATAATTGTAACGTATTATAGCCGCTGGCACTATATGTCCCTGCCCTGGGACTGTGTGGTAGCCCTCCTCTCTACCTATCTATCAATTATTTAATTCATACTCTCTCGTATATATATATTATATTAGTGCGTAGTACATTCATAACCTAGGAAAGGACTTGTCTAGTTGATCTTTCCTTTAGTAGCTTGAGAGACACAAAACGACCATGTGAAACTGTAGTGAAGCTTCCCGGTGTTAAGAATGGTCTGATAGTCTTCCTGTGCATTTCAAATGAGAGTCTATTTATTGCTGTGGAGTACGTGTTGTGTTGTTATCATGCTGTGGAAACTTTGTTTGAGCCTTCCCCTCATCAACACTGCTATGTTGTTGCAGCCTTCCCCTCATCAACACTGCTATGTTGTTTGAGCCTTCCCCTCATCAACACTGTTTGACGACCTCGTACCTGTCTAGCGTCCAGCCAGAGAGAACATGTTTGGCTCCGTCTTATTTTACTTCCTGGTCGTGTAGCAGTTGTCTTCTAAGAAATGAAAACCCTCTAAAAGTGCAGATGTTAGCGATGTGATGTGTGCTTGTGTTGTTAGATGCAGCTTGCTGTGTGAGTGAAGCTTTAGAATAGAATATTGCCTCTTTCTATCCTGGGGCTGCATACGAACTGTCCCTCATCTGGGTCCTCATGAACCAGGGTCTCAGGTAAACTTGATCCCATCTGCTCACCTCTGTAGACAGCTAAGGAGTTGGGACAACTGTCCTGTCAACTTGTCCTCAACTTCAGTATCATACCTTATCACTAAAAGAAAAAACGTATAATCTTGTTGATATAATCATGCGGGTGATTGGTCAAATAAGGACGGACAAAAGGACAAATGACGTATTTTTGGGAGTACATTGCTTGAATAATGGTTATAAAATGAGCACATATTTCCCTTTAAATGTTGTGGGAGCTCAGAGGATCTCCGTGCTGGTGGAACCCAGGTCTGGTGGAACCCAGGTCTGGTGGAACCCAGGTCTGGTGGAACCCAGGTGTGGTGGAACCCAGGTCTGGTGGAACCCGAGCTGTCAGTGAGTAGAGGGAGCCCGAGGGACACAGGAAGTGATGTGACCTTTCTCCAGAAGTCTCTTCGGTGTCACGCGCCCGGCCAGAGAATGTCCTCGTCCCAATCAGCCTGCCAACTTCCCGGGGAGCCTCGTGACACCACAGCCTCTCAGAACCAGTGTGTCGTCTCCCTGCTGGGCACTGACTGGGAGGCTGTCTGGTGATAATTAGAGTTGGCGGCAATAAGAACACTCCTGCAGCCTCTCTAGAAGCGGCGCAGAAACCATTTCATTACCTCCTCATCAGAAGAGACAGCATCCTGAAAACCATCTCCACTTCCTGTTCCCCCTCCACCTTGAAAGGTCAGGGGTCACATGAAAAGACAAGGACAGCATTTAAAATACAATCATGGAACAGAACTCCTGTTGCCTAGCAGCTTATTGTGGAAATGTTGTTTTTGTTTATGTTTAGTGCATCTCAAACCCCCTCTGTGTGTGTCTGTGTGTCAGTACATGTGTGTTTATATGTATCTTTCTAAGTGTGTTTGCATCTATGTTACTTTTTACAGAAAACATTGATTCTTTCTCAGCCCTGTGTGGTCAGGGTGTGAGCAGTGCAGCAAGCCTGAGCTACAAACTAAGCTTGAGTGTTTTCTCCCGGGAGCGTCTTGGAGAAGTGCTGCTCTATTCTGTTTGTTCCAGATCTAATCTCCACCTTGCTGGGAGAAGGAAAAACACTCCTAAACAAACTGATTCACTCAAAAAAAGAAAAAAAGAAATCTGTCATACTTTGACAGTTGCTTGCTACAGGGCAAAAATGATTGAAGGAGCAAGTTGGCCTTTTAAATTATTTATGCTCCAAATGTATCTGTGTGTGTGTTCCCTGGTCATGTACAATATGATCCTCTCCACTAGAGAGAGAGAGGGAGGGAGAGAGAGTGAGTGAGAGAGAGAGGGGGAGAGGGAGGGAGAGGGAGAGAGGGGGAGAGGGAGAGGGAGAGGGAGAGGGAGAGGGAGAGGGAGGAGAGGGAGTGAGTGAGGTGTATTTGTTGGGGCAAAATGCAGCAGGGTTCTGTGGGTCGCTGGCTAAGTGGTCCTGCTAACGCTGCAGCCCAGCTCAGACGTTCCCCTGGCTCTGCCCCTGGTGGGCCCCTGGCTCTGCCCCTCGTGGGCCCCTGGCTCTGCCCCTCGTGGGCCCCTGGCTCTGCCCCTGGTGGGCTTCTGTGTTTGGGGTTTTTGAGGAAATGAGAACCAGGTGTTCTGTTCTGTCTACCTGCAAGAGACCTCCTGAGATGGAATGTCAGAAAGCTTGCATGCTGCTGTTTGTGTTACTGTGCTTCTGTATATGTACCCCTCCCCCCTCCTCCTCCTCCTCCCTGCCGACTTGCATGTTTTCTTTTGTGTGGGTTCAGTTCCTCATCAGAATAACACAGCAGGGGGCATAGTTACCCCCTCGACTTTCCTTCTCAAAGAAGAATAAGATGAAATGTAACTTTTCATTGCTATGCCTGTGGGTCAACTTTAGGCAGTACTGTATAGGTAACCAAAGAAGGAGATGAACTTCCTGTAGGGTTCTCATTTAAATAAGAGTATAGTAGAGGGAAAAAAAGAAAGAAAATATATAAAGTAAATTAAAATATATGTAAAAACAACTTTGCTCTTTGCGTTTAGGAGATTGAGATACTGCCATTCATATTTACATGTAGTGTTGATGTTTGCCAATATGTTACAAAACATCTTCAGGTAACCTTTGGCCTTATAGATGTCCTCTAATGTTAGAATATTATATGTATTTCAAAATAACAACACAGAGTAGCTAATTGTCTGTCTCATATGATACCGGTATATTCCTATTGTCATGTATGTTGTGTCGTTTTGGCACTTTATCGTGGACCTATGAATGCATAGGTTACATTTCTAATTACTTGGGTAATGTCAGATATTTCTGTGAGTTCTATGTGAGGTACTGCTGCCTATGGATATAGATATGTGCCTCCGACAGCCCATGACATTTGGTTTGAAAATAGAGAGTAGATATATATATATATAGTAGAAATATTGAATTATGTGCCACACATAAAAATATCATTATAGCCTAATGATCATATTATTTTGATTGTCAACAATACATGAGGCCCTACCTCAGATTTTGTATTAATGTATAGAAATGCAATTGGATAATAGTATCTTTGCCAATAACAATATATCGCTATTAAATCATGAAATGTATAACCTATAAATCAATAAATAATTGTCGATGTTTTCAGTCGTGTGTTACGTGGTTTTCTAGCTGCTAGCTGCGCCTAGCAGCTGCCTGACCTGGCCAGGTGGTGGCGCTGTACAACAGTAACAACCAGACAGCATCTCTCTCCCCGGCCACCGCCACCAAACATACAAACACCCTCAGAAATGTTCAATATAAAACGGGGCCTGTCGACGGGGTGTTTACAAAGTCACGACTAAGACGTGATCAAAGGCGGACAGATTAGAAGAAGCAGCAACGTGATTTGATTGGTCCTCGGGGCTGCCTTTTCTTTGTCAAAGCAATACAAGGTAGGAAGCATGCTGCTAAACATTGTAGCTTGTAAACCTGTATATATTAACGTCAAACCAATTTCCTATCATACTATTAGAGTGCAGAACCCTCATTAGGAATGCAACTGAGAAGCGCAGCTTACTGAAACCATACTTTATTAAACAGAAAATTCACATTCAGTGTTTCACCGAAGACATCAGAACAGCTTATGGAGGTTTGTTGAAAGCTTGTGGAGGCAGGCGCCAGTGTGGATGTTACGCTGCTCATTGTATGACGTGTTTCAAATCAACAGTAGGCCTTGGCTACATTAATGCGGATAACGAGGAACCCAGAAAGTGTCTTCTGTAGACGAACACCCGCGTCACTGTGAGACTCCTACTGAACTCTGCAGAGCAGAATCTGCCCCGACACACCATGGAGCTCCACACTAGACATTTTAATTTTACGTGTTATCATTCATTTAGCAGACGCCTTCATCCAACTACATGGATGATTTGTAATCTCATGATCTGCAGTCAAATGCTCTACCGCTGGAACAGTGGCGATTTTAGACCTTTTTTAGGGGTGCTCAAGCACCTTTAACATTTTATTTTTATTTTTTACCCCTGACCTGTTTGCATGCTGTTGCTGTTATTAGCAAGGGGGTTTTGCACTTTTGCAAAGCACTGTATTCATATTACATTCCAATTGGGGGCTGAGCACCCCTATGGTCTGATCCTAGAATCGCCCCTGCACTGGAACCATGCGAGACTGCGAGCCAGATCACGACCTTGCGGGAATCCATCGGCTTTTCCAAACATTTTCCATGAACGACCGACTTCCCAGATGGTCTCGGAGGTTACTTAACAAACCAAACAGCCTACAGATTAACAGCGGTGAATTTCTGTAGGCTACTGGATCCAGTCCTGTCCGGTCAGTGATCTCGTTGCAAACATTTGGTTAAATATATCACGACATCAACACAAGGGCAACATTAGTATTTTACGGGACCAGTGGTAGCTAGGCTAGCTACAACTCGTCAAGTTGAGCAAGCAACATAACCCCAAATTAGCTCAAAGATAGCTAGATAACACGTTCTCTCCTTAAAACAGTCGATGTATCTCATCCTTACTAGACTACAGCTATATTCTTAGGCTGTGGTAAAAACTGGATGTGCACGGATGTGTCTGAGAGGGCCTGTGTCCTCTGTGCTCGGTATTATTCAAGCGTTTAACATTCTGACCACAGCTTGTAGTGGCGTGATCATTTGACCGTCGGTTGAGTAACCTGGGCGACTGCCAAAACAGACATGCTATCCCCTGCGGCAGAACGTCCTGACACGGAAATCAGTCTTACTTAATCTTATCAATCTTATCAACTGACCTTGAAAAATAGAACTTCTTGATAAAAATAACATTAGTAAGCTCATAGTGAAGCATCCGGCCTATGTATAGCTATCACGGAGAGGGTGAAGGTATTTTTCATATGAACACCTGTTTTCTTTTTTAATATAGGCCTAGCCTACAAGACTAATTTGTTGTGAGGGCGGTTATGTTCAAGTGAAGATCATTATTTCTTTCTTTTACCGCACGGAATAGACTACAGTTGGAAGCTGGATATGACATCAAATGTATCACCGGCAAAAACCACACATCTACCTAATTGCTGTTGGCTTTTATCTGAGTGCATTATTCATGAAAGAGTAGGCCTAGCCTTCTCCAAATACAGGTTTAATTATTTTCCCTCATGAACAGGCATTGTAATGAGGCTAATCAGTAAAAGTGGCTCGGTAATTCCCCTAGACTGTCACCTGCTTATGCACGTTCTCCAGGCTATTGCATTGCACGCATTTTCAACCTTTTAGACGAGGAACGGTTTGCGTAAAGGGGACTTCATTTGAATGCAGGTGTAGCGCGCTACAGTAAACAGACAACAGCGCCAAAAGGCTGTTACAGTTCGCCAGCCTCCACTCTTTCCCTGCCCGGCTCTTTTCCGTGTTACTCCAGCTGCAAAGTGCCTCGGGCACAAATGTATGTTGGAGGTAATTAGCCAGCAATTAGTTTTTTTAAATGGTCAACAAGCAGATGACAAATACGCAATTACATTTCCTACCGCACACGTTTAAGCAGACCGCCATCTCACCGCAGTGACAAGTTGTCCAGCAAAGCGCTAATCATTATTTTTTCAGAACTAATGCTAAGTGCTTTCACTGTACTACAGTTTGAATGACACAGGCTTTTACAGTTAGACATGGGCTCCTGCTGTCGAGGCGTTAGGAGATTAGGTTATATTATGTAATTTTCTGTTTTCTCATCAAAACCGTAATCTTCATTTTAATGGTCCACTATTCATCGTTTCCCCCGCTTTTGCACCTGGTTGAGAGACACGTGGACAGCTCAGCTCTGACAGGAACTATGTTACTATCAGAGAATAACCCTGATCTATCCTCTACGGAGGGAGGGAGCTGTCTTCCGACTGGTATGGTGATTTGGAGGTTTCAAAAAAGCCTTCTGAAAAGAACAGGTGCATGCGTGTCTTCTGGTGGGAGAGCTCATCTTCTGGTCTCCTAGATAACTCTCAGTAGTTAAGATGAGCTGGGAGCTGAATCTCATTTTATGCCTGTCTGCCTGCCTGCCTTTCCATCTGTCAGCCTGCCTGCCTGCCTTTCCGCCTGACTGCCTGCCTTCCTTTCCATCTGCCTGCCTGCCTGCCTTTCCATCTGCCTGCCTGCCTTTCCATCTGCCTGCCTGCCTGCCTTTCCATCTGCCTGCCTGCCTGCCTTTCCATCTGTCTGCCTGCCTGCCTTTCCATCTGCCTGCCTGCCTGCCTTTCCATCTGCCTGCCTTCCTTTCCATCTGCCTGCCTGCCTGCCTTTCCATCTGCCTGCCTTCCTTTCCATCTGCCTGCCTGCCTTTCCATCTGCCTGCCTGCCTGCCTTCCTTTCCATCTGCCTGCCTGCCTTTCCATCTGCCTGCCTGCCTGCCTTTCCATCTGCCTGCCTGCCTGCCTTTCCATCTGCCTGCCTGCCTGCCTTTCCGCCTGCCTGCCTGCCTTTCCGCCTGCCTGCCTTTCCATCTGCGTGCCTTCCTTTCCATCTGCCTGCCTGCCTTTCCGCCTGCCTGCCTTTCCGCCTGCGTGCCTTCCTTTCCATCTGCCTGCCTGCCTGCCTGCCTTTCCGCCTGTCTGCCTGCCTTTCCGCCTGCCTGCCTGCAGGGGCGGTGCCCCTGTGACTTCAAGCTTGGACCCCTTTGTGGCCCTCCTAAATGTAGAGTCTGAATAATTATAAACTAGTTTTTTTGCCTGTTAAGGCCTGCAATGTAGTGAAGAAAACTATATGACAACAATAATGTTTAATGTAACTGGCCCCAGTTTGGCCCCCACAACTTGGTTGAAATAGTCTAGAACATCCCCTGCCTGCCTAACTTTGTCTGTCTTCCTGTCTGTCTGTGTACCTGTTAGGGCTGCAACGATTAGTCGACATTATCGACAACGTCGACAATAAAAAATTGTCGACAAATATTTCTGTTGTCGACAGGCAGATAGACTAATGCAACCCTCCCGTATGCTATCCAATAGAAGAAAACAGCGCTGAAATGTCCAATAGGGTCCAATTGCAGCCTCCCTCCTCAGGCCCGGAACTCTCTCCTCAGGCCCCTCCCTCCTCAGGCCCGGAACTCTCTCCTCAGGCCCCTCCCTCCTCAGGCCCCTCCCTCCTCAGGCCCGGAACTCTCTCCTCAGGCCCCTCCTCCTCAGGCCCCTCCCTCCTCAGGCCCCTCTCTCCTCAGGCCCCTCTCTCCTCAGGCCCCTCCCTCCTCAGGCCCCTCCCTCCTCAGGCCCCTCTCTCCTCAGGCCCCTCCCTCCTCAGGCCCCTCCCTCCTCAAGCCCCTCCCTCCTCAGGCCCCTCTCTCCTCAGGCCCCTCTCTCCTCAGGCCCCTCTCTCCTCAGGCCCCTCCCTCCTCAGGCCCCTCCCTCCTCAGGCCCCTCTCTCCTCAGGCCCCTCTCTCCTCAGGCCCCTCTCTCCTCAGGCCCCTCTCTCCTCAGGCCCCTCCCTCCTCAGGCCCCTCCCTCCTCAGGCCCCTCCCTCCTCAGGCCCCTCCCTCCTCTGTCATCTGGCGGAACTTGCTTTCCATGGGAGCACAACGTGCATGCTCGAACATTTAAAAGGAAACATCCCGGCAGGAGAGGAGATGGAAACGGTGAGAAGTGAGTGTGCTCCAGCTGGAACTAAGCAAGATGGCCAGTTAGCGACACCAGTTGATAAAAATGCATTAGGCAGTATTTCACGCATACTAACACTGTAGCAACATGTCCACAGACAGCAGTTAGACAGTTGTCTGTGTACCAGCCTGCCTGTCTTCCTCTCTCTGTCTGTGTGCCTGCGTGCCTGTCTGTGTACCTGTCTGTCTGCCTGCCTGTCTGTCTCTCTGCGTACCTGTCTGTCTGCCTGCCTGTCTTCCTTTCTGTCTGTATACCTGTCTGTCTTTTACACTGCCTGTCTGTCTGCATGTTCAGCTCCTGTTGCTGGGAGCGTGACCTAGATGGAGTGGAGCTCATGACAGGAACTGAACCTTATTCATTCCTGAGACATTAGCAGATGCCAGCCGTCCGTGGGCGAGGAGATCAATTTTAGATTAAACTGGACTAGCAATGCAGCCAGCTCTCTGAGGTACAATAGTGCATAAGAGCGGAATTTATATAATCGCTTCACCTTCGAGTTATACCATGCTATTGTCTGGCCATTCAATGAAAAGTCCTTAGACGCACAACGCACTGGTATTGAGTTCTCATGGTAAAGATGTGATAGATTAATGGCTGCTCAATGTGCTGGAACTCCCAGAGAAGGAACTTTAGACAGACATGTATACCTATAGAAAAATGACTTGGCATTGATCTTCCATCCTATAGTATTACCAGAGGCGCTTGGCATCAGCTGGGCTGGTGAGTGTACGCTAGGCTGGTGAGCCTGTACGCTCGGCGGAGTTAATTAATAGACCTGGCTTCTGAGGAGTCTATGGAAAGCGCTGAAATATCGACGTGATTCTCCAGGGGAAACGTCGTGTTTCATGTTTTTGTATTGAACCTAAATTGATTTGAATGCAACCTTTGTTATGTCCTGGGCCAGGAAGAATATAAAACGTTTTAGGCCAGTATTGGATGGAGATGGGGCGCATCAAGTACTTTTAGTTAGCGCAGATGTCCTGTTTAAGACTGGAAGGCTACTGTGTATAATTACTTTGGCTGTAAAGTAAAAACATGCTTAATATACTCATGCCTAATCATTTTGTCTGCCGACCGTCACCGGGAGACTGCATAGGACATCACCAGAGTAATTGCTCTCTCAAATTGCCAATTTGAAATCTCCCTCTGTCGTTAGCGCTTACTAGTGGCCTTTGAGGGGGAACGTCTTGGTAATTACTGAAAACACACAAACTGCACTAGGCTGTTTGCTGACAGTTTTGTGAAAATCCTTGAAACTTAAAAAATAGTTTCAATATGTAATGAAACTATGCATACAGATTATTGATACGTTGTAGTAGCCTGTGTGAATTGATTATATTCCGGCGGTTCATTTGACTGATCACTCGAAACAAAATGAGCATTCTCAGTTCTAATGTTCTGCTTTAGGGGTGGAGAACAACACACAGACTTCATGTTGCTTCGGCCTTCAGTGCTCATTAGTATTTACATTTAACATGTTATTTATCTAACACACGGTTTTATACAATGCGATATATATATATAATAAATATAAGACGTTATTTATATAGCACATTAAGTGCTTTACATAAAATCAATAAAAACAATATTATAAGTAATAAAACCCTTCTGAAGGCCGCAGTCTTTGCGGTAATCCAGAACAATCTCAGACCTTTTGCAGAGCAGTCCATAACCCTATGTTGCTCAAGCCTTTTGATTACAAGCCGCAGTCTTTGCGGTATCTCAAGCCACAGTCTTTGTGGTTTCCCAATATAAATAAAATGTAACGAAACACAGGCCGCAGTCTTTGCGGGAATCCAAAAAATGTATAAAAACAATAATACAACTAATAAAAGTAATAAAACCCTTCTGAGATTAAATTAGTTCAATGCTTTGCTAAAAAGATGATTGAAAATGTCTGCATTACTGCATATAAAAGCTGAAGATCAAGGATCAGAAGTGCAACTGTATTTCAGTGGTCCGAGTCAAGGAAACGGTATGTATTCCTTAGCCACATCGTATAGTTCCCATGTTACGCTCTACCCCCGTTAGGGAGGCTACACCTCGCTGCGGTCAGAAAAAGAGGTATGGAGTCGTGGGTGCAAGCAAGGGCACAGACACAATGTTACTGTTTCAGAAGGGGCATTTATTAGCCACGGTAATAGTAGGGAGAAGGGCTGGATGGGACGAAAGCAAAGAAAGTAAAATACTGCCCACCCCTTTACCTGTCCTAACTACCTATCAAATAGTAATACTTGCTAACTGGGGCTGGAGCACCAGTGTTTAGACAAGGAAGTTACCCTACGGGTGATGTGAGCCCAGGGCGTCTTGCCTAACACCACGGTGCTTCCTCTCCTCCCTGGGAAGACACAATAAACTAGAGAGGGTACAATACCTGGGGGAATTGTTGGGTGTGTTTGCTTGCGTCGGCTGCAGATGGGTCCGTTTATTATGAAACAAGCTGTTCTAACAACGTTGTCACCTGCAGTATTTTTCAGATGGAATCGCGATTCAAACAGTACCATCTGCTAACTGAAAATATGCCCCCAAAACGTAGTCTAAATAAGCTTGACAATTATTTAGGGGAAAATCGCTCATTCAAAAAAAGCTCACTGGTAGCGATCATTGTCAGTAACAACGCAAAATGCGAGTACCCCTCCACTCAACAAATGACACAGCAAGACCAACCTCTTTCCTATTCATCTGCTTGGTACTACAACAATATACCGAAATTAAAGAGACGTGGGGAAAATGGCCACCAAAACGTTTTAATGGTTTACAGGGGTGTTAGTGGGAGGAGCTGTAGAGCAGAGATGGCGTTAGTGGGAGGAGCTGTAGAGCTGAGATGGTGTTAGTGGGAGGAGCTGTAGAGCTGAGATGGTGTTAGTGGGAGGAGCTGTAGAGCTGAGATGGTGTTAGTGGGAGGAGCTGTAGAGCTGAGATGGTGTTAGTGGGAGGAGCTGTAGAGCTGAGATGGTGTTAGTGGGAGGAGCTGTAGAGCAGAGATGGCGTTAGTGGGAGGAGCTGTAGAGCAGAGATGGCGTTAGTGGGAGGAGCTGTAGAGCTGAGATGGCGTTAGTGGGAGGAGCTGTAGAGCTGAGATGGTGTTAGTGGGAGGAGCTGTAGAGCTGAGATGGTGTTAGTGGGAGGAGCTGTAGAGCAGAGTTGGCGTTAGTGGGAGGAGCTGTAGAGCTGAGATGGCGTTAGTGGGAGGAGCTGTAGAGCTGAGATGGTGTTAGTGGAAGGAGCTGTAGAGCTGAGATGGTGTTAGTGGGAGGAGCTGTAGAGCTGAGATGGTGTTAGTGGGAGGAGCTGTAGAGCAGAGATGGCGTTAGTGGGAGGAGCTGTAGAGCTGAGATGGCGTTAGTGGGAGGAGCTGTAGAGCTGAGATGGCGTTAGTGGGAGGAGCTGTAGAGCTGAGATGGTGTTAGTGGGAGGAGCTGTAGAGCTGAGATGGTGTTAGTGGGAGGAGCTGTAGAGCAGAGATGGTGTTAGTGGGAGGAGCTGTAGAGCTGAGATGGTGTTAGTGGGAGGAGCTGTATAGCAGAGATGGCGTTAGTGGGAGGAGCTGTAGAGCTGAGATGGCGTTAGTGGGAGGAGCTGTAGAGCTGAGATGGTCTTCTCAGGGGTCTGGAGGAGGGACTCCATCGTTGTTCAGACTGAACTGGTGTCTGCAGGAGATGCCGTCAGCACCCCTGTCCTTCTGAGAGATGGAGGTCCTCCCCTCGCTGCGACAACAGAGGAGGAGAAATCGATTACCCTCGAGGAAGAACGGAGGGTGGGGGGGCTGAGTAAGGGGTCATGGGTCAAACTTAAAGAGGGCCGTTCATCACACCACAGGGGGGATCAAGTGGAATTACAACCATACATCACTACCTCTGTCTCTCTGTTGCCAAGGAGACCTGGTTCAACGTTCCCTCCTGATCTCATCATCTCCTCGTCACTCCTGAACTGATTGGTGTGTGTGTTTGGGAGTCCAATTTGATTTGCTTCTCTTTACCCTCGAGATGAATAAGGAGCAATCAATCCTATTGGTAGTGTGTTTGTTGCAAATTGGCCAATCACCCTGTCTTTTGTGACCTAGTCAAAGCATGTAACTTCCTGTGACTGGATTCCCTGTAAGCATTCGGTCTGGTCCGGTTCCAGTGCAGAACATGTCGGTGTGGAGAAGGAGATCCGAGGCCCACAACGTATGGGGGGATTTGAACCTGCGACCTCTTGATCTGCAGTCAAAAGCTGTAACCACTGAGCTAAAATCTCAGACACCCTCCAAGCTCACGCGCGTGTGCCCTCCCAGCTCACACACGTGTGCCCTCCCAGCTCAGCACAGCTACTGTGCTCATTTTACACACCAAGTCATCCCAGGACACAAGCGGCAGCCATCTTGCGCATCACATCCTTAACGTGAAGTAGATCATGTCTTTACCAAGCGGGCGGGGCTCCAGGGTGAGGAGGAGACTTCAGCCCTGCGGGAGGGGCTCCAGGGTGAGGAGGAGACTTCAGCCCTGCGGGAGGGGCTCCTGGGTGAGGAGGAGACTTCAGCCCTGCGGGAGGGGCTCCAGGGTGAGGAGGAGACTTCAGCCCTGCGGGAGGGGCTCCAGGGTGAGGAGGAGACTTCAGCCCTGCGGGCGGGGCTCCAGGGTGAGGAGGAGACTTCAGCCCTGCGGGCGGGGCTCCAGGGTGAGGAGGAGACTTCAGCCCTGCGGGCGGGGCTCCAGGGTGAGGAGGAGACTTCAGCCCTGCGGGAGGGGCTCCAGGGTGAGGAGGAGACTTCAGCCCTGCGGGAGGGGCTCCAGGGTGAGGAGGAGACTTCAGCCCTGCGGGCGGGGCTCGGGGCTCCAGGGTGAGGAGGAGACTTCAGCCCTGCGGGAGGGGCTCCAGGGTGAGGAGGAGCCCCACCTGCTGCTCCTCTCCTGCCCTCAACAGCCTAATAAAGGGAAACTAGAGTAGAAATGTAAATTTCTAGTTTAAATTGAAATCCTTTTCCTGCCATCGATTTGTGTGTTGGTGAGCTGGGTGCAGAAGTCATTTCTACAGCAGCTCTAAAGGAATTAGATGGGACCCATTGATGAACTTTGCCTTGCGGGCAGGGAGACCTGCAGGGAATACGTACTTTGAATTGTGGACCAAATAACTTCTAACGAGCAACTAGTGTTCTTTGTTGTGGATTACTTTTAGAACAGCTTCAGCATTTAGCAAAATGTACTTGAGACTTTTCCTTGAGTTAGCCAAGCCTTCTGTGATATATTTCCTGCTCTTATTAAACACATTTGTTGAACTACTAATACTTGTGCTGTAAGTCCCTGAAGAGGTGGTGTCTGGTGGCACCATTTTGTCCCCAAGCTATTTTAGAAGACCTGATTTCATGTCCTGGCATTGAAACATCTCCCTTGTTCTGGACTGTTCCAGGAGCTCAGGTGTGATGGAGTGTGTCATTACTGCCGGTTCCCATAGCGATACCCTCCTGGTGATGGCAGGAGGAGGGAGGGAGAGGAGGGGGGAGGAGGGAGGGAGAGGAGGGGAAAGTCCCTGTGGAGGTGGACCCAGGAGAGCTGCCTGAAATGCCCCCCAGCCTCCACAGGCCCCCAGCCTCCACAGCCCCCCAGCCTCCACAGCCTCCCCCCAGCCTTCACAGCCCCCCCCCTAGCCTCTACAGCCCCCCCCCCCCAGCCTCTACAGCCCCCCCAGCCTCTAACACAGACACTCCAGCACTACAGTGGCCTGTGATTATGCACTACAACTGAATTATCTTTGCAAAATGAGGCATTTACTTTGAGTCTGGGAAAGAAAACGTTTTAATTTTTAGTGATTTGATTCCCCCCAAAAAAGTATTTACAGGCGTAAATCATTAATTGGGAGAGAAACAACCAACACCAGAACCTAGTGTTTGGGTGCACTAATGTATTTTTGTCAGATCAAGTAATTAATGAATAGCATGAATAGAATAAAACATCAGATATGTGTTTTGGGTGCAGGGAGCCCTCAGTCAGTGTCTTAACATATCAGCTCATCTCTGAGCAGAGCTGCCGATTTCCCTTCCTGGAAGAGGCTCTCATTAGAATATTAATGAGATGTGTTTGATATCTTCTCAGTGTGAGTAGAGACACCCTGGATGTGTGTGGCTGATCTGTGGGCCTTGGCAGTTGGGAGAATCTTCATTTCCTATTGTGGCTTGGCGTCCGGCTCCAGCCTGGACCGCTGCCTGCTGTTCTCTGTCCTCTCTAACAACGCTAAAATATTCATTACTGTCATTTCGGTTGAATTCTTCGTCGTTGGTCCCCTGTCATCTTCGGGAACGCGGGTTGAAGTAAAGGCATCTCTATGGCAACGGCAGCGCCTAACAGGGTTCATGCGAGCGTGAGTGCGTCCTGTTCTCTGACAAGATCGCTGCGTCGCAGCCAGCTGACGGGAGAGGCGGGGGAACGACTCTTCCTTTTGTTTAAAGCTGGACCGGCTGTGCTGCTGGACCGGCTGTGCTGCTGGACCGGCTGTGCTGCTGGACCCCCCCCGTACCCTGAACGCCCCCCCCTGAAAAGACCCTGTTTATCCCCCTGCCATCCACGCCCGGGTTACCACTGTTCTTGTACCGCGGGGTCTAACTGCTTCAGTCGGCCACCTGCTAGCTTTTTCCGGTCGTCAGTAGCCATGAAACACTCCTACAGCGGTATGTAGCCATGAAACACTCCTACAGCGGTATGTAGCCATGAAACACTCCTACAGCGGTATGTAGCCATGAAACACTCCTACAGCGGTATGTAGCCATGAAACACTCCTACAGCGGTATGTAGCCATGAAACACTCCTACAGCGGTATGTAGCCATGAAACACTCCTACAGCGGTATGTAGCCATGAAACACTCCTACAGCGGTATGTAGCCATGAAACACTCCTACAGCGGTATGTAGCCATGAAACACTCCTACAGCGGTATGTAGCCATGAAACACTCCTACAGCGGTATGTAGCCATGAAACACTCCTACAGCGGTATGTAGCCATGAAACACTCCTACAGCGGTATGTAGCCATGAAACACTCCTACAGCGGTATGTAGCCATGAAACACTCCTACAGCTGTGTGTAGCCATGAAACACTCCTACAGCGGTATGTAGCCATGAAACACTCCTACAGCGGTATGTAGCCATGAAACACTCCTACAGCGGTGTGTAGCGCTCCAGGGAGCCACACGCACTCAACGATGGCCGGAATTTGTGACAACTCTAATAAAGTCTGTTCACGCAATACATAATCTGTACTCTTTATGATAATTTCTGGTTATTACGACCAGCGGGGCTTCATTCTGATGTCCGCGGGCTCCTCATGAGCTGGAGCGGGATAGTAAAACTCCTTTTTTGCTGTTACGTCCACAACTATTTGTGGAACAATTTCTCACACTGTGATTTGTATTTCTGAGTTATTCTGCGGCGATTTATGCTTTTGCTAATAAAGTTATTCTCCCCCCCTGTACCCATTTACACAAAATGCTTCAGTGTCACATTTTGAATGTGGAACTTTATGACTTGCCTCCCCCGTTCTAAATCATTCTTTTTAGTTTGAAATGGCTCTGTTCTGATATGAACTAATCTGTGCTTTCTCCTATTTATTTGAAAGGTTAATTGAAACTCCATTAGAGTTGTGCTGGACTCATTTGTGCAATCAGGGGGTAAACTAAACACCAGGATGAATTGCCTCCAATTGTTTTCCCTCACAATGCTCAATTCCCAGAATCCCTAGCAGTGCGCGCTCTGAACAAGCCATCTCTTGGCCACTTAGGCCCCCTCCTCCTCGTTGGTCTTCCTCTCATCCTACAGAAAGCAGCTACATTAATTCTGAAAACCAAATTCCCTATGCAGTGATTGAACAAAAGCAGGAAGGGAAAACAAAAAATCAGCCGGCTATTGTGCTGCTGTGTCTGCCTCCAGTCATCAGCTTGCGCTCTCTCAGGGGAACACCACAAGCTTGCTGCCTCCGACAGGACATTTTTATTATTATTGTTATCATCGCTGGTCCGTTTTCATGTCTTCACTGATTTGAGAACTCATTGTTGCTTTCCATTCCCTGTGAAATGGATCTGTTGATGCTGGCTGGGCTGGTGAGCAGAGCAGGCAGATTACCAGGCTAACAGGCACTGCATGTCCCCCTGGTTTCCTGATCTGAGATGCATAGCTGAGGATAGTTATTTGCCATACTCAGATCTTAGACTCCCCACACACACACACACCTCACCCCCCCCCCCTACACACACACACCTCACCCCCCCCCCCCCCCTACACACACACACATCACCCCCCCCCACACACACACACACCTCACCCCCCCCCCCACACACACACACCTCACCCCCCCCCCCACACACACACCTCACCCCCCCCCCCCACACACACACACACACCTCACCCCCCCCCTACACACACACACCTCACCCCCCCTACACACACACCTCACCCCCCCCCACACACACACCTCACCCCCCCCCCCCACACACACACCTCACCCCCCACACACACCTCACCCCCCCCTACACACACACACCTCACCCCCCCCCCCCACACACACACCTCACCCCCCCCACACACACACACACACACACACCTCACCCCCCCCCCACACACACACACACCTCAACCCCCACACACACACACCTCGCTACTTCAACTTTGACCAGTCTTTTTAAACAAAGTATCTGTACTTCTACTTGAGTAAAGGATGTGTGTACTTTTGCCATCTCTGCACTTCACCCCTCCACACACACACACGCTCACACACACACACACGCTCACACACACACACGCTCACACTTGAGTTTGCGAGGCTCCCAGTGTTAGTTTAGTTGTTTCACTCCACATGAGGATTATTGATCTGTTTGTTTCAACATGTAATGAACAAGAGGAGGTGTCTGTGAGAACCTGATAAATGCATTACAGCTGGTAAGTAAACAGTGACAGCACTGTAATCCCAGAGTCCTCTCAGTCTGAGCCTCGCAGCCACGCAGCAGCGCTGGGAGCTCAGCCTGACAGACATGCATGAGGAGAGATGCTCTGCTCCACAGCCCGTTTCCCCTGGAGAGAGAGAGAGATCTCTCCCACCTCTATTGGATTTGCTCAGTGTTGTTCTCCCTTATTGGATCAGTGCTGAAGACTGCACAGTTTATTGGTGAGACCAGAGACCACAGCTTAGCCGTGTGTAGACCCGTGTCTAAACCAGACGGCCTCTGTCCCAGACAGGTCCCTTTGATTTAGGAAAGACAAGACACCTTCGTACCACAGACACCTTCGTACTCAAGTTCAGCATCAGCAGTGTCTCTCTCTCTGTCTCTCTCTCTCTCCCTGTCTCTCTCCCTGTCTCTCTCTCTTTCTACACACGTTCCCAACCAGCTTTTCATCTCCTTCAGCTGTGACGCAGTTGTTTGCATCCAACCTCCTAGGGAATTCATCTGAAACCTAACCCTTAGACTGCATCAAGCAGGGCACTGTGTTGTGGAGGAATAATGACATGAACCAGTAGGAATTCATTTCAGGACTAGTGTGTCCTGTCTACCATCATGAGCACAACGGCTGACTCAAAAGAAAGTAAACAAATTGTGGTCATTTGAGTTTATTTTGAGGCTTTCCACAAACCGTAGCTTGTCACATAAAACTTAGTTTTTGTTTTTAATTGTTGATATGAAGCTAGTGACGTTGCAGTGAACATACAGAGTTCATGCTCTCCTGCAGGTAGCAGAACAACAGTTCACTTGAAAAGACTAATAATGAAACACTTGAATTGATGTATTTTGAGTTTGAGAGATTACAGACCTGTCATTTCCATACACGGTTTTCCATGGAAATTGCAGGGCTGTGTGGCTTAGGAGTAATTACATTTTATGATGATATATTCTCGTGAAAATCTATCTAGTGGAGGTGTTGCAATTCATATCGGGTTCAGATCATCTTTTTGATCCTATCTTTCCTAGTCTCTCTCTCTCTCTCTGTCTCTCTCTCTGTCTCTCTCACACACAGCCCGCACACTCACAAAATGTAGATCAGCTCTTTTCCAACATTTGGTTTAATATTTTCTGGCACCTACAGTACTGATGTCTCAATCACAGGAACGGTCCTGATCTTCAGCCCAGCTACATCACCCGTATCACGACTACACTAATAATCGAGCATCAGTGGAACTTTACAGCTCTGCTCCAGCTTCCTTTCTCCTGTTATCGTCCTCTATAAAGCCAGCTGGTTCCCTCCGTGCTGGAGATAATGCTGCAGTACGAACACCCAGGTGAGGCGTGAATGAGGTGATTATGCTGCACTTTGTATCCTCCATTAACCGTTCTGGCTGGCAGGACTGTGTGTGGCAGGACTGTGTGGGGCAGGGCTGTGTGGGGCAGGACTGTGTGGGGCAGGACTGGGGCAGGGCTGTGTGGGGCAGGGACTGTGTGGGGCAGGACTGTGTGGGGCAGGGCTGTGTGGGGCAGGGACTGTGTGCGGCAGGACTGTGTGGGGCAGGGCTGTGTGGGGCAGGGACTGTGTGGGGCAGGGCTGTGTGGGGCAGGACTGTGTGGGGCAGGGCTGTGTGGGGCAGGGACTGTGTGGGGCAGGGCTGTGTGGGGCAGGGCTGTGTGGGGCAGGGCTGTGTGGGGCAGGACTGTGTGGGGCAGGACTGGGGCAGCTCTCTGCTCTCCCTGAATCACTCCTTCATTGTCGTCCCTCCACACGTCTCCACACGTCTCCGCTCCTCTCCCCACCTTGCTGGCCTGCTGGGGGATTGGGGTTAATGTGGAGATCCCAGCCCTGAGCAGGCATGGTGGGTGGGGCTTGGCTGTGTTCCTGGCTGGGCGGGGCTTGGCTGTGTTCCTGGCTGGGCGGGGCTTGGCTGTGTTCCTGGTTAGGGGGAGAGGTATTCATAGTTTTCAGTCACGTGACATCCGCAGTGACCTGGAGGGCAGAAAGCTGCTGGCGATGGCAGCTCACATCCGTTGAGACGCAGCAAAAGCTGGCAAATGTACCTTCCCACATCTCTTTGGATCACCTCTTAGCTAAAGAAAAGGAAAGACATGGACACAAACTGCAACTGAAAGTCCTTTTTGTCCTCCAAGGGGGCTTGCCCCTTAGAACGTGACGTCACGTGAAAACTATGAATAGAGAAAGGAGGGAGAGAGAGGTAGAGAGAGAGACCGAAGGAGAGAGGTAGAGATAGAGGGCGAGAGAGAGAGGTCTTGTTGATCGAGGAGAAACTCCTGAGTCTGAAGTCTCGACCTCAGTGAGACGAACGAGGAGTGAGTCTGTTGGTATTTTTGTCTCCCTCATCCGGCTGTTTGTCAGCGAGACATGGCAACACGCTTTCATGCTCGATTGACATAAGCTGCTTGTGAGCTTCGATCCTGGGAGGGTCAGGGTTAGTTAGAGGCATGCAAGTGCAGCCATGATGCAAGCTCTGTAGCATTACTATGAAAGAGTGGAACTGAAGTGAATGGCAATTCCCCTGTAGTCCTGTGAAAGCTAGCCAGCCGTCTGCTCCGGGTTTACTGGAGGAGGGGACGGATGAGCTTAACCCTGCGGAAAACCAGGAAGTAAATAGGTCTTTGTTTTCACCATCACCAGAACTACACACCAGCCAGTTCTGAAATTTGTGGCTAATGACAAAAAGCGTGTAGTCAGTGTTTTTCATGTGAAGTTAGATTCCTGACCAGCGTGTTTCGCGACTAAACTTATAGCTCATATATATAGTAGCACATGTAGGATTATATATCATGTAGGCTTAGGACTTGATGTTATAGACAGGCTGCTAGGAAACTGGTGAGAGGAGCAGGATCAAAGAATCCCAAGTTACCACTTAGAGAGGGACTGTGTCCTACAGCAAACTCAGACGCTTGTCTTCACAACTTACTGCAATAAGAGTTCTGCTTCCTGTTTTGACTGAGAGAAACATTCTTCAGAATTCAGAGAAGGCCTTGGTTCCTGAACAACTGAATGCAAATCCATAGTTCAGTACTTACAAGTCCATACCTCTGCTCAATCTATAACCCCTTTTTGTAGCCCGAAGATTGAATAAATCATTGCCCTTTGTGGGAAACCATACTAGAATTCTCCTTTCATATGAAAATAATAATATTGACGTTAGGTTAAATATTCCACTGCTGGTCTCTCCAGCTTCAGGTGACTGAGGCCGGAGATTCTCCCTCACAACATCCACAGCTTCAGGTGACTGAGGCCGGAGATTCTCCCTCACAACATCCACAGCTTCAGGTGACTGAGGCCGGAGATTCTCCCTCACAACATCCACAGCTTCAGGTGACTGAGGCCGGAGATTCTCCCTCACAACATCCACAGCTTCAGGTGACTGAGGCCGGAGATTCTCCCTCACAACATCCACAGCTTCAGGTGACTGAGGCCGGAGATTCTCCCTCACAACATCCACAGCTTCAGGTGACTGAGGCCGGAGATTCTCCCTCACAACATCCACAGCTTCAGGTGACTGAGGCCGGAGATTCTCCCTCACAACATCCACAGCTTCAGGTGACTGAGGCCGGAGATTCTCCCTCACAACATTCACAGCTTCAGGTGACTGAGGCCGGAGATTCTCCCTCACAACATCCACAGCTTCAGGTGACTGAGGCCTGAGATTCTCCCTCACAACATCCACAGCTTCAGGTGACTGAGGCCTGAGATTCGCCCTCACAACATCCACAGCTTCAGGTGACTGAGGCCGGAGATTCGCCCTCACAACATCCACAGCTTCAGAAACTGATCGTGCTCTTTCTGGGATATTAGCTGTGACACAAGGTCATATATTCATTTATTAAACATGAATATGTAATAATAGCATACTGATAAAGACACTTCTTTCATAACATACATTCCAATAGAACTGGACAGGAACAGATATGTTGTTTTTTCATTATATAAGTTAATTAGTAAATGATTAATGGTAGAACAGCATATCTATAATAATAATAATATTATAGCATATCTATACATCTCCAAAAGGTCAGGTCCCTCGTTCCTTGTGGAGAAAGAGCATTCTAATGAGTCAGGTGTTTTTGGAAGGAGATAGTCAGTACTTGACAGCAGAGAAAGGAGCTGAAGGAGAATCGTCTCATATCTGACTTTTTCCCATCCGCAGACAGAGCAGCTTGCAGTTCTTTCACTCGCTGAATGTCACAGTGTTTCCAGATGTAGAAGGACGCAGCCACCACTGCTTCTCACACCATTGATTTATAAAAAGCTCTTCCATGTCTGCCGTCCATAACAGAACTCAAGAACAACTGCTCCCATTTCCTGCCAGCCGCGAGGCCCTGCTCTGACCTTATATAGCCCCAAACAAGGTTTGTCCTTGAATCACACACTTAATATGGTGAAGGACAAAGGCTTGGTGCTCTGGTGTGGTTCCTGCTCCCGGTACAGAAGCAGCAAGAGGAGGAACAGGAGTGAACTCAACACGTGTTTTTTGTGAAGGGCGGTTAGATGGGTGGTCAGGTGGGCCTTTTGTCTCCTCCTCACTCTCTCCATCTCTCCTGTTCCCTCACTCCTCTCCTCACTCTCTCCATCTCTCCTGTTCCCTCACTCCTCTCCTCACTCTCTCCATCTCTCCTGTTCCCTCACTCCTCTCCTCACTCTCTCCATCTCTCCTGTTCCCTCACTCCTCTCCTCACTCTCTCCATCTCTCCTGTTCCCTCACTCCTCTCCTCACTCTCTCCATCTCTCCTGTTCCCTCACTCCTCTCCTCACTCTCTCCATCTCTCCTGTTCCCTCACTCCTCTCCTCACTCTCTCCATCTCTCCTGTTCCCTCACTCCTCTCCTCACTCTCTCCATCTCTCCTGTTCCCTCACTCCTCTCCTCTCCCTCTCTACTCCTCCTGTTCTCCGTCTCTCTCTCCTTTCCCTTCCCTCCTCACAGGGGGTTGTGAACATCAGTGTGTAGTACAGAGATGTGATATTGTGTAGTACAGAGTTAATAGTGTGTAGTACAGAGATGGCAAAAGTACACATCCTTCACTGAAGTACAGACACATGTTTATCAAGACTCTGGTAAACGTTGATGTGCTGTCTACACTTTTTTTACTCAAGTGTAAGTAAAGAAGTATGGGCTCTGACATATACAAACGTAAGACTAGCTTACGTTTGTTGTGCGTGATGCCAAGAAATTAAAACAGGCACACAATGACAATAAATAATATTGATCATGCCAAATACAGATTAGAACTGAAGTAACAAGCCTGGCTTGAAAATGTAAGAAGTAGAAAGTACAGATATTTGTATACAACATTTAAGGATAGAAAGTAAAAAGTTGGCAGAAAAATAAATGGTGAAGTAAAGTACCGATACCAGAAGAATCGTCTTAATTACAGTTACTTCCCATCTCTGGTCTTGGCTCAGAGGAGGTATTCAGCTCCCTCAGCCCCCAGGAAGACAGAAAAGCTTGTTTACTTGTTTACATTGTACATGTAACTCATTTATCAGATGTTTTCATCCAAAGCCACATCCAGAAACCACAGCAGAATATGAAGGATCAGAAGTGTGTGCTTGTAACAGTTGAGTGCTCAGCAGTGATGAGAACAGCTGTCAGAGGGCCTCGTCTGACCTCAGCCAGGTCACGTCTGCATTAAGCACCAAGTCACCCTGCCTGCCCCAGCCTGAACCACAGGTGTCCTTGAAGGTAAACACAAGCCTGCTCTCCCCTAGCTAGTCTGTAAAAGTCCCATCTGTTTGACTGGTTTTGGCATTTACTGGCAGAGTGAAGTGCAGTGTTCCTCTGTCAGGGAGTTTCCTGCTCCAGCACACCCTCATCCATCTCTGGTAGAGATTGTGTTGCGTTGACATTTTCTATTCTGTGAAGTGAGTGGAGGCCTGGCGTGATTCATCTCTCGTCGTCGAGGTGTTTCTGTGGCTCGCCGAGTGGAAGTGACAGCTTAGCTTGAATGTCAGCTGCTTAAAGAGGTCGAAGCAGTGCCTTCTGGGTATTCTACAGTAAGCGGTGCCTTCTGGGTATTCTACAGTATGCGAGGCGGCGATGATGATGATGATGGATGGCCTGTAGCGGATGTTCGGTCTCTCTGATGTTTGGGCCTTCGGAGGTATTTGGCATTCTGGATGAAAGCCCAGCTGGCAGTAAGAGCGTAGTGGACAGGCCTGCAGCTGGCAGTAAAAGCGTAGTGGACAGGCCTGCAGCTGGCAGTAAGAGCGTAGTGGACAGGCCTGCAGCTGGCAGTAAGAGCGTAGTGGACAGGCCTGCAGCTGGCAGTAAGAGTGTAGTGGACAGGCCTGCAGCTGGCAGTAAGAGCGTAGTGGACAGGCCTGCAGCTGGCAGTAAGAGCGTAGTGGACAGGCCTGCAGCTGGCAGTAAAAGCGTAGTGGACAGGCCTGCAGCTGGCAGTAAGAGCGTAGTGGACAGGCCTGCAGCTGGCAGTAAGAGCGTAGTGGACAGGCCTGCAGCTGGCAGTAAGAGCGTAGTGGACAGGCCTGCAGCTGGCAGTAAGAGCGTAGTGGACAGGCCTGCAGCTGGCAGTAAGAGCGTAGTGGACAGGCCTGCAGCTGGCAGTAAGAGCGTAGTGGACAGGCCTGCAGCTGGCAGTAAGAGCGTAGTGGACAGGCCTGCAGCTGGCAGTAAGAGCGTAGTGGACAGGCCTGCAGCTGGCAGTAAGAGCGTAGTGGACAGGCCTGCAGCTGGCAGTAAGAGCGTAGTGGACAGGCCTGCAGCTTTGTCTTCAGGGAGGCGGGAGAGTGGACACAGACACTGACCAGAACTCTGGTTCATCTTTCACAAGGATTCTGTAGCATCAAATGAAATGAAAGAAACTCTTTGATAAAAAGCCGGCTGTCCTTATGTCTTTGATGTCAAACTAAACCTTCACTGCAGTAACGTAAAAACGTGCTTGGAACAGTATGTCTGCTATGTATTACATGGGGAGGACAGGGAGAGGCAGGTGTACTAAGATTGACATGCTTTCAGTCCCTCCCTCCCTCCTCCCTCCCCCCTATCTACCCCCTCCAACCTCACATCCTACCTACCCCCTCCTACCTACTGCCTCAACTCTGCCCTGTCTTCCACACAGAAACCTGGAAATGACTCTCATCTGATTGGCCAGATGTGCCTGATCCTTGTCTGCTATTGGTCAGCTAAAATAGTAAACCCAGGAAGGAATCTCACTGTTGTTCCTGATCTTCGACCCTGAATTGAAACTTTGGTCATCCCACCATCTGTTTCTGACCTGTTTCAGGGGTTCTGAAAGCCACACATTTCGGCTTTCTATCAGAGAGGCGTCTTTTCAAGAGTGGATGACACTAAAAACTCCAAAAAGCCCCATTTCTCACATGGACACTATCTATTATCTAGAAATCCAATGTGTCTCAACAACAACAGGTAATCCTCCTCCTGTTGTTGTTGAGACATCCGCTTCACAACGCCAGCTCTGTGCGCGTGCTGGCCGTGTCATCAGAACAGACTTGCTCATCGGTAGTTGTGCAAGACGATAGAATCTGTCTCCGCTTCAGACGAGTCAGTTTACCTGCCTTGCTGGGTTGTTTTTGGCTCTATTGTTTGCAAGGCAGCGAGGCAGTGCCTTGTGCGCACAAAACACCATCATCAGAGCGGCTGTCGGAGAGCTGTATTGTCCTGTCTCACACACAATGAGCGCGGGGAATTACCTGCCACACCGCCCGCAGGTAGGCTAGCACGGCCGCTCCCGCTTAAGACACGTCTCCCGGTAATCTCGTCTCCCTGCTGGCTTTTGTAGCTTCCTCCGCCAACCGAGAAGCTCAGTCGCCGCATGTGAGTGTCTGTTTGTTTTGTTTTTGCTCCGTTCATTTGACTGGCAACCGTTCGTGTCTGATGGAATACCGGCTTCTTAATTTGTGATGTAGATCACAGAATGGTTATAATCTTCCTCCATCATCTAGTTTGAGCGGGGCAAGTCGATGGCCCGTAAACCTGAGCAGCGCCATCGTTGGTGCGTGCAAGCAGAGTGTTTCCAGTGCAGTGGGACCACGCTCATTTCATGCATCTTATCACTCACACGCTCACAGACACAGTCTTGCTATTGTGTTTTATTGCCCATTCATAAGAGTAGCCTACTGTAGCATATAATTAGATTTTTGCAATCCATGCTTATGTTCACAGCTAACGAGCATTTAGGCATCTTAACTCACCCTCACACCTGTCTCACCCTCACACCTGCGTGAGGACACTGCCCTCACACACCTGCTTCACCCTCACACCTGTCTCACCCTCACACACCTGCTTCACCCTCACACCTGTCTCACCATCACACCTGTCTCACCCTCACACCTGTCTCACCCTCACACCTGTCTCACCCTCACACCTGTCTCACCCTCACACCTGCGTGAGGACACTGCCATCACACACCTGTCTCACCCTCACACCTGTTTCACCCTCACACCTGCTTCACCCTCACACCTGTCTCACCCTCACACCTGCGTGAGGACACTGCCCTCACACACCTGTCTCACCCTCACACCTGCGTGAGGACACTGCCCTCACACACCTGTCTCACCCTCACACCTGCGTGAGGACACTGCCCTCACACACCTGCTTCACCCTCACACCTGTCTCAACCTCACACCTGCGTGAGGACACTGCCAACCCCAGAACAGTTCTCAACACTCCCACTTCCTGCTCAGCGACTTGTTTTATAAAACAATCAGTCAAGGTTACGACGAACCAGATCTGAGCTCATTTCAGGGGACGCTACCTGCCCCTGTGACATTTAAAGAGCTCCCAAACTGAATAATGTTCTCATCATTTTCAGGGGGCTTTATGAGATTGCTTGCCCTCCAGTGGACAGAGACTGAAACATGGACATTTACATAACTTAAGTCTCCCACCTGCAGATATCCATCATTAGATTTACTGCTGTAGCAGACTCTCTGAGGCTATTGAGAAACGAGGTTAGCCAATGAGATGTGTCACAATTCCTTACAGTGACCTCAGCTGAAGGTTGTCACAGCTGAACAAGACAGAAATCTGCTCCTGCAGCCTGGATGTTGGTGAGAACACCTCAGTGGGTGTGACGAGTCAGGACTGTGTTAGGAGCTGCTTTGGGACAAGTGGCTCTTCCTACCACATCTACAGGCAGTCTCCAGGGAGTGGGGAATGTTTGGAGAGATGGGGGTCTGCTGTTGCCTGGAGCTGTGGAGTCTCCTACAAACCTCACTGACTTAGCTTTGAGCTGTTTGGCTGAATGAGTGATGAGATGAAGCTAGCAGCGTGTGTGTTTCCCCCCAGTCTCAACACTGCCAGTGTGGTGTTTCCCCCCAGTCTCAACACTGCCAGTGTGGTGTTTCCCCCCAGTCACAACACTGCCAGTGTGGTGTTTCCATGTGTGTGTGTGTGTGTGTGTGTGTGTGTGTGTGTGTGTGTGTGTGTGTGGCGTGTGTGTGTGCTCCCAGCTCACCAGAGAGTGTGTGTGTGTGTGGCGTGTGTGTGTGCTCCCAGCTCACCAGAGAGTGTGTGTGTGCGTGTGTGAACTCCCAGCCCACCAGAGAGTGTGTGTGTGTGTGGCGTGTGTGTGTGCTCCCAGCCCACCAGAGAGTGTGTGTGTGTGGCGTGTGTGTGTGCTCCCAGCCCACCAGAGAGAGATTGTGTGTGTGTGTGTGTGAACTCCCAGCCCACCAGAGAGTGTGTGTGTGTGTGGCGTGTTTGTGTGTGTGTGTGTGTGTGTGTGTGAACTCCCAGCCCACCAGAGAGAGTGTGTGTGTGGCGTGTGTGTGAGCCCCCAGCCCACCAGTGTTCCCAGAGCTGCATCCCAGGATGGGAGGCCATGACCGGCCCTCAGCTCAGCCACAGCCTGCGCGCTCAGATAAGGTCCAGCTGCCACGGGCCACAGCACAGCCAGACAAACACCACCGCTAATATCCCACTGAGATCCACACGCATGTTTACCACCAACATCTCACCACATTAAATACATCCAGATGTGACGTGCTCATATGTGATACCGCTGCTTGTGTGAGTGTGTTCTGCTTGTAAGTGTTCTGCTTGTGTGTGTTCTGCTTGTAAGTGTTATGCTTGTGTGTGTTCTGCTTGTGTGTGTTCTGCTTGTGTGTGTTCTGTTTGTGAGTGTGTTCTGCTTGTGTGTGTGTGTTCTGCTTGTGTGTGTTCTGCTTGTGAGTGTGTTCTGCTTGTGAGTGTTCTGCTTGTGTGTGTTCTGCTTGTGTGAGTGTGTTCTGCTTGTGTGAGTGTTCTGCTTGTAGGTGTTGTGTTTGTGAGTGTGTGTTTGTGAGTGTGTGTTTGTGAGTGTGTGTTTGTGAGTGTGTGTTCCGGCTGGAGGGGTGTTAACATGTCCGTCCCTCCGCAGTGCAGAGAGGGAGGACGCTCTTACATCTCGCTCCATTTGGAAGAATTAAACGATGGGGGAGTTGATGGAAGGCGGCCATTACTGCTGGTTGCCACTGCTGGTAATGTCCCCTTCATCTCACAGACAGGGCCCCCGCCCGCCCCCCTCAGGGCCCCCCCCCCCCCCCCCCCCCCCCCCCCCCTCCAGCCTGACGGAGGACAGTGAAGGTCATTGAAGGAGGCGTCTTAATCAGGAAGCCATGGCTGGCTGTGTAGCCTCTCCTCTGGGTAGGTCCTCTCCTAACCCTCACCCTCCTCACCCTCCTCACCCACCTCACCCTCCTCACCCTCCTCACCCTCCTCACCCTCCTCACCCTCCTCACCCTCCTCACTGGTTTGTCTGACTAACCCGGCGCTCTGCAGCACGGCTGGTTTGTCTGACTAACCCCAGCGCTCTGCAGCGCGGTTGTAATGAGAACCGGGAGGCTGTTGCTGTTTCTCTTTTCCACTTGAGAGGAGCCGCTGTTTGCTTACTGCTTGGTCGTTTGTTGGCTATCAGGCTAAGACACAGGAACGGTAGGCTATTGCCTTTCCATATTGGGAGGAAATTGCCTCTTTGTTGCAGAATGCTGCGGAATTACAGGAAATAGCTATTGGGAGGGAGTGACTGTCCTAACGCTGGAGAAGGAGGGAGAGGTTGTGAAGTCCAGCAGTGGGAAGCTGGTATGTTAGGGAGACATGGCCAACATGATTAAAGTTGTGATGCATCAAGTCACTTAGCTCCATCGTAAAAACAATCTCCATCATACCATGTCACCTTTCATGTTTCTAATATTCTGTTCAGTTCAGATAATATCCGCAGGTCTGTTGAACTCTGCGGCAAGGCTTTTAACGCACATTAACAAAAGAGCACACATTACACCTGTTTTAGCATCACTTCACTGGTTACCAGTCCAGTACAGAATTCAATCTAAAATCCTGGTCCTCACCTTCAGAGCCCTGCATGGACAAGTTCCTCCCTACATTTCTGATCTAATACAGCTCATACCCCCACCCGTAATTTGAGGTCATTAGGTCAGAAGCTTTTAGTGGTTCCCTGTACCCATGTTATAACTAGAGGGGATGGATCATTCCGAGCAGTGGCCCCTGGGTTGTGGAATTCCTTGCCTCCCTTTATACGGTGTGCAACTTCTGTCGAAGCTTTTAAAAAGCAACTCAAGACTTTGCTATTCAAGCAGGCTTTTAGTTAGTTGAGGGGTTTTTATGGTTGTCTGTCATGTTTTTCTATTTAAAATGTTCCTGTATTCTTTATTTGTAGTGTTATATTGCATTTTGTTGTGAAGCACTTTGATTTTTATCTGCGAGAGGTGCTATACAAATAAACTTGACTTTACACTTAACAGCTTACTGTTCAGCCTCTGGGACAGTAGCCTGGACGTGGATGATTCTGCTGCACTAGTGGTGATGAATTTTAAGGATTGCATGATCCAACTTCCAAGAATTTTATGGCTACAGTAGCATCCATAATTTAGTGGTTTTCATCAACAAACTGGAAACTGGACTGATAACACCAACTGGGGGGGAGAAGTTGCAGTTCATTAGAAATACACAGTTGTTCACCGGGCGCTGTTCACCGGGCGCTGTTCACCGGGCGCTGTTCACCGGGCGCTGTTCACCGGGCGCTGTTCACCGGGCGCTGTTCACCGGGCGCTGTTCACCGGGCGCTGTTCACCGGGCGCTGATCACCGGGCGCTGTTCACCGGGCGCTGTTCACCGGGCGCTGTTCACCGGGCGCTGATCACCGGGCGCTGTTCACCGGGCGCTGATCACCGGGCGCTGTTCACCGGGCGCTGTTCACCGGGCGCTGATCACCGGGCGCTGTTCACCGGGCGCTGTTCACCGGGCGCTGATCACCGGGCGCTGTTCACCGGGCGCTGTTCACCGGGCGCTGATCACCGGGCGCTGTTCACCGGGCGCTGTTCACCGGGCGCTGTTCACCGGGCGCTGTTCACCGGGCGCTGTTCACCGGGCGCTGTTCACCGGGCGCTGTTCACCGGGCGCTGTTCACTGGGTCATACATTTTAAACCAACTGCACAACATAGGTTAGGAGTATGGAAGGGGGTTATGGTTAGACACAGGTGAAGGGTTAGGTGTGGGGTTAGGGTTAGACAGGTGAAGGGTTGAGATTGGGGCATGAGGGGTTTTCATCTCACATGGGTGGAGGATGTGCTAGTGAAGATACGTTGTGTGTAGGGAAGTTTGTGTTGAAGGTAACAGGAAGTCTAATGGATTTCCTCAGCACCACGGGCAACATCACAGCCTCTACGAGACAGCAAAACAACCACAGCAACACTAACTGGGTTCATTGTGCTGCCTTCGGGTCATTGTGACCCACCTTTTGCACCACGACGGTGGGTCACAATGACCCGAAGGCAGCACAAGGGTTAACTGATGACAGCTCGGAGCACAGATTCCTGCAGGCCGGGAACCTGCTGAGAATTACTGAGCCCCAACCAGATATCATTAGCTCTGTGACATTTGAATATTTGGAGAAGGGGAATTATGAAACAAATAATTATGTTTTTTTTTTTTTCGTAGTCCGAACCTGAGGTACCTGTGTAGCTCCAGTCCTGTGTGCACTCTGGGGGATGACCGTGTCCAGAGACAGCTGACATTTTCATCAGTAATTATCTCCTGAGCTGGTTGCCTGGGAGCGAGGGTTAGCAACACCGGCTGAAATGAGATCTGGTGAGTCCTCGGGCTTGTTGTGACTGTAGCACGCTCAGTACCCCTCCCCAGGTGAGACAGCAGGTGATACAGCAGGTGCCATTTCCACCCCTCACAGCCTGAGAGGGATTAAACACAGCTCTCTGGGCTGCACACTGGTTTAGTTTCCTTCTCATTATAAATTGGGAAAAAGCAGTTAATCCATAATTATTCAACATCTTAAATTGAGTAATAGCTATTCTCCGAGTTTCACAAAACAAGTGTTTGTGATTTAATGAATCAACCAAGACTGTCTGTGTGTACCAGCATTGTTGTCCAGAGCAGTCGACAGACGGCATATCCAGCACTGCTTGAAGACTTGTAACGAGAGATGTTAAAAAAGGCTCTTCATGAAAACGCTTAAATCAGTTTTCTCAGCATTTTCAATCCAGCAAATCCGATAAAAACACATTCCTTCAGAAGTCAAAATGTTTACTCACATGCTTCGGTTATTTCCCAGAAGTCTTTGTGAATGTGTGGAGAGAAAGTGTTGTCTTTAGTTTTGGTTCAGTCTTAGAAAGCCGGAGGAAGTGAGAAGAATTCCTGACAAAGAATCTCTTGAAGTGCGAGTCTGTGATGAATAGCAATGTGCCCCAGTTTCAATCCACACGAGCCAGCTGCACAGGAGCCCCCTGCTGCACAGGAGCCCTCTGCTGCACAGGAGCCCTCTGCTGCACAGGAGCCTGCTGCTGCACAGGAGCCCCCAGCTGCACAGGAGCCCTCTGCTGCACAGGAGCCCCCTGCTGCACAGGAGCCCTCTGCTGCACAGGAGCCCCCTGCTGCACAGGAGCCCCCTGCTGCACAGGAGCCCTCTGCTGCACAGGAGCCCCCTGCTGCACAGGAGCCCTCTGCTGCACAGGAGCCTGCTGCTGCACAGGAGCCCCCTGCTGCACAGGAGCCCTCTGCTGCACAGGAGCCCCCTGCTGCACAGGAGCCCCCTGCTGCACAGGAGCCCCCTGCTGCACAGGAGCCCTCTGCTGCACAGGAGCCCTCTGCTGCACAGGAGCCCTCTGCTGCACAGGAGCCCCCTGCTGCACAGGAGCCTGCTGCTGCACAGGAGCCCCCTGCTGCACAGGAGCCCTCTGCTGCACAGGAGCCCCCTGCTGCACAGGAGCCCCCTGCTGCACAGGAGCCCCCTGCTGCACAGGAGCCCTCTGCTGCACAGGAGCCCCCTGCTGCACAGGAGCCCTCTGCTGCACAGGAGCCCCCTGCTGCACAGGAGCCCCCTGCTGCACAGGAGCCCTCTGCTGCACAGGAGCCCTCTGCTGCACAGGAGCCCCCTGCTGCACAGGAGCCCCCTGCTGCACAGGAGCCCCCTGCTGCACAGGAGCCCCCTGCTGCACAGGAGCCCTCTACTGCACAGGAGCCCCCTGCTGCACAGGAGCCCTCTGCTGCACAGGAGCCCTCTGCTGCACAGGAGCCCTCTGCTGCACAGGAGCCCCCTGCTGCACAGGAGCCCGCTGCTGCACAGGAGCCCTCTGCTGCACAGGAGCCCTCTGCTGCACAGGAGCCCGCTGCTGCACAGGAGCCCCCTGCTGCACAGGAGCCCCCTGCTGCACAGGAGCCCTCTACTGCACAGGAGCCTGCTGCTGCACAGGAGCCCCCTGCTGCACAGGAGCCCCCTGCTGCACAGGAGCCCTCTGCTGCACAGGAGCCCTCTACTGCACAGGAGCCCTCTGCTGCACAGGAGCCCTCTGCTGCACAGGAGCCCCCTGCTGCACAGGAGCCTGCTGCTGTTGTGTGCTTTATTTGATAAACAATGAAAGGATCCTAAATGAGGCAGCAAGCTGAGGTAGGAACCTCTTGTGATCGATAATGTTCCCGGACAGTCTGGGTGGAGCTGGGGGAGGATTTAAAGAGACAGCGTCGCTCCCCAGTCCTCTGGGAAGAGGCTAATCTGCTGGAACGCTCCGTCAAAGACAGAAAGAGCCTTCCATTAGAGGAACAGACACACTGAGCCCTGCGGCAGAGCAGTCTGAAGGCAGGGCTGCTGATGCAGAGAGCCCATCAGGTGGTCGCTTCCTGTTTGGTCGCGCTCATGTTGGTGGTTCTGCATGTGTTTTTGTGTCTCCAGCAGCACAGTGTGGAGGGCAGCAGTCCAGAGGCTCTGTATCTCTGTGTACCATCATCACCTCTCAGTCCTCGTTGTTTATGGTTGTTATCTCAGTCCGAGCAGCAGATGTGTTGGCTGGTGAAGAGAACTGATGCTCTGGGTTCACAGACAACCAAACCGAACAGTGGGCCTTCACAAAGACACTGGACAAAATATATATTTTTAAGACACAGTCCATCATTTCTTAGTCCCATTATGGATCCATATTCATCCCCCTGTACCCCCCCCCCCCCCCCCCCCCCGCTGATCACTGCTGAGGAAGCTTCAGTGGTGTCTAGCCTCAGGTGGACATGTGTCCCTACTGCCCACTTCCAAACCCCCCCCTGGGGTCCAGACACGTGTCCCTACTGCCCACTTCCAAACCCTCCCTGGGGGTCCAGACACGTGTCCCTACTGCCCACTTCCAAACCCTCCCTGGGGTTCCAGACAGTGTCCCTACTGCCCACTTCCAAACCCCCCCTGGGGTCCCAGACACGTGTCCCTACTGCCCACTTCCAAACCCCCCCTGGGGTTCCAGACACGTGTCCCTACTGCCCACTTCCAAACCCTCCCTGGGGTTCCAGACACGTGTCCCTACTGCCCACTTCCAAACCCTCCCTGGGGTTCCAGACACGTGTCCCTACTGCCCACTTCCAAACCCCCCCCTGGGGGTCCAGACACGTGTCCCTACTGCCCACTTCCAAACCCCCCCTGGGGGTCCAGACACGTGTCCCTACTGCCCACTTCCAAACCCCCCCTGGGGTCCAGACACGGGCGTTGTGTTCTCTGCACGGCAACATCAGGATGGAACGCAGTAAAGAGGGTCATTTCAAATTCAAAATCGGTCTTCCAAAGAAAGCCTTATAATATGATTTTAAAAATTCAGCAGTGGAAAGTTAATCTAATAGATAATGACTCTGTAATTACAGTAGCATTCCTCTCCAGCTTAATCAGGGGTCTGAGGCGTGGTTCTACCCTGGGTGGAGGGGCCCCCCGTGGGGGCTGACAGACCCCTTCTGGGAGACGCAGGCATGTGTCTGTGCCTTTCAGCGCTGACCAGGTGAGAGCTCACAGGGATCAGGAAGGATTGCGGTTGCCATGAAGTTAAGATTTCCTTTTTTCTTTCTCTGACCCCTCATTCCCCCCCCCCCACTTCCTCCACGCACACACACAGACACAGACACACACAGACACACTCACAGACCACCACCACTTAGGCAGAAAATGTAATGTTGAGTCATTTCCCTCTCAAATGAAGCTCAATCATTCCTATTACAGGAGTCCTGCCCGTTTCAGATAGCTGTCGCAGAGAGGCGACTGCAAGTGACAGTTAATTTTCTGGTCCGTTCAGGGAATGACAGAGCCTTATCAGGAAGCTGCCATTCCTGCTGGGGAACATCACTGTTTTAATTATACTTAGTGTAGAGAAGATGGAGGCAGCCATGTCACCATGTCACGCTGTAGTAGTGAACAGTCAGGTAGAGAGCTGTAGTAGTGAACAGGGAGGTAGAGAGCTGTAGTAGTGAACAGGGAGGTAGAGAGCTGTAGTAGTGAACAGGGAGGTAGAGAGCTGTAGTAGTGAACAGGGAGGTAGAGAGAGAGCTGTAGTAGTGAACAGGGAGGTAGAGAGAGAGCTGTAGTAGTGAACAGGGATGTAGAGAGCTGTAGTAGTGAACAGGGATGTAGAGAGAGAGCTGTAGTAGTGAACAGGGATGTAGAGAGAGAGCTGTAGTAGTGAACAGTCAGGTAGAGAGCTGTAGTAGTGAACAGGGAGGTAGAGAGAGAGCTGTAGTAGTGAACAGGGATGTAGAGAGCTGTAGTAGTGAACAGGGATGTAGAGAGAGAGCTGTAGTAGTGAACAGGGATGTAGAGAGAGAGCTGTAGTAGTGAACAGTCAGGTAGAGAGCTGTAGTAGTGAACAGGGAGGTAGAGAGAGAGCTGTAGTAGTGAACAGGGATGTAGAGAGCTGTAGTAGTGAACAGGGATGTAGAGAGAGAGCTGTAGTAGTGAACAGGGATGTAGAGAGAGAGCTGTAGTAGTGAACAGTCAGGTAGAGAGCTGTAGTAGTGAACAGGGAGGTAGAGAGAGAGCTGTAGTAGTGAACAGGGATGTAGAGAGCTGTAGTAGTGAACAGGGAGGTAGAGAGAGAGCTGTAGTAGTGAACAGGGATGTAGAGAGAGCTGTAGTAGTGAACAGGGATGTAGAGAGCTGTAGTAGTGAACAGGGATGTAGAGAGCTGTAGTAGTGAACAGGGATGTAGAGAGCTGTAGTAGTGAACTGCACAGGAGAACCACAGACCAGGGGAACTGGAACCACTGCACAGGAGAACCACAGACCAGGGGAACTGGAACCACTGCACAGGAGAACCACAGACCAGGGGAACTGGAACCACTGCACAGGAGAACCACAGACCAGGGGAACTGGAACCACTGCACAGGAGAACCACAGACCAGGGGAACTGGAACCACTGCACAGGAGAACCACAGACCAGGGGAACTGGAACCACTGCACAGGAGAACCACAGACCAGGGGAACTGGAACCACTGCACAGGAGAACCACAGACCAGGGGAACTGGAACCACTGCACAGGAGAACCACAGATCTGGCTGAGCATGTAGCCACAATGGAGACACAGTCAGTGTGGAAGGAGACATGCCAGCCAGCCGGCAGGAAACCAAGACCTGCATCTGCACACCTGTGCTTTCATGAATAGAGGTGATTTGCACGGGAAATTTCAATTCAGTAGCCTTACTTTCGGTTCAGGGGTGGTGAGTAATTACAAAAAGCCCTTCACTTAAAGAAAATGATTATATAAATTATGCAGCTCTACATTTCCTGCTTCAAATGGCTGTTGGCCGAGGCACATGACAGATTCATCATGAGCAAGGTTACACTGACAGGCCTCAGGCCCTACGCTTCTGTTTAAAATCTGAAAATCTGATCATCAACGTCTCTGAGGTATCACAACCAACCTCAAAAAACCATCTGGTTTAGTGTTATTCAGCTCATGAATATGCTATGTGGATAAAAGGAGGAATACTTTTACATTTACATTTCTTCATTTATCAGACACTTTTATCCAAAGCGACTTCCAAGAGAGAGCTTTACAAAAGAGCATAGGTCACTGATCATAACAACGAGATAGCCCCAAACATTGCGAGCAGCCAAAACATGAAGCATACATTGTGAAAAACCAAATAAGTGCCAAAGGGAAGAACCATAAGAGCATGCAGTTAAACAAGTTACAATAAAAACAACATGAAACTCAAAAAGTGCAAGAGTGTACCTGTAGAAAAGAAGACAAAACAACAATCAACAGTAAAATATTTCACAACGAGTACAATAATTTAAAACCGTCACAACTAACCAACAAGAGCAACAAGTCTCTCAATACGAGTCATTGTGATCCTGGAGCAAACTAACATCAGGTCCAGCCAAGCATTCCTAAGTGCCGTTGTACTCCCGGAACAAGTGTGTCTTGAGCCTTTTCTTGAAGGTGGGGAGACAGTCAGTGTCCCTGATGGGGGTGGGGAGTTGGTTCCACCACTGGGGGGCCAGACAGGAGAAGAGCTTGTGTTGGGACCGGGCGCTCTTGAGCGGTGGGACCACCAGACGGTTGTCAGAAGAAGACCGTAGGTGGCGGGTGGGGGGTGTAAGGCTGCAGGAGAGACTTGATGTAGTCGGGTGCAGTCCCGTTCACTGCTCGGAAGGTCAGTACCAGAGTCTTGAATCTGATACGGGCCGTGATGGGAAGCCAGTGGAGGGAGATGCCAGTGGAGGTGTCAACCTGCCCCCACCTCTCATATGCTAAAGTCTGGAGATTCTGGATGGTCTCAACTTGATGGCTCTCACACCCCATTCAAGATTTGGTCTGATTGGTTGTCCTTGTGTATAAAGGGAAATGTAAAACATTGTTCTATGGATTCTTCATCCCTTTTCCTCAGTTCTTCCTTGTCCTTGTACTCATTCTCCTTGCTCACCTCTTGCTGCTTGCTCATTCATTTGCAATGTTATTAAATGTTTATTTCATTTTAACCTTACTTTGACCAGTCTTGCTCTGATTTAACCCATAGAGTCAAATAACTGTAATTCTATTTGTATTGACATTATTTGGTTCATGCAAATACACTGTTCAGTTCCTCATAGAGGAATGAGTTTTGGTTGTGCGGACAATATTGAACCCCCTACATAATAAACATGATTTGGAAACACATTTTCTGTTTTGAATGTAGGCTTACAGCAATTTCAGTCATTTCCCCAATGTGCTTAGCTTAGCTTACTTAGCTTAGCTTACTTAGCTTTGGGGGGAGAGACACATAAGCGTCAAGAAAATTATACAGAGAGAAAAAAAAAACTACAACATGCTGACCCCAACTTGTGTCATGGCTGTCCAGAACATGTCTGGGTATATTTTGCAATGTGATAGATGTCATGTGATAGCTATCATTCTATGTGATGGTGATGGATGACTTGATGGTGCGATGGGATTAGATGCAGAATGATCCAAACACACTGCACTCCCTAGACATGGTCCTCTCGCTGCCATGGCAACGCTAACAGCTCTACCCATGACCTTCTCTCCTCACTTTAGTTAGACAGGGTGCTGTTCTGACAACCAACAGCAGAACAGCAGCTGGAAAAACACTTGTGGAAACACACTGTAGCAGCTGCTGAAGGAGAAGGCAGGAGTAGGAAGGAGATAAATACTGGAATAGTTTGTTTGTAAAGTGCATTGGAGAGAGACAGACAGAGCAAGAGAGACTCACAGACAGAGATTGAGACATAAAAGTATAGGGAAACAGAGACAGACAGAGACAGAAGGGGAGAGAGAGAGAGGTATTAAAGAGAAAAAAGCCACAGAAATGAATTACCCTGGTGTGAAATGAGGTGCAGCTCTGCAGTCTTCCCAGAGCCACAGACGAGAGACGAGGCCAGGCTAGCAGCGCACTCAGTCCTTCTGGGGAAGGAAGACACCCAAGGATTTTAATATCGTATAACAAAAAAATGCACATTGTTTTCTTGACAAATGTAAACAATCAGGAACAAAAAAATAAATTAAAAAAATGGTTCCATGTTCATGTTGCTGCTTGGTCACTGCAGAGCGTCTATATTCAGCATCTACACAGGAAGAGGAAGCCACCCATACAATTGCATACATATATTCATAGACAGCTAAATTGTTTTTCACCTCAACGACAATGGAAAATAATATTCCTGTACTCCTCAGAATACAAGAAACTGTTGTTCTGGGGAGTGTAGCGTGATTAAAACACACAAAATGTCTTGTTTTTCTCCAAGTCTGCCGTCGTGTTATCTGGAGTTATTTGTTACGCAGATTCATCTCAGGCCTCATTTGATCTTTGATGAAGAGTTAGCCGTGTGACATTCAAGGTACATTAAAAATACTCTTACTGACTTTGTTGGAATCTGTCACGATACAGTATATTACCTTCATATTACTTTGATGTGAAAATGATTATTATGTCCTCTCCCTCCTCTCCCCTCCATTCCTTTCCTCCCCTCCTCTCTTTTCCCTCGTTTCCATTACTCTCCTCCTCACCCCTGTAGCATAGTCACTGACAAACCCTGCTACAACCCCCCTCCTCACCACTCTCCCCTCCCCTCCTCACCACTCTTCTCTCTCCTGTCCTCTCCTCTCCTCTCCTCCCCCCCTCCCCTCCTCAATACTCTTTTCTCTCCTCTCCTTTACTCTCTTCCTCTCCTTTACTCTCTTCCTCTCCTCTCCCCTCCCCTCCCCTCCTCTCCTCTCCTCTCCTCTCCTCTCTCTTTCCTCTCCTCTCTCTCTCCCCTCTCCTCTCTCTTTCCTCTCTCTCTCTCTCTCCTCTCCTCTCCCCTTTCTCCTCCTCTCTCTCTCCTCTCCCCTCCTCTCCTCTCTCTTTCCTCTCTCTCCTCTCCTCTCTCTCCTCTCCTCTCCCCTCCCCTCCTCAGTGTTCTGGTCTAAGTGCAGAGCTGCAGGTCCCAGGAGGTCTGGTGCTGAAAGGAGGCCATGTTCTCTGTGGAGGATTCTCTCACGTGTCACACGCTAGCGATCACCGCATCACAACGCCCGTCTCTCCCCGCTAACGCTAGCGAGAGTCCCGGTTTCCACAGAAACAGTTTTGTTTCTCTCATTTCCATGTGTCTGCGCCGCCTCTCCCAGCCAGCCGGCCCGAGGCTGTGTGCTTCATCTAACGAGCATGCAGAGATGATCCTCTGCAGTTGCACCTGCCATTCTGGGAGCTCTCGTTTTGTTTAGAAGACGGGAAGTGATTGCGGGGTGCAACGCTAACACAATCCAGCCAAGAAAATAACAAGGGTAGTTATGAGGAATGACTGTCCGCCTCCTCTCAATCAGCCTTCAGTGTAACATCACTGCAGTGCTCACAGAACGGACGTGTTGTGTTCCAGCCTCGTCTAGGATTTGTTTTACAAAGCCATATATATGTGAGAACAAAGGTTGTGCCCTTGCTGAAGGCAAAGCACACCCAATAACACCTGAACTACAGCGCAACAATTACAGCTCAACTACCATATCAGAGTGCAACAAAAACTGCTTCACGTCTTAAGTGCATCATCAAGGTAGCAGGTGTTTCGATGATCTCCTCTTCCTTGGCTAAAACCCCAGCAGGCAAAGACACGACAGAACCGGTCGATTTAAACAGAGAACAGTTTTAATGTTTTTTCTTTAAAAAAAATTATAATTTCCCCCTTTTTCATTACAGCTAATTTAGGTTTACTTTAACCACTCTTCTTATTGGGTTCCTCAGAATCAGTTGTTAGTCAAATTATTGTCAATGTAAACAGTCATTGTCTTTGATTTGATGTTGTATTCACACATAGAATATGCATGCGAGTTGTTCCATAATTGATTTGCTCGTAGACACTGGGAGGGGAGCTGGAAGGCTGGAGGAATGGATAGATTTGTCTCATTATGAGGGGAATGAATTATCGCTGATTAGCATGCGTGGCTGTTGAATACTGATGTTTCACACAGAGAGGATGAGCGTTAAGAGGGGCGTTAAGGCCAGAGAATAGAGAGCTGCTCTGTTACTATTCCTTGATCAGCAGTGTCAAACATGCGTGACATATTCTCAATCTTTATAAACTGCATTGAAAGCTATGCAGTTCAACATTTAGGCCTGTTACAATCTAAAGCCCCTCTACACAGTTACAATCTAAAGCCCCTCTACACAGTTACAATCTAAAGCCCCTCTACACAGTTACAATCTAAAGCCCCTCTACACAGTTACAATCTAAAGCCCCTCTACACAGTTACAATCTAAAGCCCTTCTACACAGTTACAATCTAAAGCCTCCACCTCAGTCTTGCTGTGCCTCAAACCTTCCCTCTCTCCCTCTGACTGTCCCTCCCCCCCTCTCCCTCACTCCCTCTCCCTCACTCCCTCCACCTCTCCCTCCCTTCTCCCTCTCCCTCTCCCTCTCCCTCTCCCTCTCCCTCTCCCTCTCCCTCTCCCATCTCCCCCTCCCTGCCTCCCTCCCTCACCCGCCCCCTCCCTCCTCCCTCCCCCTCTCCCCCCCCCTCTCCCTCTCCCCTCCCCCTCTCCCCCCCCCTCTCCCTCTCCCCCCCCCTCTCCCCTCTCCCTCTCCCTCCCTCTCCCCCTGCCAGTGGGCTTGGCTGGAGTGTGACTGCCATCTGCTCTGGCTCCTGGGCCACTGTGTGTCCATCCACAATAGCTGCTTATTTATCACTGGCTGGCACGCAGCGAACATGGTAATTGATTTCTGCGGCCTGCCTCCCTCCTCTCCTGTCCCCGCCTCACCTCCCGTCTGCAGGCCTCCACAGCGCTGGCTGGAGACGGCCTCGCCTGTGTCCAGAACAAAGGGTTGGTTCCCTTGGTCTGAATCCAGTGTGCCTGGCAGAGATGGAGGAGGGGGGAAGTGTTGATTACAGCACTGCGTTTTGTGTGTGTGTGTGTGTATCACGGTATGTGTGTGTGTGTATCACGGTATGTGTATGTGTGTATCACGGTATGTGTATGTGTGTATCACGGTATGTGTGTGGGTGTATCACGGTATGTGTATGTGTGTATCACGGTATGTGTGTGTGTGTATCACGGTATGTGTGTGTACGTTTGTTCCTGTGTGTGTTGTGTGTGAGGACAGTGGATGCAGGCAGTGTTCTGGGTTCAGGAGGGAGGAAGCAGACCAGTCACAACCACTCAGTGACTGACTGCACAGAGTCTCAGCCCAGCCTGGAGGGTCTGTGTGGGGAGAGTGCAGCCCAGCCTGGGAGGGTCTGTGTGGGGAGAGTGCAGCCCAGTCTGGGAGGGTCTGTGTGGGGAGAGTGCAGCCCAGCCTGGGAGGGTCTGTGTGGGGAGAGTGCAGCCCAGTCTGGGAGGGTCTGTGTGGGGAGAGTGCAGCCCAGCCTGGGAGGGTCTGTGTGGGGAGAGTGCAGCCCAGTCTGGGAGGGTCTGTGTGGGGAGAGTGCAGCCCAGCCTGGGAGGGTCTGTGTGGGGAGAGTGCAGCCCAGCCTGGGAGGGTCTGTGTGGGGAGAGTGCAGCCCAGCCTGGGAGGGTCTGTGTGGGGAGAGTGCAGCCCAGCCTGGGAGGGTCTGTGTGGGGAGAGTGCAGCCCAGTCTGGGAGGGTCTGTGTGGGGAGAGTGCAGCCCAGGCCAGATAAAAATATATTCGTAATGTTCATAAATAGCAAGTGTGTGTAAGGGTGTGTGTGTTTTAGTGTGCCTGTGTGTGGTGCCTAGGTGTAGGTGTGTGTGTGATGGCCAGGTGTAGGTGTGTGTGTGTGTGTGTGTGTGTGTGTGTGTGTGTGTGGGAGTGTCCTTTCTGGCTGTCATGGCCTTTTTCCGTGTTGGAGAGACAGAGAAGAGAGAGAGACAGAGGAGAGAGAGAGACAGAGAAGAGAGAGAGACAGAGAAGAGAGAGAGACAGAGGAGAGAGAGGGGAGGGAGGGAGAGGGAGAGGGAGAGGGAGAGGGAGAGGGAGAGGCAGAGGCAGAGGCAGAGGCAGAGGGAGAGGGAGAGGGAGAGGGAGAGGGAGAGGGAGAAGAAAGAGAGAGACAGAGGAGTGAGAGAGAGAGAGAGAGAGAGAGCGAGAGAGAGAAGAGAGAGAAGAGAGAGACATTAGGATGGGCTGCAGGTGTGAGCAGGTCTAGAGATAGATCAGTGTCATTTGCTAAGTGCTTCCAGACAGTTTCAGTGTTGGGTTGTGTCTGTGCTGAAGACAGGAGACGCACGGCAGCAGATTAAAGTCACCACTCTCACTTCAGAGAAACTAGCTGGCTCGTTTCTCCGGCATGTTCCCCGTCAGGAACACCTCGCCTGACTGCCACACACAGGATGATCCATAGACATGTATATCTGTCTATGGATCATCCTGTGTGTGGGATGATCTACATCTGATGGCTGACGTTGCTAGCATGTAGCCTGACAGCACATCTGTGCTGCTGCTTAGCTTGAGAAGGAAGATCTGCTGGTCTCTCTGTCTCTCTGTCTCTGTCTCTCTGTCTGTCTCACTTCCCGGGGGGGGGGGGGGGGGGGGGGGGGATATTCCCAGTTTGACTGACATCACTGTCACCTGAGTTGTTGTCATGGCAGTGCAATGCTGCGTGTGTGTATGACGAGGAGGGGGGGGCTGCAGGCGTGTTGTGGCTAGGTCAGCCAGCAGACATTATAACATGTTGTTGCTAGGTCAGCCAGCAGACATTATAACATGTTGTTGCTAGGTCAGCCAGCAGACATTATAACATGTTGTGGCTAGGTCAGTCAGCAGACATTATAACATGTTGTTGCTAGGTCAGCCAGCAGACATTATAACATGTTGTGGCTAGGTCAGCCAGCAGACATTATAACATGTTGTTGCTAGGTCAGCCAGCAGACATTATAACATGTTGTTGCTAGGTCAGCCAGCAGACATTATAACATGTTGTTGCTAGGTCAGCCAGCAGACATTATAACATGTTGTTGCTAGGTCAGCCAGCAGACATTATAACATGTTGTGGCTAGGTCAGCCAGCAGACATTATAACATGTTGTGGTAGGTCAGCCAGGCGACATTATAACATGTTGTGGCTAGGTCAGCCAGCAGACATTATAGGTATGGGATGGCCCATCTATAACATGTTGTTTGCTAGGTCAGCCAGCAGACATTATAACATGTTGTGGCTAGGTCAGCCAGCAGACATTATAACATGTTGTTGCTAGGTCAGCCAGCAGACATTATAACATGTTGTTGCTAGGTCAGCCAGCAGACATTATAACATGTTGTTGCTAGGTCAGCCAGCAGACATTATAACATGTTGTTGCTAGGTCAGCCAGCAGACATTATAACATGTTGTTGCTAGGTCAGCCAGCAGACATTATAACATGTTGTTGCTAGGTCAGCCAGCAGACATTATAACATGTTGTGGCTAGGTCAGCCAGCAGACATTATAACATGTTGTTGCTAGGTCAGCCAGCAGACATTATAACATGTTGTTTGCTAGGTCAGGTGTGAAGGTGGCATTTGTGCTCCTTTCTCTTACAGTTTCAAGAGGAAATTGAAATACAATTTGTATTGATGCTTTGTAAAATGTTTGTGTTTGGAACACCTGTGCAAATGAAGAAGGTGAGACAGATGTACACACACACATATGCAAACTGCCTGCCTGCCTGCCTGCCTGCCTGTCTGTCTGTCTGTCTGTCTGTCTGCCTGTCTCTCTGCCTGTCTCTCTGCCTGTCTCTCTGCCTGTCTCTCTGCCTGTCTCTCTGCCTGTCTCTCTGTCTGTCTGCCTGCCTGCCTGCCTGCCTGCCTGTCTGCCTGTCTGTCTGCCTGTCTGCAGAGCTTGAAACACAGGACCTACTTCACCTTTAGATTGTTTATTTCTTGGCATCAAGTTTTCTGAAAGATGTTACCTGAAGAACCTTAGTTCCAATCATGTGATACACCACTACTCTGTGTAACGCTTGTAAACATTGACCTTTCTTTGACCTCACCTAACAGTGAGGCTTCAGAGAACCGTGAAAGTTGGACCCCCTCTCATTTTACTAGGAGAACCACCCACCAAATATTCACTTTACATCTGAGAAAGCTCTCGACATAGCCCTCTCAAATCCGTTCGTGTTCATGGCTCTTATCATTACAACCTGCCAAGGCTAAACAATAAACCTTCCATTTTATCTCTTGTATCTATCGTTGTGTCTCCTGCTGTTTCTGCATGCAGGTCTTCCAGCCCAGGTTGAGGAGATGGCATGTGTGCCATCTGAGATAAACATGTCTCCTTGAAAAACCCACCTCTGATTCTGAGCGGCCTGGGTCAATATGAGGCAGCAACCTGGAGGCAGACCTGGAGGCAGACCTGGAGGCAGACCTGGAGGCAGACCTGGAGGCAGCAACCTGGAGGCAGACCTGGAGGCAGCAACCTGGAGACAGCAACCTGGAGGCAGACCTGGAGGCAGCAACCTGGAGGCAGACCTGGAAGCAGACCTGGAGGCAGCAACCTGGAGGCAGACCTGGAGGCAGACCTGGAGGCAGACCTGGAGGCAGCAACCTGGAGGCAGACCTGGAGGCAGACCTGGAGGCAGCAACCTGGAGGCAGACCTGGAGGCAGCAGCAGACCTGGAGGCAGAGCAGACTTGGAGGCAGACCTGGAGGCAGGAGCAGAGATGTGAGTTTGGGGGTGATCACTCCCCTGCTCTCTCTTCTTCAATCTTTGTCCTCCCCTCTCCCACCTTCAATCTTTCTCTCCATCTTTCTTCCTCCCTCCCTCCCTCCCCCCCCCCCCTCTCTCTCTCTTTCTCTCTCTCTCTCTCTCTCTCTCTCTCTCTCTCTCTCTCTCTCTCTCTCCCTCTCTCTCTCTCTCTCTCTCTCTCAGTAATGGATTCAGAGAGAGGGCTGCTCATGCTACACTGCCCTCCTTATGAAAGCTCCTCACATCCAGCTGCCAAGGGCATCCTCCCCCCTCCCCTCTCCTCCCCCCTCCCCTCTCCTCCCCCTCCCCTCCCCTCTCCTCCTCTCCCCCCTCTCCTCCCCTCCCCCCCTCCCCTCTCCTACCCTCCCCCTTCTCCTCCCCCCTCCCCTCCCCTCCCCCCTCCTCTCCCCTCTCCTCCCCCTCTCCTCCCCCCTCCCCCCTCCCCCCTCCCCCCTCCCCCTCTCCTCCCCCCTCTCCTCCCCCATCCCCCTCTCCTCCTCCTTCTTCCTCCTCCCCCTCTCCTCCCCCCTCTCCTCCCCCCCTCTCCTCCCCCCTCTCCTCCTCCCCTCTCCTCCCCCCTCTCCTCCCCCCTCTCCTCCCCCCTCCCCTCTCCTCCCCTCTCCTCCCCTCTCCTCCCCCCTCCCATCCCCTCTTACGCTCTCCTCCTAATAACTACATTACAGTTGTGCTCAGCGTAATAGAAGCAATCAGACAGAAATATAACCAGATAAGATGCTAAAATGCTGTGCAAAGTAAATTAACGCCTTGTCATTAAGCAAATGGCTTCTTCATTAACATGGTCCAGAACAAACAGAACTATTCTATTAATATTTCCTCTTAAAACTCACGTTCACAGTTCAGAAGATTAAAAATACTATATTAAAATAGTGTCCAGCTGTCTCAGAAGCTGGTCTGCAGACGTTCCTCTGGGCGTCGTGGCGTAGACCTCAGTGGCTCTATGATCGGAAACATGCCAGTGATGTCTCCAGGCAACTGGACAGCAGAGACCGTATGAGTCCTAGCAGATCACCTCTGGGAGAAACTTGTCCTCACTCTCCTCCTGTCTCCTCCTGCTTAACTTTCTTAACTCCCCTCTCCTAAAGCACCTCCTCCCACCTCCTCCCACACCTCCGTCCCTGACCAGTGTCTGGGATGTCAGCTTCACGGTCTCCTGACTCCCTCTCTCCCCCTCTCCCTCCCTCTTTTTCCCTTTCTCCTCCTCTCTCACCCTCTCTCTCCCCTCACCCTCTCTCCCCTCCCTCTCTTTCCCTGTCTATGTGTGTGTGTGTGTGTGTGTGTGTGTGTGTGTGTGTGTGTGTGTGTGTGTGTGTGTGTGTGGTGTGTGTGTGTGTGTTTTGTGTTTTAGCCAACAGGTCACAATGTGTGTCCCAGCCAGGCAAGGTAAGGAATGTGGAGAGGTGGTACATCAAAGCTTATTTAAAAAAGAGAAGATTAAATCACTGTGCATCCACTTCAAGGTAAACAGTTGCCTTTCAAAGAGACCACTTCAGTCTCAGACTCTCTCCTAACCCCCTCTGAGTGCACCTCAACACAGCTACACTTGATGAGGTTGACAGTTAAGGGTAGTTTTCTCTATATAGCATGTAAACCGGAGTGTGTGTGTGTGTGTGACTCACTCCTGTGTGTCTCTAACCACTAATCTCAGCCTGGTGTTTCAGCAGGAGCTGATGTTTACAGTGTGTTTCCTCGCTGCAGGGAATCAAACTGTGGTTCCACACACACACACACACACACACACTGACACACACACTGACACACACACACACACACACACAGAGATGCCATGGGGGATGTGTCTCCTCTCCCTGGGGGGTGAGAGAGTACGGGTACAGCTGGTAAATAACCTCTCTGTGTGTGTTTATCACATTATGTTTGTTTGTGTTTGTTTGTATGTGTGTTTTGTTTATATATGTGTGTGTGCACTTCATTAAAAGAGTGTTAAGGAAATGAAAAGAGAAAAAAACATGATCAAAAGTCAATTGAAAGCTGTTTAACAGTTTTAACACTCTGTTAATCTGTTTAACAGAGGAGTGGTAACAGAGGAGGGGTAACATGCCACCTGGGCCTGTTTGGAGCCGGGTTCTGCTCCTCCCCTCCCCTCCCCCCCCCTTCCCTGCCCTGCCCTCCCCTCCCTGGTGACTGGCTTTGAAGTCAGGAGCTTTGCTGTGTATCACATCTACCCGCTTCTCTTCCTCCTCCCCCTCCTCTTCTCCTCTTCTCCTCCACCTCCTCCTATTCCTGTCCCTCTTCCCCCTTCTCCTCCTCCTCTTTGTCCTCCTTATCTCCTCCTCTTCCTCCCCCCTTTCCTCCAGAGGGGGAGAGGTGTTCAGGGGTGGAGGGAGGGCTGGTGTGTTCAGGGGTGGAGGGAGGGCTGGTGTGTTCAGGGGTGGAGGGAGGGCAGGTGTGTTCAGGGGTGGAGGGAGGGCTGGTGTGTTCAGGGGTGGAGGGAGGGCTGGTGTGTTCAGGGGTGGAGGGAGGGCTGGTGTGTGGGGTTACCATCGTCTTACTTTTCTCACCATCCTGCCCTCATCAACAGCCTGTGCAGTGTGTGAAGCTGCTAATTGGTTGGTAGGCTGGTCCGCGTGACTGGTCCTGTTGGTGCCAGATCCTCTGTGTCCCAGCCCTGCTGTTCCATCACCACAGCATTCACAACACTCAGCCCATTAAACCTAAATAGCAACAGTACAGCTTTTTAATAATCATATAACACAACCGCACACATCTTCAATTAGACCTGAGGTTCTACCTGTGTGAGGAGCATGAGAACATGGTTCTTATTAGAGCGTCATGAGTCCCTGTCAGGTGTGTCGGCAGGCAAGACTCCCAGTCCTTCTCCCACATCAGTCAAGCAGACGCCTTCCAAGCTACAGCAGCAGCCTGCACAAGGAACTCTTTCAGTTCCTTTCTTACACCAAACATCTTTCCATTTGAGTTTGAGCAGTGAAAAATCTGACTGTTCCAAAAAAGTTATAAAAATAAATACGTAAAAAAAACTGGTAGGGTTGGATGAAAAGAATATAATAAACTGTGCTGAAACTCATGGAGATGCAAGTCAAGGCTGCACAGTGAGAAATTCTAGTGTCATAGTGTAAATATTATACCAGTAGCACTCCACACACACTTATTTCTCGAGGAAATATTTCCTCGTACGCAGTAATTATTCTTTGTTAGATTGACAAGCAAGAGCCAGGATGAATGGAGACTTTTTGGTTTGTAAAATAGTTATGTCTGAATGTCAGTCAAGTTTAATATTGAATAATCATAGTTCTTTCAGAGTTGGGCTGTAATAATAACAGAGAAATTAGTAACTTCAGATAGAGAGGGCGTTGGTGAGTCAGAGACAACACTGACTCTGTTGTGGAGTCAGAGACAACACTGACTCTGTTGTGGAGTCAGAGACAACGCTGACTCTGTTGTGGAGTCAGAGACGACGCTGACTCTGTTGTGGAGTCAGAGACAACGCTGACTCTGTTGTGGAGTCAGAGACAACGCTGACTCTGTTGTGTTTCAGCTCCGGGGTGCATGTATCTCTGCCCTGGAGAATACTGGGGGTGTTTCCAAGCTGAGATTGGGAGACCCCTCGCTGGGAGAACTCTCTCCTGCCGGTATTTCTCCCTCACGGCTCAGGAACATGTCACCCACGCCAAGGCAGCGCGCTGTTGTATCCTGACGAAGTGAAGCTTGATGGGATACTGGTGGAGACAGATGCCACCAGTCCTCTCACGACCAGGAGGAACACTCCACTCACGACCAGGAGGAACACTCCTCTCACGACCAGGAGGAACAGTCCTCTCACGACCAGGAGAAACAGTCCTCTCACGACCAGGAGGAACAGTCCTCTCACGACCAGGAGAAACAGTCCTCTCACGACCAGGAGGAACACTCCTCTCACGACCAGGAGAAACAGTCCTCTCACGACCAGGAGGAACACTCCTCTCACGACCAGGAGGAACAGTCCTCTCACGACCAGGAGAAACAGTCCTCTCACGACCAGGAGAAACAGTCCTCTCACGACCAGGAGGAACACTCCTCTCACGACCAGGAGGAACACTCCTCTCACAGGCAGCAGCAGACACTCTACCTATTTCTGTCTCACGTGTGTTTGTGTCACACAACAGGAACACACATCACTGCTGCCTGGTGTTTTGCCAGCAGAGCACTACATGTTAATCACTAGGGGTCTCCAGTAGCATCTCAGCACAGCCTGCTATCAGACCAACAGCCCCCAGCTGCCTTCTGGGCCTCGTACCCAGGATGTGATTGTGTGTTCCTGAGCTGTTTACTGTCCCTACTTGTAGTAGACCCCTCCCCTTTATCCATACTTCCTGTGTTGACTCCTCCCCCTCGTCCCACTTCCTGTGTGGACTCCTCCCCCTCGTCCCACTTCCTGTGTGGACTCCTCTCTGGGTCTCGCTCCTGATCTGGAAAGCATGTTTACCTTCTCCTGAACAAAGTGACAGGGAAACTGGGTCAGGTTGCTGAGGTGCTGTAGAATTACATCTAAAACTCCAGGTTGAGATTGAGAGTCTGGGATAGGGTTCCTTTTTCTCCTTCTCTTTCTCCCTTTCTCTTGCTCTCTCTCTCTCTTGCTTTCTCTCGCTTGCTCTTTTATTTGAGGTGGAAAATTGTTCATACTTTCTTTTTTCCAATTGCTATCCAGAGACAACCAACAGGACTGAAATTGAGTTTCACAATAGGAACAGGACCAGTCGTCAGCGGATGAGTTAGGCTCTTGTGGTGTTGAATGGCGCCCATCATGTGGTATGTGTGTGGTACTGTGTGGTATGTGTGTGTGGTATCTCACAGTTTGAGACTGATTAGTTACCCTAAACCTAACCCTAACCCAGCTTGAAACTTCCCCCCTCCCCATTTGGGAGGGTTTGTTCTGCATCCACGTGATCGTTTTTATTATCCTCTGATCCTAAAATTGATTATGGAGAGAGGGAGAGAGGGAGGGACAGGGAGATAGGAGAGAGGGAGAGAGAGAGAGATAGAGGGAGAGAGGGGGAGAGAGAGAGGGAGGGAGAGGGAGAGAGAGAGGGGGGACAGGGAGAGGGAGAGAGAGAGGGAAAGAGGGGGAGAGAGAGAGGGGGGACAGGGAGAGAGGGAGAGAGAGAGGGGGGGAGGGACAGGGAGAGAGAGAGAGAGAGAGAGAGAGAGAGAGAGGGAGAGAGAGAGAGGGGGAGAGAGGGAGGGGGGGACAGGGAGAGAGGGAGGGAGAGAGAGATAAGGGGTTTGTGTCTGAGACAGAGAGAGGGAGACAGAGAAGGAGAGAGGTACGGAAAGGAGAGAGAAAGAGAAAGAAAGAAGAGCATGTGTTTGACGGAGACAGACAGAGGGAGAGAGGGAGAGAGGGAGAGAGGGAGAGAGAGAGAGGGAGGGAGAGAGGGAGAGGGGGAGAGGGGGAGAGGGGAGAGAGCTCCAGCAAGCTAATTGTGCTTCACCTGTGTCAGTGTTTAGCTCAACAGTGCAGAACTCTCACATCTGAATAGAGATGGCTCTATCTCTGACCTGGGCCTCGCAGTCTGCTAGGGGTGTGTGAGTGTGTGTCTGTGTGCTTGTATATGTGTGTGTATGTATGTGTGCGTGTGCGTGCATGTGTATGCATTCCTGCATGTGTGTGTGTGGTTGAGAGGTCAGAAGCTGTTAGAGGTGGATACAGGTGAGGTGAGGGCAGTGAAGCCAGGAGAGAGTGACCTTTAGAGAATGGGAAAAGTGAATCTATTACGGAAATCCACAATGCAGACTGTATGACTTGACAGAATGTTGTTTTTCACAAAAGAAGCCTTTGGCCAGAAATGTCTATCACAACGCCTGTTTAAAATACACATTTCGAACAGGCGTTGGGATCGAAATGTTAAAATATATATATGAATTTGTTGGACTGCTGAATTTAAAACACGTCCATAGAACAGGACAATATTCTGCCAGGTAAACTACATCTGATATCTACATCAGTTTGCCAGTAAAAAAAGATGGCATCTTTCCAACAATAAGATCAATTTGTCAAATCGTCTGGCGTGCACCATTGGAGATACGAGGTGTTTTGTCTGATTAGATAAACACAACAAGCCAAGAATGGACGTAATGACTGACTGATGGACATATGCTCTGATGGTGCTGTCATGTCAAATGGACCTAGAGCAAAATCATTAATCCACCCCGATTCTACAGAGCTCCCTGCACCAGCCATGCTCTCCTGTGGGTCTCTCTGCTAGGGGAGAGACCAGCCATGCTCTCCTGTGGGTCTCTCTCTCCCAGCCTGGCAGGCCCTGATGCAGGGTCTGCCAGCCAGCTAAGACCCGTGGAAAATGAGCTTTTCCTGCTTCCCAGTGCCACTCACAGCCACTCATGCTTTGGGGGTCAATTCTGTTGATGTCCAATCCTGGCCCTGCGGCCTCTTCCCTCTCTGATAGGCCGGTACTGCTTAGTGTGGGTACTTGACCTTCTGCAGGTCTGGAGGGGAGGGGGGAGGGGAGGGGGGATTGGGCTGACTGGAGCAGATTGGAACCAGCTGGGCCACGCGGCCGGCTAGCAATCTGGAGAACGGGACTCAATTAGAGCAGCTAATACCAAACACATTCATACTGCTGCCAATCATGGGTCCCCTCTCTCCTCTCTCTCCTCAGTATCTCTCTATCATGGCACCTCTCTCCTCACTCTCCTCAGTATCTCTGTCATGGCCCCTCTCTCCTTATTCTACTCAGTATCTCTTTATCAGGGCCCCTCTCCTTCCTCTCCTTTAGCATATTTTTGTGAAATTATTTTTGTGAAATAATTTTTGTGAAATTATTTTTGTGAAATTATTTTTGTGAAATTATTTTTGTGAAATTATTTTTGTGAAATTATTTTTGTGAAATTATTTTTGTGAAATTATTTTTGTGAAAATATTGTTAGGAAAATATTGTTAGGAAAATATTGTTAGGAAACAAAAGATATATTTCGAAACTTTTTAGGTAAATAGTAAATTATTTTTGGGGAAAAGAATGTTTCCAATATTTATTTATTTGTATATCATTTTTTTAAATATATTTTCTATCAAATAGTTGCACCTAATATTTTAGACTAATATTTTCAAAAAAAAGTACACCTGTTCTCTATGGATGAGACAGAGTTAGCGATGGATTCTTGGTAAATAGTGTCTTTTTGTATTAATGTATTAATATGATGTGAGGCCCAGCTACCAGCGAGACACTAAAACAGGTAGTAGTAATGGTAACTTGAGTGAAAAAGTGGAGTCAGTTTTTCCCCCCAACCCTCGGACTTGAAAGCGTTAGCTATTATCGCCTGTATCAACTGCTGTTCCATAATGAGAGAAACACAGATGATAAAATTACAGGGGCATCAGAGAGGACTCCTGTTTATCTCACACAAATCTTGACTTCTGCGTTCTGATGTTCAGCGTTCTTGCACCTTGTCAGTCAAAGAGCAAACTGACATGACAAAAGAAAAGCTGAGATCTAATGCTGCAAATGAATCTGCCGCCAGTCTCTCCGTCCGTCCGTCAATCTAAGTAATTATATAGTCTATATAATTACATATAGACATTTACATGTATTCATTTAGCAGATGCTTTTATCCCAAGCGACTTCCAAGAGAGAGCTTTACAAAGTGCATAGGTCACTATATAAGTATATATATTGCTGTCAGCTCTTCAGCTGCTTGATACCTCCCAGGTGTAAACATGGAGACGAGCTGGGTGATGACTCAGAGGGGTTATTGTGATGATCAGATGGTTGTATGAACAACAATAAAGCTACCACTTACAGTCCCTCTAGTCCAGCATCCTAGGGAGTCAGGTGGCTGAGTGGTGAGGGAGTCGGGCTAGTAATCTGAAGGTCACCAGTTCCATTCCCCGGCCGTGCCAAATGACGTTGTGTCCTTGGGCAAGGCACTTCACCCTACTTGCCTCGGGGGGAATGTCCCTGTACTTATTGTAAGTGTCTGCTAAATGACTAAATGTAAATCCTCACACATGAACCCTGTTCGTCATACAGCCTGTTCAATCAGCAGACACCAGGGGCGTTGTTAGACTCTTTATACTGGGGCACGTGCCACAGTATAAATCTGCTGTGCCCCAGTAAAATCTAAAGTTTGAGTTTTAACAATTTACTTTATTATTCAGTTAATTAATTAATTCAGCATTAATTTTGATTGATAATCCCGGAAAACATAAACGCAATATCCCAATCAACGCTTGTAAAACTGTTTAACCGAAAACACAAACCGATGCCCGCAGAATTCCATGTCAGCGCTCTTCTGAGCTTGCCAAATAGCCACTGCAGCACGCACACAGAAGTCCAGGTGTCGGACTCGGCACACAAGTCAGAATTGAGGTAGGCTAAGAAAACATTACAAAACTAAAGATAGTTTCTAAATGATAGGCCTACCGATCATCTTATTTTGACTAAAACATAAAAACGATATTACATGAAGCGCTCAGATGAATGCGAAAAAATGTTGTGCACGTTAGCATTAACTATTGATGTCCCTGCCAAAGCTGATATCAAACTTGCATCCCTGAACTCTTGTATAGTGGGTTAAGCAAGGGGAGTTTCTATATCCTAGTAGTGCATTGTGCGCAGCAAGCTTGAAAGAAAAAAAAGGGATATGAATTAGGGGCCGGTGCCCCAGTAGAGTTTTATGTCTAACAACGCCTCTGGCAGACACTGTCATCCAAACCAATGTTCTTCGGAGGGGAGGATTTGAACCTGCAAGCTCTTGATCTGAAGTCTAACGCTCTAACCACTGAGCTACTGACTAGCAGCTGTGATCTGTCCTCTCAGACCAGATAGCCAGAAGCCAGATGACACAAACAGCTAATTTAGTCATGCAAGGCTGTTCATTAGCGGATGAAGAAGTCAAACAGTTGAGATGTCGGGCTGAGCCCTCCAAACTCTCCCTCCTCTGGAGGCTGGGCTAGGGACTCATCAGGAAAACACACAGCTCGACACCATCTGCTCCATGAGGACACGTCTACAGACAAACTGGCTGCTGCTTCACTGAAGCTGCAAGCCACACAGTCACATAATTCAACTGCTAGGAAGACGAGGACGGGAATATAAGCAGATCTCTTTTGTAACTGTGGCTCCAATTAAAATAATTGACTTTCACCCCCTTCAGAATACAAGACGTGTTTTAAAAGATATAGCAGAGAACGTATCATAAGTACAGACTGTTATTGATGTAGCAGCGAGGTTCTAATGCTGTGCTGAAAGCATGCCTGCCTCTTGGCTGTGTTATGAAAGACACTGTGTTTCCTGAGAGCAGCCCTGAGTTCCAGGCCTCTCAGATGAAACGTCTGCCTGTGTGACGGGTATGTAACAGACGTGGTCTTGCAAGTTCCGTCAGAGTTTTCCGGACCGTGTTCATCCTTCACCGAGGATCGAACACGCCATCTCTGACTTCCCAAGCGCCACCACTACCAGCTACGCCAAAGAAAAGCTAGCTATTCAATGACGCGGGTGGCCTGTTACATACTTGAGGAGTGAGTTTCACCAATTCACACCGGCTACACCTGCTTGTGTCTTGAAACGCTGGACATCCTCATGGTCAGATGTCTCACCCTGGTGGAGATCCTCACCCTCTCACCCTGGTGGAGATCCTCACCCTCTCACCCTGGTGGAGATCCTCACCCTCTCACCCTGGTGGGAGGAGCATCACCCTCTCATCCTGCTGGAGATCCTCACCCTCTCACCCTGGTGGGAGGAACATCACCCTCTCATCCTGCTGGAGATCCTCACCCTCTCACCCTGGTGGGAGGAACATCACCCTCTCACCCTGGTAGAGATCCTCACCCTCTAACCCTGGTGGAGATCCTCACCCTCTCACCCTGGTGGGAGGAACATCACCCTCTCACCCTGGTGGACATCCTCACCCTCTAACCCTGGTGGAGATCCTCACCCTCTCACCCTGGTGGAGATCCTCACCCTCTCACCCTGGTGGGAGGAGCATCACCCTCTCACCCTGCTGGAGATCATCACCCTCTCACTCTGGTGGGAGGAACATCACCCTCTCACCCTGCTGGAGATCCTCACCCTCTCACCCTGGTGGAGATCCTCACCCTCTCACCCTGCTGGAGATCCTCACCCTCTCACCCTGCTGGAGATCCTCACCCTCTCACCCTGGTGGAGATCCTCACCCTCTCACCCTGGTGGGAGGAGCATCACCCTCTCACCCTGGTGGAGATCCTCACCCTCTCACCCTGCTGGAGATCCTCACCCTCTCACCCTGGTGGAGATCCTCACCCTCTCACCCTGCTGGAGATCCTCACCCTCTCACCCTGCTGGAGATCCTCACCCTCTCACCCTGGTGGAGATCCTCACCCTCTCACCCTGGTGGGAGGAGCATCACCCTCTCACCCTGGTGGAGATCCTCACCCTCTCACCCTGGTGGGAGGAGCATCACCCTCTCACCCTGCTGGAGATCCTCACCCTCTCACCCTGGTGGAGATCCTCACCCTCTCACCCTGGTGGAGATCCTCACCCTCTCACCCTGGTGGACATCCTCACCCTCTCACCCTGGTGGAGATCCTCACCCTCTCACCCTGGTGGAGATCCTCGCCCTCTCACCCTGCTGGAGATCCTCACCCTCTCACCCTGCTGGAGATGCTCACCCTCTCACCCTGGTGGAGATCCTCACCCTCTCACCCTGGTGGAGATCCTCACCCTCTCACCCTGCTGGAGATCCTCACCCTCTCACCCTGGTGGGAGGAGCATCACCCTCTCACCCTGGTGGAGATCCTCACCCTCTCACCCTGGTGGAGATCCTCACCCTCTCACCCTGGTGGGAGGAGCATCTCCCTTTAGGTCAGGTGATGTTTACGAGGGTCTGGAGGGGGTGGTGGAAGGGATGTGTGTGTGGGGGAGGCAGTGCAGAAGAAGTGTGTGTGTGGAGGGTAAGAGTGTGGGTGTGTGTCCACCACATCATCACACCCCAGCTTTGCTGCTCTTTCCTCTCTGAACAGATGTGTCACATGTCTGTACCCTGAGCAGCCACGATGGCTGAACACACACATTGTTCTCTACACCTTGTGCTGCTTGATGTTACCTAGACAACATGACGGTGTACACAAATTAGAGCTGCAGGAGCTGTAGAGGGCTGTGATTAACGGGCCCCTACAGGGCTAGAACCCCAGGGACGAGAGAGAGTACCTGAGAGAGACTCCCAGGGGTGAGGAGGAGATGAGGGAGGAGGAGAGTGTGCAGACTAGTGCACACTCCTCAACAAATCGTTTCTATCACCCTTCTGTCAATACATCTGCCAATAGCATTAAATGAATAGGTTATACTTTATTCTATAGAATCATACACCGACTTTCCACCCCCCCCCCCTCCCCCCAAAAATAAATTCATTCATTCAGTAAAAAAAACTAAAGTGTAGTGTTATTGTCCCCAGATGATGCTACTTCATCAACTGGACGAGACAAACTTCGAGATTATCGTTGTGATTGTAGATCCAGAATACCTTGATAAGAATATAAATTCCCGTGACTTTTCCGAGCAACAGAGAGCCCTCCAGGATTGGCTCTGTCTATAGCAAGTGAAGGGGAACGTGTCTTTTAATACAGAGTATCCTCTGAATGGTTGACGGAAACTCCAAGTGGATGCATAATTGTAACTGTATTATTTCAACGTTTTCATCTCGGTACACGACAGAGTTGGTGTTTGCGGTAATAGCTAAGCCTAATTTACTGCACTGTTAACGGAACCTCTACCCCCGTTATGTGGAACGCTCCGAGTCTCTCCTCGCTGCGCCGGTGAGAGAAGAGCAGATCTGTAGCGACTGAGGAGCAGGTCAGTGCGGATTGCCAGCAGAGCGCGCGGCGTCGGATATCTCTAGGAAACTATACAACGCAACTTAACACAAATGGATTTTACCGTGGCATTGTTATCCTTCTTCCTAGTTACCAAACCAGGTAGGTGTCACACGATAATTATCGACAATAAGACAATTTGTCAGCGCGTATTAACCCTTTTATTAGGGCAGTAGGCTACGCGCGCTCTCTCTGATTCGCACCTTGAGCGGCAGCTTTTGGATTTTGGGCGTTTTCTCAACGTAACTTGAAATGCAGGGTGCCGGTTATATTGTTTATTATTCTCTCGGCTTTTCTGTGGACAGTCAGAGTATAGCGACAGCACTTAAAATTACTAAATATTTTGGTGCGTTTCCGCAACCGCACACAAGTCCTCCGTACCAGCAGACAGGTGACACGCGCATGACAAACGGCTCAACCGAACGGGCAGCCTACGGTTGCAGCGCAGTTCTTACATTTCAGAAATCCTCTCGCATTCTTACAAAGACGAGATACCGAGAGCTCTAGTTAGTTTTCAGATAAACCAGCATTGTGAACATTTTAAACCTCTTATCACATTTCGTGGCATGTCATTTTGAATGTCCCCTACAGTCTACCTGTGTCCCAGAGTAGTAGGCAGTGACATGCATTTTCACGAATTTAGTAAACGATAAGTCACGTTAAGACTCAAATATTAAAGTACATCAACAAAATAGATCTTGGGTTACAAAAAGGAACCATTGCCACCAAATACAGGTAGTCTAGGCAACGGCAACATCCCCAAAATACACTGACTTCTGTTTCCTCGACGTTAGACCAGGCGACTGTGTGACTGTCTTTACGTTTTGTCTACAGTTTTGGTCTTTGGTGTAGATCCCGATTACCAGATCGATATCATCAATGAACTTGACTTGGCCAACGCGACCTATGGAGTTACCCAAGTGGCTGGACTTCACAACAACAGCAGAGCCTTCTTATTTCGAGGTAGTGGCCTTTTTCTTCTTCTTGTTTACACAGTTAACTGTTCTGCAAAGTACCAATGAGTACGTTTCGACGCTTATCTTTTTAATTTCCTTGTTTTTCCGGATTGACTAACGGTTGGAGAAATGTTTGTAACTGTAGCCATGCAGGCCTGTGGCTGTGGTAGCGGGAGCACCTCGCGCCGTGACACAATTCCGGTGGTGTTGCGCCAGGGAGTCCTGGGAGCTGTCTGATAATTACTCCACATTTAATTTGTCCTCGGCAGCAGATGCTTCTCCCTCCGCCTGTAGAGTCTAGCTAGGACTGGAGCATCATTCTGGAAGAGCAGGAAGTGTTTAATTTAAAATGATTGCGCTGCCTGGAGGACTAGCAAGCGAGTGTTGGGCTAATAGGATGTCCCGTGTTTCCTGTGGGATTCAGGTTGAAAGATTTTGCGAAAAATAAGAGCTCCAGCTTCTCAAGAAAAACACCCAATAAAAACCTGTTCCGGTCCATTAGAATTGAAAGAACCCTTCAAGCACAAACTGTTTACATTTTCTGCTGGAAAAGCATTCTGTCTGCCACAGATTTGTTTACCTTCTTCATAAAGTGTGCAGATATCTCTGCACGTCCCTGAAAACACACTAATAGGCCTATCCCCATCAAAATGAGAATCAAGGAACTAGATTCCTCATGTTGTTGATTGGCCTATTGTGAACTAGTATGTTATTGAAGGCTTTAAAGCTGTTCAGTGGAGAGTGTTTTTCAAAGACATCTTCACTGTCTTGTGTTTTCAGCTATGGTAGCATAAATGCAGCTTGATTGCTGGACCTTTTACAAGATAGATGTGGTCTCCAGGGCATGTGTGCAGTCCTCCAACCATGGAGCAACTGCAGCCGTAATCACGCTGGGTTCAAAAGACACGTCGGCAGGATCCCCACTCCTCACAGGCTCTGGGTCCACGGGAGAAGAGGGTTTACCAGAAAACAGCAGACATTAGGAGAATGAGAGCAGGGAAAGATAAGTGGGGAGAGGTGGAGAGAGGGAAAGAGAGAAAGACAGAGAGGAGAGGTGGAGAAAGTGGGAGAGTAATCAGTCAAAAACAAAACTATAATGCATTCTGAGTCTATATTCAGGGAGTGATGGAATGAGACAGAGCAACAAAGAATATGTGTGAGACAAAGATATCGAATGAGAAAGAGAGAGGAAGATATCGAGGGAATGAGAGAGATCGAAAGAGAGAGAGAGAGAGAAGGTGGAAGTGAAATAGAAAGGTAAGGTGGTGGGAATCTATCTAACTTAGTGAGGCCATTGATTAGCTGTTGCTCAGGCCATCATTGTGTCCTCGACGGACTGTGTGTGTGTGTGTGTGTGTATGTGTGTGTGTGTGTCTCGGAACTTGCGGCTCAGGATTTAGTTAGAAAATACACCCTTCCTCATTATCATGACTACTGCTTAGAGTCACATCATTGCCCCCCAGCCTCCCAGCCTCCCTGCCCCCCAAGCCCCCCTGCCCCCAGCCTCACAGAGCCCCCCTCACAGAGCCCCCTCACAGAGCCCCCCTCACAGAGCCCCCCTCACAGAGCCCCCTCACAGAGCCCCCCTCACAGAGCCCCCCTCACAGAGCTGCCCTCACAGAGCCCCCCTACAGAGCCCCCCTCACAGAGCCCCCCTACAGAGCCCCCTCACAGAGCCCCCCTCACAGAGCCCCCTCACAGAGCCCCCCTCACAGAGCCCCCTCACAGAGCCCCCCTCACAGAGCCCCCTCACAGAGCCCTCTCACAGAGCCCCCCTCACAGAGCCCCCCTCACAGAGCCCCCCTCACAGCCCCCTCACAGAACCCCCTCACAGAGCCCCCCCTCACAGAGCCCCCCTCACAGAGCCCCCTCACAGAGCCCCCTCACAGAGCCCCCCTCACAGAACCCCCTCACAGAGCCCCCCTCACAGAGCCCCCCTCACAGAGCCCCCTTACAGAGCCCCCTCACAGAGCCCCCCTCACAGAGCCCTCTCACAGAGCCCTCTTACAGAGCCCCCTCACAGAGCCCCCTCACAGAGCCCCCTCACAGAGCCCCCCTCACAGAGCCCCCTCACAGAGCCCCCCTCACAGAGCCCCCCTCACAGAGCCCCCCTCACAGAGCCCCCTCACAGAGCCCCCCTCACAGAGCCCCCTCACAGAGCCCCCTCACAGAGCCCCCCTCACAGAGCCCCCCTCACAGAGCCCCCTCACAGAGCCCCCCTCACAGAGCCCCCCTCACAGAGCCCCCTCACAGAGCCCCCCTCACAGAGCCCCCTCACAGAGCCCTCTCACAGAGCCCCCCTCACAGAGCCCCCCTCACAGAGCCCCCCTCACAGCCCCCTCACAGAACCCCCTCACAGAGCCCCCCCTCACAGAGCCCCCCTCACAGAGCCCCCTCACAGAGCCCCCTCACAGAGCCCCCCTCACAGAACCCCCTCACAGAGCCCCCCTCACAGAGCCCCCCTCACAGAGCCCCCTTACAGAGCCCCCTCACAGAGCCCCCCTCACAGAGCCCTCTCACAGAGCCCTCTTACAGAGCCCCCTCACAGAGCCCCCCTCACAGAGACCCCCTCACAGAGCCCCCTCACAGAGCCCCCCTCGCAGAGCCCCCCTCACAGAGCCCCCCTCACAGAACCCCCTCACACAGCCCCCCTCACACAGCCCCCTTACAGAGCCCCCTCACAGAGCCCCCCTCACAGAGCCCTCTCACAGAGCCCCCTTACAGAGCCCCCTCACAGAGCCCCCCTCACAGAGCCCCCTCACAGAGCCCCCTCGCAGAGCCCCCCTCACAGAGCCCCCTCGCAGAGCCCCCTCACAGAGCCCCCTCACAGAGCCCCCTCACAGAGCCCCCTCACAGAGCCCCCCTCACAGAGCCCCCTCACAGAGCCCCCCTCACAGAGCCCCCCTCACAGAGCCCCCCTCACAGAGCCCCCTCACAGAGCCCCCCTCACAGAGCCCCCTCACAGAGCCCCCTCACAGAGCCCCCCTCACAGAGCCCCCCTCACAGAGCCCCCTCACAGAGCCCCCCTCACAGAGCCCCCTCACAGAGCCCCCCTCACAGAGCCCCCCTCACAGAGCCCCCCTCACAGAGCCCCCTCACAGAGCCCCCCTCACAGAGCCCCCCTCACAGAGCCCCCTCACAGAACCCCCTCACAGAGCCCCCCTCACAGAGCCCCCCTCACAGAGCCCCCCTCACAGAGCCCCCTCACAGAGCCCCCCTCACAGAGCCCCCTTACAGAGCCCCCTCACAGAGCCCCCCTCACAGAGCCCCCTCACAGAGCCCCCCTCACAGAGCCCCCCTCACAGAGCCCCCTCACAGAGCCCCCTCACAGAGCACTGCAGGTCGCAGGCTCCATTAGAGGAACAAGAGGAGCGATCAGAAGAGAACAAGCACTCACGACCCGGCTTGAGAAGGAAACAGTCAGTTGGTGATTATTTAGCACATCTTGTGTATTCTTCCTCAGATGATTAATAGCCTGCATCAGCATGTTTAGCTTTAAGCTCTCCATCCTGGCTTCAGCACATTTATTAAAGAAATTGCCGGGTAGCGTTTTGTAATGGAGTTAGTGGAAATGAATTAGAGTTGAGGATGGGGCCTGGGGGACTGCCTCTGGTCCAGTACGGGAGGAGGTTAACATCTCAGCTGAGTGTCAGAGCAGAGAGAGAGAGAGAGAGAGAGGGGGAGGGAGGGAGGGAGGGAGGGAGGGAGGGAGGGAGGGAGGGAGGGAGGGAGGGAGGGGGAGAACAGAGAGAGAGAGAGATGAGAGGCAGAAAGAGAGAGAAGGAGATTTAGAAAGACAAAATAGGAATATTTCCTGAGAGATGATGGGGGGTGGATTTAGAGAGCTAGAGATTTAGTAGAGAGATATAGATGGAGACAAAGAGGAAGATAGAGAGATTTAGAGAGAGAGAGGGGGAGATTTAGAGATAGACATTTTGAGAAGTAGAGATAGATGGAGAGATTTATATATATGTAGATGTATATGCAAACAGGGAAAGAGGAATAGAGGGTGATTTAGATAGAGATATTTGGAGTGAAGAGATAAAGAGAGAAAGTGTGATTTGGAGAGAGGTAGAGGTAGAGAGAGAGAGAGAGAGAGAGAGAGAGAGAGAGGAGAGAGAGAGAGAGAGAGCGGCAGCGAGAGAGAGAGCATGGTTCTGTATCTGGTCCCCACATTCTCCTGTGATTCACATCAACAGATGCCTGATGTTGGCAAGCAGGACACCCTGGCTGTATGACCCTGTATGACCCTACAGGACACCCTGGCTGCATGACCCTGTATGACCCTACAGGACACCCTGGCTGTATGACCCTGTATGACCCTACAGGACACCCTGGCTGTATGACCCTGTATGACCCTACAGGACACAAGAAATCAAAACAAAACGTAGCTTCGCAGGAAGAAGACCCTGGCTTCGCCAGCAGTGCACAAGGGCCAAGCTTGCGCCCTTAAAATAGCATCTGAATAACGTGCCATTGACTTTAGACTAAGTTTTTCCTGCTCTGTGGCGGAATTGTTTTTCTGAAACTGCAAAATAGCACCAGGGAACGTTTGTGCCTCCTTTTTTCGCTGAACCGCCCCCGGGAGCGCAAGGTCATTCCCTAATTTACCGACATGCGTCTGTGGAGGGAAAAGTCCGCTTTGCGTTGAGTGCAAACTAGGAATGATACTTGCGTCATTGACAAAGTCAATTGCGCTGGGTGCAAGATGGGCCCTGTGTGTGTGTCTGTGGGGGGGGGAGCGATTTAACACAACACTGTAGCTCCGTAACCATGGTTACCCATGCACAACGTAGCTATTTCCGCAGGAACATGCTAATCGAGAAGTTGCATGTATAACTCATGCTCTCATAAATGTTGTTTTGCTTGTTTACTTCAAAGCGATTAAGCGAGTCGCGGTGGCAAAGAAATTCTCTAATCTGCCTCTAATCTGCCTCTCTCGGGTTCAGAAGGGGAATTCACAGACTGAAGAGGAAATCTAAAGATGCTTTTTGTGCTCATGTGTTTAATGCTCTGCTAATGCCAGAGACTGTCTCTTCAGGATGACTGCAGAACACAGAAACCTGACACCCTGGTACAAACCAGGGTTTCCTGCAGAAACGGTGTTAGTTAAGGTGGTAGGGTGGGGTTTGTATTAGTTAAGGTGGTAGGGTGGGGTTTGCTGTCAGACCGAGGGCGGGGGAGGGTTCTGCAGAGAAGGGACACTGGCGTTGGTCAGGTTTTTTTTTTTACGACATAGTTAAGGCGGCAGGCGTGTGTTGCTTAGGCGGGAAACTCTGCAAACACATTTCATCTCAACTTCCTCCTGTCTGGTCCTATCAGCCCTCCATGTGGTGTGTGTTTGAGTGTGTGTTGTGTGAATGTGTTGTGAGTGTGTGTGTGAATGTTGTGAGTGTTGGTCGACAGGAATATGCCATTCTTTTGAAGTGATTCAGTGAAATGTTATCGTGTCTGTGTCAGGAAATTGGGACAGGCTTAGGTTCTGGCTCCAGTCAAATACGTCTGTCTCTCATGCTCTGGAGGAAGACATGTACTCTCTCTCTCTCTCTCTCTCTCTCTTCTCTCTCTCTCTCTCTCTCTCTCTCTCTCTCTCTCTCTCTCTCTCCCTCCCTCTCTCTCCCTCTCCTCTCTCTCTCTCTCTCTCTTCATCCCTCTCACGTCCTCTTTCTCTTCCTCTCTCTCTGCCTTATGAAAAGAATTGAGATAAACCTGCCATAAAAGAAATATGAATTAAATCCGAACAGCACAGGCCCCTCCGTCCCTGCAGCCGTAGGAAGAGAAGGAGGTCAGGACTGAATGCACCACTTGGAACTAGAACCAACATCTGTAAAACAGCCTGTGTAAAGATCCATTTTTGAAACCGTTCCACCTCCTTCCACAAACAAACCTAGCAAACAACCTGTGCTCAGATTAGAACTGTGTGGTTTGTATCTGAAGAGTGTGTTGGAAGCTTCGCGGCCAGGGCTGATGGTGAATAGAAAACAAAATTGTGAGCTCTCCTCAAAAGCAGACATGGCTACTAATATTCTTACTCTGGAGGCTGGAGAGGGGGGGGGGGGGCGGTGGCATGTGCTGCTGGTGTTGGAGAGGAACCCTGATCTGGTCTGGTGTTGGAGAGGAACCCTGATCTGGTCTGGTGTTGGAGAGGAACCATGATCTGGTCTGGGAGAGGAACCCTGATCTGGTCTGGTGTTGGAGAGGAACCCTGATCTGGTCTGGTGTTGGAGAGGAACCCTGATCTGGTCTGGGAGAGGAACCCTGATCTGGTCTGGTGTTGGAGAGGAACCCTGATCTGGTCTGGTGTTGGAGAGGAACCCTGATCTGGTCTGGTGTTGGAGAGGAACCATGATCTGGTCTGGGAGAGGAACCCTGATCTGGTCTGGTGTTGGAGAGGAACCCTGATCTGGTCTGGTGTTGGAGAGGAACCCTGATCTGGTCTGGTGTTGGAGAGGAACCCTGATCTGGTCTGGTGTTGGAGAGGAACCATGATCTGGTCTGGGAGAGGAACCCTGATCTGGTCTGGTGTTGGAGAGGAACCATGATCTGGTCTGGGAGAGGAACCCTGATCTGGTCTGGTGTTGGAGAGGAACCCTGATCTGGTCTGGTGTTGGAGAGGAACCCTGATCTGGTCTGGGAGAGGAACCCTGATCTGGTCTGGTGTTGGAGAGGAACCCTGATCTGGTCTGGTGTTGGAGAGGAACCCTGATCTGGTCTGGTGTTGGAGAGGAACCCTGATCTGCAGCTCACAGTCACATTAAAGTGTGTGTTTCTGTGCCCTGCTCAGGCTGTCACTGAGACCAGAGGAGGCCATCAAACCTTTCATCTTTTATGTATGAGTACCCTTCCAGGTCCCTGTGGTGGTGGTGTGTTTGTGACTGTGTGAGGGGAAATCGCACTGGAAAATTATTCTGTCGTTGATAGCTTTCCAAGGAACCAATGTCCCCCCCCCCCCACACACACACACACACACACACCACCATTTCTAAATTAAAGAATCCTCCTGAGAAGAATATATCAGAGAGACCTTCTTCGGGCACAGCAAACATCTCCCTGTGATGTCATCAGTAAGCGCCCAAAGTGCTCTTGTTAAATGAAGAGGCTGGGGGAAGGACCAAGGTATTCAGACTGGACTGTCAAAATGGCTGATGTCATTGTATTGGTTAAAGTGAAGCTGAGTCTGTTTAGAGGCAGGGGTAAAGACAGGGTTAGAGGCAGTGTGAACAGCAGGGTGCAGTGGGAGTCAATAACATGTGACGGGAAGGAAGGTACTTCTGTTCAGACAGAATCCAGGTCTTCAGGTGACTGAACACAGTCTTTAAGATGTCACCCTGTCCCCCGCCTCCTGGGAGAGGAGCAGAAAGGTGTGGTTAGGAGGGAGAGGATGGAGGGAGAGGATGGAGGAGAGGATGGAGGGAGGGAGAGGGTGGAGGGAGAGGATGGAGGGAGAGAGAGGATGGAGGGAGGGAGAGGATGGAGGGAGAGAGAGAGGATAAGGGAAGAAGAGCGATTTAGAGAGAAGGAGAGAGAGAGAACCCCTCCCACAACATGGCATGTATGCTATTCTTCCAAGGAGACGAATTCTAAAGGAAATAAACAACCTGGAGGTGCACATGACACCCTAGCGTTCACACTCGTATGGTAGTGAAGAAGATAGAGGAGGGAGAGGACTGCTTTACAGAGCAGCACTGAGGTGGATTAGAGAATCACACACACTCACACCAGGACTCTCCCCCCCTCTCTCTCTCTCTCTCTCTCTCTCTCTCTCTCTACATCTCTCTCTCTCTCTCTCTGAGTGAAGCTCATTATCTCAGCCTCTCTGAGCCTCGACTGAGAGAAATGTCACCTCCACTTGTCTCTGATCTCTGGCTGGAACCAAAAATGAGCACAATAGCTCCATCATGCCACAATTAAACAATCTCTCTCTCTCTCTCTCTCTCTCTCTCTCTCTCTCTCTCTCTCTCTCTCTCTCTCTCTCTCTCTCTCTCTCTCTCTCTCCACAATTAAACAATCTCTCTCTCTCCGTCCATGCTGTGCATGCCTTGCTCCACAGCTGCCGTGTTTCGGCAGGAGAAACCGTTCATAATTACAGCTGCCTAGGCCTTGCTAATGGCATTTTCCGTTATTTTGTTAGACTCAGTCAGGTCGTTATTGCGTTTAGTTTTACGTTCCTAGCTTTCACATCACCTTTTATGGCTTGGATGGGATGTAGTGTTGTGCTTGTGGGTGAATCCCGTCCCAGCCGTGTCTCTTCAGACCTGTCCTATGCTGTCCTGGGGGCTGTGTCTCTTCAGACCTGTCCTCTGCTGTCCTGGGGGCCGTGTCTCTTCAGACCTGTCCTCTGCTGTCCTGGGGGCCGTGTCTCTTCAGACCTGTCCTCTGCTGTCCTGGGGGCTGTGTCTCTTCAGACCTGTCCTCTGCTGTCCTGGGGGCTGTGTCTCTTCAGACCTGTCCTCTGCTGTCCTGGGGGCTGTGTCTCTTCAGACCTGTCCTCTGCTGTCCTGGGGGCTGTGTCTCTTCAGACCTGTCCTCTGCTGTCCTGGGGGCCGTGTCTCTTCAGACCTGTCCTCTGCTGTCCTGGGGGCCGTGTCTCTTCAGACCTGTCCTCTGCTGTCCTGGGGGCTGTGTCTCTTCAGACCTGTCCTCTGCTGTCCTGGGGGCCGTGTCTCTTCAGACCTGTCCTCTGCTGTCCTGGGGGCCGTCTCTTCAGACCTGTCCTCTGCTGTCCTGGGGGCCGTGTCTCTTCAGACCTGTCCTCTGCTGTCCTGGGGGCCGTGTCTCTTCAGACCTGTCCTCTGCTGTCCTGGGGGCTGTGTCTCTTCAGACCTGTCCTCTGCTGTCCTGGGGGCCGCGTCTCTTCAGACCTGTCCTCTGCTGTCCTGGGGGCCGTGTCTCTTCAGACCTGTCCTCTGCTGTCCTGGGGGCCGTGTCTCTTCAGACCTGTCCTCTGCTGTCCTGGGGGCCGTGTCTCTTCAGACCTGTCCTCTGCTGTCCTGGGGGCCGTGTCTCTTCAGACCTGTCCTCTGCTGTCCTGGGGGCCGTGTCTCTTCAGACCTGTCCTCTGCTGTCCTGGGGGCCGTGTCTCTTCAGACCTGTCCTCTGCTGTCCTGGGGGCCGTGTCTCTTCAGACCTGTCCTCTGCTGTCCTGGGGGCCGTGTCTCTTCAGACCTGTCCTCTGCTGTCCTGGGGGCCGTGTCTCTTCAGACCTGTCCTCTGCTGTCCTGGGGGCCGTGTCTCTACAGACCTGTCCTCTGCTGTCCTGGGGGCCGTGTCTCTTCAGACCTGTCCTCTGCTGTCCTGGGGGCCGTGTCTCTTCAGACCTGTCCTCTGCTGTCCTGGGGGCAGTCGGACGAGTCGGCGTTAAACTCCGTAGACGGACACCATCCCCACTCCATCAGCACTCCTCATCTCTGCCCGGCGCTGTCAAGCCCCAAGCTGTCACTTGCTCAGCGTCGCCACTTCCCTGTCACCCTGAGTTACCATCGCCATGGAGTCACCGCCGGAGCCAGGGTCCATGTGCTTCCTGTCGGTGCGTTGAAGGGTGTCATGGTGACGGTCGCAGCCACGCCTCTGCAGGACCGGGGGAGGGGTTACAGGGGACGGCTGCACTTTGAACCTCAACGCCTCCAGGCCCCCACAAGCTGCAGAACAGCATGGAGGAAGTGACACGTCTACAGTCGTGAGGCCACATGGTGAAGACGGCCTCTCTCTCACACGAGCTACAGACTAGCTGGGGGCAGCTTTCTTCCAAAACATCCATCGTTCCTGGGCTCATCTTCCTGCAGCATTCGGCTTCATGTCAACACTTTATTAACATTAAGGCTCGCCTGGCAGGGCTGCAACACAGCTCTGTTAATGTTTTATGCGACTGTGTTTCTGGGGAATGGGAGATGCTAGGAGCCCCTTCACACATACAGAGAGAGGTTAGAGAGAGGGAGAGAGAGACGGAGGCAGAGGGAAAGAAAGGAAAGAGATGGGAAAATTAAATAATGAAAGGGAGAGAGGGAAGAAGAGAGAGAGAGGACAAGGGAGAGAGAAAGAAGAAGGTAGAGAGAGGGGAAAGAACGGGGTGAGCAAGATAGCGTGGGAGAGAGAGAGATGCGTCAGGCAGGCAAGTTTATCAATTCCTCGTTAAGCTCTGTACATCTCTCCAGGGTTCAGATCGCTTCGTGTTGTTTGTGGTAAAAAGCAAGGATAACATCTGGAGTTCCATTGATTTTAATAATTCAGCACCTCACTCCATAATCAACCGTGCCCAGATAAAGACTGTGTTCTGGGGAGCAGGAAGAGTTGTCTCTGGAGGAGAACATGAGCAGGAACACACAAAGCGAGGTTCTGTTTAGCATCCCCCGTCCTCCTGGGTGGAACCCCCGTCCTGCTGGGTGGAACCGTGCTCCTTTAGTGATGTGCTCAGACAAGGGAGGCAGGGAGGATGTGGTGTTTAGTGATGTGCTCAGACAAGGGAGGCAGGGAGGATGTGGTGTTTAGTGATGTGCTCAGACAAGGGGAGGCAGGGAGGATGTGGTGTTTAGTGATGTGCTCAGACAAGGGAGGCAGGGAGGATGTGGTGTTTAGTGATGTGCTCAGACAAGGGAGGCAGGGAGGATGTGGTGTTTAGTGATGTGCTCAGACAAGGGAGGCAGGGAGGATGTGGTGTTTAGGGTTAGAGTTACTCGCTGTGTTCTTCTATTTGGGGGAAAACTGTGTTGATGTACTGAATCGTGCAGTATCACAGTGTCGACAGAATCGTGCTGTATCACAGTGTCGACAGAATCGTGCAGTATCACAGTGTCGACAGAATCGTACAGTATCACAGTGTCGACAGAATCGTGCAGTATCACAGTGTCGACAGAATCGTACAGTATCACAGTGTCGACAGAATCGTACAGTATCACAGTGTCGACAGAATCGTGCAGTATCACAGTGTCGACAGAATCGTACAGTATCACAGTGTCGACAGAATCGTACAGTATCACAGTGTCGACAGAATCGTACAGTATCACAGTGTCGACAGAATCGTACAGTATCACAGTGTCGACAGAATCGTGCAGTATCACAGTGTCAACAGAATCGTACAGTATCACAGTGTCGACAGAATCGTGCAGTATCACAGTGTCGACAGAATCGTGCTGTATCACAGTGTCGACAGAATCGTACAGTATCACAGTGTCGACAGAATCGTGCAGTATCACAGTGTCAACAGAATCGTACAGTATCACAGTGTCGACAGAATCGTGCAGTATCACAGTGTCGACAGAATCATCAGTATCATTTTCTAATTCATCCAACGTCCATCACAGTTCATGAGGAGAAACAAGAACCCAACCTGCTTCCACGCTGTGGGAACGTGAAGCGCTGCAGGGAGGATTAGACGGCAGTCTAGATGTTGAGGTGCCTGATGCCTGTTCCTCGTCTGACACTGTGATATTAGTTACTACTTAGAGAGCCCAGGGGAGAAGTGATGTACCTCTCTATAGAAGTGTGTCGCCTGACAGATAAAAGATTTTGAATGATCTCAGCTTTCAGGGAAGCCTCCTCCTCTGTTCACCCGAGGCGGTGAGTACCATATCAGGGGAATTCTACTTCTTGGTATCGTATATTTTGCTTCACCGACTCATGGTCTCAGGTTATGGATGTTCAGGTTGAATTCCAACACAAGCAGAATCATGCATTTTCTCTGAGGTTTTGGGGAGATTCACACATGAAAGAAACTTGGGGAGTATTAGTTACAGTGTGGTTGTGATATTTACATTTCGTGCCAGTGATGGATCTGGTCAGGCCAGCCTCTCCCCACTAGTGGCCCCTGAGAGTGGGCTAGTCTCCCAGGAGGGGCCCTGAGAGTGGGCTAGTCTCCCAGGAGGGGCCCTGAGAGTGGGCTAGTCACCCAGGAGGGGCCCTGAGAGTGGGCTAGTCACCCAGGAGGGGCCCTGAGAGTGGGCTAGTCACCCAGGAGGGGCCCTGAGAGTGGGCTAGTCTCCCAGGAGGGGGCCCTGAGAGTGGGCTAGTCTCCCAGGAGGGGCCCTGAGAGTGGGCTAGTCACCCAGGAGGGGCCCTGAGAGTGGGCTAGTCTCCCAGGAGGGGCCCTGAGAGTGGGCTAGTTTCCCAGGAGGGGCCCTGAGAGCAGTGGAGTTGTAGAGGCCTGGTTGATACTGATACTGTGGCTCAAAGCACCAGGCGCTCCAGCAAATTAGCTCTCATCTCAACTGGAGCTATTTTCCTCCTCTGTGTGTGTGTGTGTGTGTGTGTGTGTGTGTGTGTGTGTGTGTGTGTGTGGGAATGGAGGCAAGTAGATGCAATTGAAAGGGTGTGTGTGTGTTTGTGTAGGAAACCAGCCGGGATGCATAATGAAACCTGCCCACTGCAGCATGGGGCTGTGGGGACAGTGTGGGCCCAGACTGGGGATGGGATCTCAGCCCAGAGAATTGTTAACCCACACACACACACACACACGCTGCTTGACACTGTTCCCAGGTCTCCAACAGCCTGCTACTGTGATTACAACACAGAGCTGTGTGATTTGTGTGTGTGTGTGCAGGTCACATTTTCTTCAATGCAAATATAAACCAACACACATCCAATATCGTGTGTGTTCTAATATTCCCCTGGAGTTTCCATTAGAGCTGAACAGCACGGCTTCATAAGGGGTCTTGTATTATGCATCTAGCGATGCACCACTACCCATATTCCCCTGAAGGAGACACACATTAAGACCCACAGTGGCAGATATCCACCTTCAAGCCATGATTTGTATTATTATTATCACCATTATTTCCGTGCACTCTGTGTGATGTTTGTGTACAGGTAATAAAGTAATAGTTCAAGTAATAAAGTCCAGTCTCCTCTCCAGGAGAGTCAGAGAGGTGACAGAGAGAGTCAGAGAGGTGACAGAGAGAGTCAGAGAGAGTCAGAGAGAGTCAGAGAGGTGACAGAGAGAGTCAGAGAGAGAGTCAGAGAGGTGACAGAGAGAGAGTCAGAGAGGTGACAGAGAGAGTCAGAGAGAGTCAGAGAGGTGACAGAGAGAGTCAGAGAGAGTCAGAGAGAGTCAGAGAGGTGACAGAGAGAGTCAGAGAGGTGACAGAGAGAGTCAGAGAGGTGACAGAGAGAGTCAGAGAGAGTCAGAGAGAGTCAGAGAGAGAGTCAGAGAGGTGACAGAGAGAGTCAGAGAGGTGACAGAGAGAGTCAGAGAGGTGACAGAAAGAGTCAGAGAGAGAGTCAGAGAGGTGACAGAGAGAGTCAGAGAGGTGACAGAGAGAGTCAGAGAGAGTCAGAGAGAGTCAGAGAGAGTCAGAGAGAGAGTCAGAGAGGTGACAGAGAGAGTCAGAGAGGTGACAGAGAGAGTCAGAGAGGTGACAGAGAGAGTCAGAGAGAGTCAGAGAGAGTCAGAGAGAGTCAGAGAGGTGACAGAGAGAGTCAGAGAGAGTCAGAGAGGTGACAGAGAGAGTCAGAGAGGTGACAGAGAGAGTCAGAGAGGTGACAGAGAGAGTCAGAGAGAGTCAGAGAGAGTCAGAGAGGTGACAGAGAGAGTCAGAGAGAGTCAGAGAGGTGACAGAGAGAGTCAGAGAGAGTCAGAGAGAGTCAGAGAGGTGACAGAGAGAGTCAGAGAGAGTCAGAGAGGTGATAAAGAGAGTCAGAGAGAGAGTCAGAGAGGTGACAGAAAGAGTCAGAGAGGTGACAGAGAGAGTCAGAGAGAGTCAGAGAGGTGACAGAGAGAGTCAGAGAGGTGATAAAGAGAGTCAGAGAGAGAGTCAGAGAGGTGACAGAGAGAGTCAGAGAGAGTGACAGAGAGAGTCAGAGAGTCAGAGAGAGTCAGAGAGAGTCAGAGAGAGTCAGAGAGAGTCAGAGAGAGTCAGAGAGGTGACAGAGAGAGTCAGAGAGAGTCAGAGAGGTGACAGAGAGAGAGTCAGAGAGGTGACAGAGAGAGTCAGAAAGAGTCAGAGAGGTGACAGAGAGAGTCAGAGAGGTGACAGAGAGTCAGAGAGAGTCAGAGAGAGTCAGAGAGAGTCAGAGAGGTGACAGAGATAGTCAGAGAGGTGACAGAGAGAGTCAGAGAGAGTCAGAGAGGTGACAGAAAGAGTCAGAGAGGTGACAGAGAGAGTCAGAGAGGTGACAGAGAGAGAGTCAGAGAGAGAGTCAGAGAGAGAGTCAAAGAGAGAGTCAAAGACGTGACAGAGTCAGAGAGGTGACAGAGAGAGTCAGAGTCAGAGAGAGAGTCAGAGTCAGAGAGAGAGAGAAAGGAGAGGAGAGAGGAGAACAGAGAAGTCTAAAACAGATTAAAGCAGAGCAGAGTACATTTAGTCATTTTAGCAGACGCTCTTATCCAGAGCGACTTACAGTAAGTACAGGGACATTCCCCCCGAGGCAAGTAGGGTGAAGTGCCTTGCCCAAGGACACAACGTCATGTGGCACGGCCGGGAATCGAACTGGCAACCTTCAGATTACTAGCCCGCTTCCCTAACCGCTCAGCCACCCGACTCCCACGACCCGAGAGTACAATAGAGTACAGTAGAGTATAGTAGAGTCCTCATCAATGATGCAACCTTTTTTTTACTTTTAAAAATATTTCTTTTTTTAACCATTAGAAACGTAAAAAAAACAAAAACATTCTAAATGTAAAAAAATAAGTTTTATAAAAATTCTCCCCTAAAAAACCTTTTTAGGAGAATGTCATTTTTCTACTTTTTTCAACTTTGGTAAAAAATTATAATATTAAACCTGTAGAAACGTTATTTATTTTATTTTATATCATTTTTTTACCAGTCAAAACTTTTGTTTTGTTATTCTTGTTTGCCACTTTTTTTGCCCCGCCCCCAGACCCGGCCCCGCCCCCAAACCCGCCCCCAGACCCTTCTATGCCCCCAGCCCCGGTGCTGCAGGTCTGGAGCAGCTGAAAGCAGGGCAGCTCCTCAGGGAGAGACATGGTTGGCTGAGCTCCTTCTACAGCCTCCCCCAACTCCCCCCTCTCTCCCCCACCTTCCCCTCTCCCACCTCCCCCCCTCTCCCCCCTCTCTCCCCCACCTTCCCATTTCCCTCTCCCACCTCCCCCCCTCTCCCCCCTCTCTCCCCCACCTTCCCCTTCCCCTCTCCCACCTCCCCCCTCTCTCCCCCACCTTCCCCTTTCCCTCTCCCACCTCCCCCTCTCTCCCCCCTCTCCCACCTCTTCCCCCTCTCTCTCCCCCACCTCCCAACTCTCCCTCCCCCCTCTCTCCCCCACCTCCCACCTCTCCCTCACCCCTCTCTCTCCCCCACCTTCCCCTTTCCCTCTCCCACCTCCCCCCTCTCCCACCTCTTCCCCCTCTCTCTCCCCCACCTCCCAACTCTCCCTCCCCCCCTCTCTCCCCCACCTCCCACCTCTCCCTCACCCCTCTCTCTCCCCCACCCCCCCCCCAGCATCATCACCAGCCTTCATCCTCCATCATCCCTCCCCAGAGCCCAGCTCCAACACTCAGGGTGTTGCAGCTCTGAATAGCTCTCAACACACGGCTGCAAGGACGGCAGCCGCCGGGGCCGAGAGGCAGAGAAGAAGGAGACGTTGTGGAGAAATAGAAATACCTGAGAGAACATGTGGCACCAGTAAGACACAGCTGGTGTCAGTGACCTCATTGGTGTGTGTGTCTGTGCTGATGTGTGTGTGTCTGGTGTGTGTGTCTGCATGTGTATGTGCTGGTGTCGTTTCATCCTGAAAGCCTTTGTGGCCAGGGGGCTTTGACAGACAGTCAGGGAAGCTGTGTGTGTGAGGCTCTCTGTGTGTGTGTGAGGCTGTGTGAGGCTGTGTGAGGCTGTGTGTGTGAGGCTGTGTGTGTGTGTGAGGCTCTCTGTGTGTGTGAGGCTGTATGTGTGAGGCTGTGTGTGTGAGGCTGTGTGTGTGAGGCTGTGTGAGGCTGTGTGTGTGTGTGAGGCTGTGTGTGTGTAAGGCTGTGTGAGGCTGTGTGTGTGTGAGGCTGTGTGTGTGTGTGAAGATGTGTGAGGCTGTGTGAGGCTCTCTGTGTGTGTGAGGCTGTGTGAGGCTGTGTGTGTGTGAGGCTGTGAGTGTTTGTGAGGATGTGGGCCATGTGGAGATCCAGCACCAGCCAGA
>CM042853.1:1184194-1219194 GCA_023658055.1 Thaleichthys pacificus | reverse complement strand
TCAGCAGATGAATCTCCCTCCATTGCAGGAGAGATCCATCTCAGATAGTTCTCTCTGTGAGAGTCATAGAGGGCAGGCAGAGATTCCTGCCAGTCTTGAAACAGACTTTTTCTGCTGCCTGTCTGACTGACTGCTAAATGTCAGGAGAGAAATTCATTTTTTAAAGAAGGGGATGTGTAAAAGTGTTTCATGATCTGAGCTCTTTTGAATTCATGTTAAATCTCTCTGGGTACAGTGCCCTGCACACATAACTGTTCCTGGTTTACTGGTCTGTTAGTTTAGACAGTACCTATGAGTTTGGCTTCCGGGGACTAGTCATATAGACATATTTGTTCAGCTAGACCCTGCTGTTTAAACAGGTCTGCAGAATTTAATTGCTTTCTTCATACCACTCAACTCAAAATGTCGTGTTCGTAGCTGAAGGAAATCAGTGAGTCTCTGGTTGAGGACAGAAATAACCACCTAGACTAAAGTCTAGAATGACTTAACAGTTTCCCTTGATAGGCTAGAAGAAGTGATTAACACTTTAATTATCTAGGCTATCAATTTTTTCTGGAAGAATGATAATGACTAGTGCAGCACCTGTTGGTGGCTTGTGAGATCCGTGGCTCCATTAAGGGGGCTCAACCTGGAGGACTAACACCTGTATATCTTTATTCCTCACAAACTGCTAACCGGTCATCAGAACAGCTTGACACTGCAAGTTATTGGGTCCTGAGCAGTACACCTGCTTAACTTCATACAGTGCCCTGTTCTATAGATAATTGGGCCACAGTCACACACACACACACACACAGACTCCTGCCTTTAGAATTCGATCATGCATCGTTAAGATTTTTTTTTTAATCCAATGCGACTCACGTGGGGATTTGAACCTGCAGCATTTTGATCTGCAGTCTAACTCTCTACCCACTGAGCTCTGAAAGATCCAAACAAAGGTCTCTTGCTTTAATGTGTGCTCTTCCCCTGCGTCAGGGCTGGCAGGATGCAGAACCGTGTCTGTGCTAACGTCCGGAGAAGGAATCTGATTAGTTGCAAAGTTCCCTTTTCCATTTTTACCAACTGCAGCTCTGAAGCAGAGTATTAGCATAACTATGGCTTTAGAAAATGAACCATACACATCCCGAAGAGAATACGTGCAGTCCAAGTCAGTGTATTCCAATGCTGAGGTTGAGTTAGCAGGCAGGGCAGAGAGTACGTTGTGCAGAGAGCTCCGGAGCAGCCAGGGCTTTGTCCTCTCCCTGGAAGTCTCCCTCCGGCTCCTTCCTGCATGGACGCTGTGCTCCTTCAGTTCCACAACCACACAGCCCTCCATTCAGCCAACAGCCTGTACCCCTCCGCCCCAACAGCCTGTACCCCTCCGCCCCAACAGCCTGTACCCCTCCGCCCCAACACAATCAGGACGTGCTCTCTCCTCCCTGCTCCCCCTTCCTCCCCCCCCCTCCGCCTTCTGCCATATGCTCAGGATAATCACAAACCCTTTCCCCAACAACCTTTTTGGAGAGAAAATGCATTTCAGATGCAAGCATTTCTTAGTTGACTGCAAAAAAAACACCTGCCCTGTCCATGTTTAGGACCCAGGGAGTCAAGAGTGGATACGTTTTCTCGCATGTTTTCAAGCGTGTTCCTAAGAGCTGATTGGAGGAGAGAGGCTGTGTTTCTGCTCAGCCAGCAGTTTGTGTGGCCTCTGAACTGCGGTCATTGTGCAGGGTGGCGTGTGTGATCAGTGTGTGATGAGCTAACTCAAAGCCTGTCTCCTCTCACATCAGAGACACACAGGACCTCATGTACGTACATTTGCAAACGTAGCGTTATCAGCGCCATGGCCGACCCACAGAGAGCGCACGCTGAGATACTTCAGTTTACGTCAGTATTTACCAACCCTGCAGTTCATCGAGTAATCAGCGCCTTTCTCCACCCACTATACCGCACATTGCGAGCATTTAAACGCGCAATTGAATGGGCCTCCTTCTCTCTTTCTATTATGGATCAGCCACCAGTCAAAACAGCGAAAACAAAGATTTAGTGATAATGAAGTTGATTTGCTTGTTCATGAGGATAACAGTGAATTTAAATATTATACAAAGCCAGAATTCCACAGCAACACAAAAACTGTAATATTGCATAGCTGCTTAATCTGTAACGCCTAATGATTTCGTGTTCACTCAACTGAGAAAGTGTGATCCTTGTGGCAAAAATCCTTTCAGCTCGTCTCCTTGGCCTATGTCTTCGTCTTGCTCGGATTACTGCTGCCATTTCACCAGGAGGCATATGCGAGGAAACCCGCATCCTGGTTTACACCTGCTTTTAAGAGGTGCACCGCAAAGTGGAGACACGCGTTCACGGGTGCTCTCTGTACACACCACGGAATACATAATTAGGCGCACTTTACGCATCCCCTCCCATCTCTTTATGGGAAACTCCCACTTTCCCCTGGACCCTCCCGTGAATGCATATGCATGACACAGAAAAGCGCAATATGCCATTTTCAGTTCCCGCGACAGGCAGTTTGTGCTTTTACCTCAGTGAGGGGCTATTGCGTGTGACCTCCACCTCCCCTCCACCTCCCCTCCACCTCCTCCTCCACCTCCTCCTCCTCCACCTCCACCACCTCCTCCTCCACCATCCTCCCCCTCCACCTCCTCCACCACCTCCTCCTCCACCTCCCCCTCCACCTCCTCCTCCCCCTCCACCTCCACCACCTCCTCCTCCACAACCTCCCCCTCCACCTCCTCCACCACCTCCTCCTCCACCTCCTCCCCCTCCACCTCCTCCTCCACCTCCCCCTCCACCTCCTCCTCCACCACCTCCTCCACCTCCCCTCCACCTCCCCCTCCTTCTCCACCTCCCCCTCTTCTACCATCTCTCCCCCGCCCTCTCTTCTCCTATCTCCCTTTCCTCCTCTTCCTCTTCCTCCCCCCCTTACCCACCCCACCTCCCCCACACCTGGGAGTGACATGTGACATGAGCTGTCAGCTGCTGCAGACAGACTGTGATGTATTCATCTCATTTCAGAGAATTACAGTGGGTTGTATTCCCCCCCGCCCCCCACTCCTCCCCCCCTGCCCCCGCCCCCCCCCCCCCCCTGCCCCCGCCCCCCACTCCACTCCGCTCTCTTTTGATGTGTGTAAATCTAATTTACAGTCATAGAAAAACGTGTTCCCCCGTAATGCTCGTTAATTAGCTTGGTGTTAATTGTTTAAGACGCAATCTCCCACCGGGGAGGGGGCCACCATTGCTATGGAAACGGGAAAGGGGGTCCTGTTGCGGAGGGCGGGGTCGGACTCAGGCGACGGATTAGAAACCAAGGCTCCCCCTGCTCCTGCTCCATACTTCCTTGAACTGCAGTCACCTGTATTTTTGTAGTAAAACATCTACCGTCCTGAAATAAAGTAGAATTCCTGTGATTCCTGCTGAGAGACATACACCCACACTTACACACAAACTCACACCTTTAGTCCACTTCATCCTGGAGTAAATCAGACAGAATGTGTAGTTTGTGTTTGATCTGTGAGGAGAGCCGGTGAGGAGCGCTGGCCCATCTGCACCAGACAGAACAGGAAGTCCCAGAGCCTCACTTGCTATTCCACGGAGCTGCCTCGCCTCGCATTAATATGGATGAGAGGCAGTGTTTGGATGGTGTGCCAGTTGGGACTGTGTGTGTGTGTGTGTGTGTGTGTGTGTGTGTGTGTGTGTGTGTGTGTGTGTGTGTGTGTGTGTGTGTGTGTGTGTGTGTGTGTGTGTGTGTGTGTGTGGGTGAGAGACGCTTTGTCCTCTGCATGCTTATGTCTATTTGATGTAGACTTGTGAGTGTGTGTGAGTGTGTGTATGTGAGTGTGTGTGCAGGTATGTGTATAGTGTGTGTATGAATACGTGTTTGTGTGAGTGTGTATGTGTGTGTGTGCAGGTATGTGTATAGTGTGTGTGTGAATACGTGTTTGTAGGTGTGTGTGTGTGTGCTAATGTGTGCTTGTATTGTATGTGTGAGTACATAGGTGTGTGTATGTGGGTGCGTGTATCTCTGTTTGTGTATGTATGTGTGTCTGCGTGTGTGTGTGTCTCTGCTACAGCTTAATGAAACATGACTAATCAGCAGGGTGAGAGGTGTGTGTGTGTGTGTGTATGGGCCCTTGCTCATCGTAGAGGTCGTATTAAGGCCTGATCCCTATGCAGAGGTATGCTGTTGACCTCCTGACCCCTGACCCCTCTCCTGTCCTCCCTGCAGCTACTTTGAGCTGGAGAGCAGTGGTCTGCGGGAGGAGCTGCGCTACCACTATCGCTCCAGAGGGAAGCCCCGCTCAGAGTCCTTCCCCTACCGCCTGGCTGACGGCCACTGGCACCACATTGCCCTGTCCATCAGCGCCACTCACCTGCTGCTGCACGTGGACTGTAACAGGTGAGACACACACACACTCACCTGCTGCTGCACGTGGACTGTAACAGGTGAGACACACACACTCACCTGCTGCTGCACGTGGACTGTAACAGGTGAGACACACACACTCACCTGCTGCTGCACGTGGACTGTAACAGGTGAGACACACACACTCACCTGCTGCTGCACGTGGACTGTAACAGGTGAGACACACACACTCACCTGCTGCTGCACGTGGACTGTAACAGGTGAGACACACACACTCACCTGCTGCTGCACGTGGACTGTAACAGGTGAGACACACACACTCACCTGCTGCTGCACGTGGACTGTAACAGGTGAGACACACACACTCACCTGCTGCTGCACGTGGACTGTAACAGGTGAGACACACACCCACCTGCTGCTGCACGGACTGTACAGGTGAGACACCACACCTCCACTGCTGCTGCACGTGGTACTGTAACAGGTGAGACACACACACTCACCCTGCTGCTGCACGTGGACTGTAACATGTGAGACACACCACACTCACCTGCTGCTGCACGTGGACTGTAACAGGTGAGACACACCACCTACACTCACCTGCTGCTGTGCACGTGGACTTGTAACAGGTGAGACACACCACACTCACCTGCTGCTGCACGTGGACTGCTACAGGGGAGGAACACACACACCTCACCTGCTGCTGCACGTGGACTGTAACAGGTGAGACAACACCACTAACGCTCTCTCTCTCTCTTTCAAACACACACACTCTCTCTCTGACTCTCTCTCTCTCTCACAAACACACCGCTGTCTCTCTCTCTCTCTCTCTCATACACACACACAACACGTCTCTCTCTCTATCTCTCTCTTTCACACACACACACAAACACACTCTCTCTCTGACTCTCTCTCTCACACACACACACACACACTGTCTCTCTCTCTATCTCTCTCTCTCTCACACACACACCGCTGTCTCTCTCTCTCTCTCTCTCTCTCACACACACTGTCTCTCTCTCTATCTCTCTCTCTCACACACACACACTGTCTCTCTATCTCTCTCTCTCACACACACACACACACACACTGTCTCTCTCTCTATCTCTCTCTCTCTCACACACACACTGTCTCTCTCTCTCTCACACACACACACACACACTGTCTCTCTCTCTCTCTCTCTCTCTCTCTCTCTCTCACACACACACTCACCTGCTGCTGCATGTGAACTGTAACAGGTGACACAGACACTTGTAAACATGTTGCACACACTAACATACACACACTCACAAATCCTTGTCTCTTTAGCACCTTAGTCACCTGCACCCCCAGTTCTTCAGAGCAACACGCTGTGATACCCTCCTCACACTGCTGACAGCTGGTGGCAGTTTGAAAACCGAGTGGTGACAGGGCCAGACTATACACACACACACTCTCTCACACACACACATCCCACTGTCCTCTCTCTCTCTAACACACACACACACACACACACACAACTACTGTACAAACACACACGCACACTTACTGTACAAACACACACACACACACAATCTCTCTCACACACACACACCATATTTCTCTCTGTTTTGTCACCCTGACTGTTCTGGCTCTGGCTGTCCTATGTAGCTCCATGGTAACGAGCAGGCAGGTCACAGTGATGTCATCACCAGATCAATGCTGCGCTGAGAGGTCTGTGAGAAGCATCGATCAGCACACACACTCTCACACACTCACACAGACTCTCACACACTCTCACACACTCAAGCACATGATCTCACACACAAACACACGATCACACACACACACTCACGCACATGATCACACACTCTCACACACACACACACACAATCCCACACACACACTCTCACATATGATCACACACTCTCACATTCTCACACACACACACACTCTCACACACACTCTCACACACACACACACACACACACACACACTTGAGCAGTGACAGCCTCTAACTACTCTGTCAGTAGTCAGACAGTAGTCCTTCCTGAAGATATTTAGACACACATCTCCTCCTCTTATCTCTCCCTCTCCTCCTCTCCTCCTGTCTCTCCCTTTCCTCCTCCCTCTCCCTCGCCTCCTCTCCTCTCCACCCTCCTCTCTCTCCCTCTCCTCCTCTCCTCCTCCTCTCCTCCTGTCTCTCCCTCTCCTCCTCCTTCTCCTTTTCCCTCTCCCTCTCTTCTCCTCTCCTCTCCTCCACTCCTCCTCTCCTCCTCTCCTCCTCTCCTCCTTTCCTCCTCTCCTCTCTCCCTCTCCTCCTCCTTCTCCTTTTCCCTCTCCCTCTCTTCTCTTCTCCTCTCCTCTCCTCTCCTCCTCTCCCTCTCCTCCTCTCCTCCTTTCCTCCTCTCCTCTCTCCCTCTCCTCCTCTGTACTGGATGCTGAGCGAGAGCTCCAACTCACAGTCCCTCCTCCTGCTGATTGACATGGAAACGCTGTTCTTGCAAAAAAAAAACGTTTTATGACGTTTGCTTGGAAATAAAACCACTTAACGATAATGAAATAGACCGAATTCGGATTTCAACACCGCAGTATGCCTGTTATTCTGGGTCATTGAATGATTTTAATGTCTTTTTTTACTGCCCATGTTGATGTACAATGGTCTTTTTTTGTGCCTGTCCTGTAATATAGTTTGGAGCTCTATTCATTCCTGCTTAATCAGCTTTTCTGGTCAGTAGCTGGTCAGTAGCTGGTAGAGCCTGGTCAGTAGCTGGTCAGTAGCTGGTCAGTAGCTGGTCAGTAGCTGGTCAGTAGCTGGTCAGTAGCTGGCAGAGCCTGGTCAGTAAGTACTGTGTTGCAGTGCCAAATTAAAGTGCATTTACTGGATGAAAGAAAATAAAAAGAATAAGACGCTCTGAAGTACGTGAATCTTTATTGTAAAATATATTGAATCAGTTTTACTGTAAACAGTTTACACAACCTTCCCACTTCCCACTATGCTCATGTGACACACACACACACACACACTATCCTCTTGCGGTTAACTTTGCCCCACGGAGGGCCTCAGACAGACAGCCTGGTTTGATGGGTCTGGATTATCAAGTGTGATGGGTCTGGATTATCAAGTGTGATGGGTCAGGATTATCAGGTGTGATGGGTCAGGATTATCAGGTGTGATGGGTCTGGATTATCAGGTGATGGGTTAGGATTATCTGATGTGATGGGTCAGGACGGACGCCTCTCATCGACCTGCTCCCTGAGTCCTCCTGGAGACCGTCTGTCGTCTGTCTGTCGTCTGTCTGTCGTCTGTTTGAGTGAGTTCCTCTCCTGGTCTGAGTGAGTTCCTCTCCTGGTCTGAGTGAGTTCCTCTCCTGGTCGAGGAGTTCCTCTCCTGGTCTGAGTGAGTTCCTCTCCTGGTCTGAGTGAGTTCCTCTCCTGGTCTGAGGAGTCTGAGTGAGGTTCCTCTCCTGGTCTGAGTGGGACTGGCAGCATCTCCCTGGGCTGCCCAGTGTGGTGTAATTTAGCGCCAGTGCTACAGGCATCTGTGTCTGTCAGTTTGTCTCCCTGCAGACGGTGAGGATGTTGCACAAGATACAAGGCTTGAAAAGAGTCTATTTCCAAAAATTACATTGCTTTCCCGCGTTGAGTGCACATGTAATTTCCCATAATCACACCAAGACTATATTGCTATACTTTCCCAATCAGTGTGTGTATGTGTGTGTGTGTGTGTGTATGTGTGTGTGTGTGTGTGTCGTGTGAGTGTGTGTCAGGGTATGTTGGTCATGTCCTGTAATAATGCATCACACAGAGCAGGAATTTGTGAGAGAGTTATGAATTGTGGAATTACAACAGCACTCTCTGTGAGCTGCAATCACAGAAACAGGGCAGTCTTCTTCTGTGGTAGATCACCACCTTCTACCTAGCAGGGCAGTTTTCTTCTGTGGTAGATCACCCCTTTCTACCTAGCATGGCATTCTTCTTCTGTGGTAAAGCAGCAGGGCAATCATGAGAGAGGCTTTGAGGTAAAGCTCTCCATTACTCTTTTGTCTGGTTTGCTCTCCCTCCCTCTCTCTCTCCTCTCCCTTTCTCCTTCTCTCTCTCCCTCTTTCCACTTCTCTCCCTCATACAAACTGTCTTTTCCATCTCTCACTCTGTCTCTTTCTCTCGCTCTCTCTCTCTCTCTCTCTCTCTCTCTCTCTCTCTCTCTCTCTCGCTCTCTCTCTCTCTCTCTCTCTCTCTCTCTCTCTCTCTCTCTCTCTCTCTCTCTCTCTCTCTCTCTCTCTGGTTCTTTTTGTAATCTGTGGGATAATATAGATTTACTTGCACAATGTTCTTTGATAAATTGTACAGGGAACTACAGTATTTACACATGAATGACTTCCAGGAAGGTGTCTAGTGGCCCCTAACACCGAGACTCCTCCTGAACACTCAAAACCACAGAATTAGAACGTCTCTCTGCAGCTTCTTCCCTGATTACCTGCCAGGCAAATGTGTGTAGGGTGTAGAGTCTGCATGTAAGTGTGTGCGTGGGGTGAATGTGTGTCACATGTTCGTACTATAAATGTAAGAATGAAGCAGCAAATCCACCCGCCCAGAAAAGGTCATCTGGCGCTAATTAAGGGATATAATTAATCTTCACAAATTTAATTTCCGCGTATTCCTCTTGTTGCGGGCGGCAGTCGTATTCTCCGCCACCACCGGATCCTTTGTCCTGGTGGATCAGTGGAGCTAATCGCCGTAATGCCATCGGCCACGCCGCAGGGTCACTGTGTGAGCTCTCTGATGCGTTTGTGTCCTCTTCCTGGTATACTCACACCTGACAAGGTCATGTTAGTGCTGGCTAGGTTGTTAGCTGACTAGCTGGCTAGGTGGTTAGGTGACTAGGTAGTTAGGTGGCTAGCTGGCTACGTGACTAGCTGGATAGGTGGTTAAGTGACTAGCTGGCCAGGAAGTCGACTAGGTGGTCAGGTGATTAGGTAGAGGCAGCTTCTAACACAAACACCCGCTGTTTTCTCAGCATCTCCACACACACACACACACACACACACACACACACACACACACACACACACACACTGCTTAGCTCAGCCCCTCCCTGCTCCTCCAGTGTTGCGTGGTCTCTGTGTAATCTTCAGATGTGATATGAAGGCTAACCTTCAAGCAGAACTGAGTTGAAAGGCGCTGCTTTCCTGTTGCTGTTGACTTGTTCCCTGAGGGCCGTTGGTACAACCAGGCCTCGTACCAGCCTCTCTCTCTCTCTCTCTCTCTCTCTCTCTCTCTCTCTGTAGCTCTGCTTTCTCCTCTGCTCTGCTCTCTTCCATCTCAGAATCGACATCCTCTCTCCATCTCTTGTTCAGCCGTACTCTGTTTTCTCATTCTCTTTCTTTCTTTCTCTACTTCTTCCACGCTGTCTCTTTTTTATTGTGAGTGGAGGATGATTGAGAGGTAGACTGTGTGTAAGAAAGAGCGAGGTGGAGAGTGAGATTGGGGTGGGTTTGGGTGGGTGGAAGAGAGGGAGGGAGGGAGGGAGGAGGGGCAGAGGATATGCCAGTTGATTTATAAAGAAAGAGACTGTGTTTTTATTGTGTTTAAGTATTCTGAACCATAAGGCAGTAGTGTGGGGGGTTGTGGCGGTGGATGCCTGACCTGACAGACGCCACTCACACCTGGGTCATTCTTACAGCTCATAGGGCCTAACCCTCTCTGGTGGATCTGAGGGGATCTGGTGGATCTGTCCCATGATGGATTCAGCCATGCACATTCCTCGACAGAGTGTGTGACTGGGAGTGTGTCCATGAGTGTGTGTGTGTTTCTGTATGTGTGTGTGTGTGTGGGGTTTATCACAGTAATCAATGGCAGGGTTCAATGATTCATCCAGCTAAATAATATCCAGAAGCATAATTAATGCAGACTGCTCAATATGGAGTCCATTAGTTCTTTTTTATCAGTGAAAGTACACATTGGACTTTTGTGAAACCTATAAAGCAATACCTCTAATGTGTCTTAGCTTTACTAATGTATCAATGTCTCAAAGCTGCCAAGTGAAAGCATGATCCCAGTGTTCCTTAAACATCCATGGGGACTGTGGTGTGTGTGTGTGCATGCATAAGTGTGTGAGTATGTGAGGGTGTTTATGCATGAGAGTGTGCATATGTGTGCACGCTGCTTGGTGTGTATGTGTGCGTGCACGCATGCTTGTAAGCGTGTGTGTAGGTGTGTGTGTGTAGGTGTGTGTGTGTAGGTGTGTGTGAGAAAGTGCTAATGCTGCTCCTGGTTGAGGCAGAATCCTCTCCAGCAGATGCAGTAACAGCATGTGGACATGCTAATGAACCTCTCTGTCCCTAGCCTGGATCTGATCCTGGGTTGGAAGGCTTTCCTCTCGTCTTATCAGACGAGGATGGACTGATTCATGGGATGGTGATGGAGGGAGAGGTGTAGTGGTGATGGAGGGAGAGGTGTAGTGGTGATGCAGCTAAACGAATACGCTGCGTGTTTTAAATAGCAAAAAAAAGAATAAAGAAACGCAATATGAGGCGGCCGGTGTTGATTCTGTGGCGCATCGCCACTAATGAGTCTGTGTGGGAAACACTGTCCATATTTGTCTGGGAGGCAAGAGGCTACGAGGCTTGCGTCCTGCATCGTGTCGGAGCGTGTGGTTGGTCTGAGCGTGTGGTTGGTCGGAGCGTGTGGTTGGTCTGAGCGTGTGGTTGGTCGGAGCGTGTGGTTGGTCTGAGCGTGTGGTTGGTCGGAGCGTGTGGTTGGTCGGAGCGTGTGGTTGGTCGGAGCGTGTGGTTGGTCTGAGCGTGTGGTTGGTCGGAGCCTGTGGATGTCAGGTAGCCTCTGACACAGAACACCAGCTGTGGAATAATACGACCTGAGAGCCTCCAGCCTGCGATCAATGCCACTGTTCCAGCAGAACTCCCACTGCAGGATCAATACTGGGCCTGTGCCCTGCTCTCCAGCCTCCCAGCTGATAATTACTCTCCTGGAACATAGAGCCTAATGAAGGAAAACTAGAAATGTCAATGAATGTTAAATGTAAACCCTTTTCAGACATTGATTTAGCCTATAGTACTGTGCATGGCCTGGTGGTAAGGGAGGCAGGGGGGAGGCAGGGGGGAGGGGGGGAGTATTGACGAACACCAGAGGACTTCTGCAGAGCGTGTGGGACTCCCCTGGGCGTGTGGAAGTTGTTCTTTATGACAGCTGATTGATTGGAGGGGCTTCCAGGTCAGGTGACAGTGGTCAGGTGACAGTGGTCAGGTGACAGTGGTCAGGTGACAGTGGTCAGGTGACAGTGGTCAGGTGACAGTGGTCAGGTGACAGTGGTCAGGTGACAGTGGTCAGGTGACAGTGGTCAGGTGACAGTGGTCAGGTGACAGTGGTCAGGTGACAGTGGTCAGGTGACAGTGGTCAGGAGGATCAATAAAGGTCAAGTGTAGGCTTAGTCTTTTAAAATTCCAGAAATATGGAGACCTCATGATGACTTCAGTAAAACTGTTTTTCACATCCCTAATTACTGGCCTGGCCAGGTACAAGTGTTCCTTAGTGAACTGTAACCAGTGTAACATTACATCATGTGAACTGTAACCAGTGTAACATTACATCATGTAGAACAGCCATCTGTATGCACACCTCACCCCAGCCTCCCCCCCACCCTCACCCCAGCCTCCCCCCCAGCCTCACCCCAGCCTCCCCCCTAGCCTCACCCCAGCCTCCCCCCCAGCCTCACCCCAGCCTCCCCCCAGCCTCACCCCAGCCTCCCCCCTAGCCTCACCCCAGCCTCCCCCCCAGCCTCACCCCAGCCTCCCCCCCAGCCTCACCCCAGCCTCCCCCCTAGTCTCCCCAGCCTCCCCCCAGCCTCCCCCCTAGCCTCACCCCAGCCTCACCCCAGCCTCCCCCCTAGTCTCCCCAGCCTCACCCCAGCCTCCCCCCTAGTCTCCCCAGCCTCCCCCTAGCCTCCCCCCTAGCCTCACCCCAGCCTCACCCCAGCCTCCCCCCTAGTCTCCCCAGCCTCACCCCAGCCTCCCCCCCAGCCTCACCCCAGCCTCCCCCTAGTCTCCCCAGCCTCCCCCCAGCCTCCCCCCTAGCCTCACCCCAGCCTCACCCCAGCCTCCCCCCTAGTCTCCCCAGCCTCCCCCCAGCCTCCCCCCTAGTCTCCCCAGCCTCACCCCAGCCTCCCCCCTAGTCTCCCCAGCCTCACCCCAGCCTCCCCCCTAGTCTCCCCCAGCCTCACCCCAGCCTCCCCCCTAGTCTCCCCTAGCCTCACCCCAGCCTCCCCCCTAGCCTCACTCCAGCCTCACCCCAGCCTCCCCCCTAGCCTCACACCAGCCTCCCCCCTAGCCTCACCCCAGCCTCCCCTAGCCCCCAGCCTCACCCCAGCCTCCCCCTTAGCCTCACCCCAGCCTCCCCTAGCCTCATCACAGCCTCCCCCTTAGCCTCACCCCAGCCTCCCCTAGCCTCAACCCAGCCTCACCCCAGCCTCCCCCTTAGCCTCACCCCAGCCTCCCCTAGCCTCACCCCCGCCTCCCCCCTAGCCTAAATGTGGCAGTTGTAACCAGGGCTGTAGACACACACACACACTCATTCTAGACACACACACTCATTCTAGACACACACACTCATTCTAGACACACACACTCTCTCTAACTCCACCTTATTCACTGCATATGTTGTCAGCTATGTCTCACGGTGTTGAATCTGCTTCTTATCAGAGCAGGCCAGGAGCTTATCTCAGCTGATAAGGTCATTGTTGGGGTGAAGTAATTAAAGATGTCTGACAGGGTTGGAGCAGCCTGGAGGTCCAGGGGGAATATTGTGACAAAGCCAGATGATGTCTTCAGATGCACAGGGAACCTTCCACCACACAGCCACGGAGAGGAAGGAATTTGGGTCATTTCATCCATTAAACATGATACTTACTCCTTCCTAATGAGATGTGCTCCAGTTTTAGTGCAAATTTTCTTCCTGGTCGTCTGGGAAGATGGTCCTCAGGTGTCTGGTGAAGAAGACACTCTCTGCAATGAATATCCCTGTACGAAATGATTCACCAGACACATTCTGAGGTCCATTTGTAACAGTTTGCTACGGCGTAGCTCTGGATGAATAATGTGAATTATTATATGGGTGTTTTGAACTAATAATGGTGATTTTTAGGGAAATGTGTTACAGGTAGAGTTCATGGATAGCTCAGTTCCCAATCAATGACTGTTTCTTTGTCATCTCATTTGCATAACAAGGCTGATTGGCTCAGACATCCACAGTTGACTTCCTGGTTTCTCAGTTCCGCTCAGTGTGATGGAGCGACGGATCTGAAGGTCCTGTGGGAGGATGACCCACTGTGGGAGGATGACCCACTGTGGGAGGATGACCCACTGTGGGAGGATGACCCACTGTGGGAGGATGACCCACTGTGGGAGGATGACCCACTGTGGGAGGATGACCCACTGTGGGAGGATGACCCACTGTGGGAGGATGACCCACTGTGGGAGGATGACCCACTGTGGGAGGATGACCCAGGATGAAGACTGAAGCTGCTGTCCCTCAACAGGAACACCTGGGGGCAGGGGAGACGGCTGAATAAAGGCTGTAGAACTAGAGGCTGAATAGAGGCTGTAGAACTAGAGGCTGAATAGAGGCTGAATAGAGGCTGTAGAACTAGAGGCTGAATAGAGGCTGTAGAACTAGAGGCTGAATAGAGGCTGTAGAAATAGAGGCTGTAAAAGCAGAGGATGATTAGAGGCTGTAGAACTAGAGGTTGTCTCCTGCAGATTGAGGGGTAATCACAAGGAGCAGGTTCCACTGCAGCAGAACTTGAAGGAGATAATCACAGTTTAGCTCTCAGTGCATTTTGTCTGCTTTGTATCTCTTGTATGTATTTACAAGTGTGGACTGTAGGCATTAGCCTCCGATGAAGAGGTGTGTGATGAACAGGAAGTAGTGTGCCATCTTCCAGGAAGCCTGCCATGCCCCTACCCTCTGGACCTCTGGCTGGGCTGCTGAGACTAAGATTGACCATAATCATGTTTTTAGTTAACGGACTATGAATAGTTCTATCCAAATCAAGAAACGAGGGGGGATTTGAACCTGCAACTTTTCTGCCCCTGAGCCAAAGTCCCCCCTGGTAGATGCCCTGTTTCTGCTCTGTTAACAAGGGTTAGGGTTAACTAACTAGCTAACCCTAACTCTGTTAACAAGCTCTCTCTGGACAGGAAACACTAAACACACATTTCCTGTGAAACCAGAGATCAAGAACAGTGTTAGTTAACAACACAAGGCAGTTCTGAGAGCTTCCAGTCGGGAGCGACAGCGTTGCGGTTCCTAATTGCTTTGATTGAGCTTTTGATTTCAAGCTGTGGTGGAACAGATCACCCGCAGCTGCAAGGAGAGAGGAGCTCAATGTGATGTTAAACTCCAGCCAATCAGCTCTCAGAGTTGCCCTTTATTACCATAAACCATGATGATGGCCTCACCTATCAACCCCAGATCTGCACCATGTCACAGTCCCCTAGGCATGAGAGAGCGGTTTCTTTCCAGGTCTCTCTAGTCCAGCTCAGAGGACAGGTGTTGACAGCCAACCTGGATCTCCTACATTGGATTTAGAGGCGTGGGGGGAACACACAGATTTGCTGTTTTCAAAAAGTGGGTGGGATGTGTCCCTGTGGATCCAGGAAGTCACCCTGCCTTACCCTGGCAGCCCCTGCGTCACCCTGCCTCACCCTGGCAGCTCCAGCCTCACCCTGCCTCACCCTGCCTCACCCTGGCAGCTCCAGCCTCACCCTGCCTCACCCTGGCAGCTCCTGCCTCACCCTGGCAGCCCCTGCCTCACCCTGCCTCACCCTGGCAGCCCCTGCCTCACCCTGCCTTACCCTGGCAGCCCCTGCCTCACCCTGCCTCACCCTGGCAGCGCCTGCCTCACCCCGGCAGCCCCTGCCTCACCCTGCCTCACTCTGGCAGCCCCTGCCTCACCCTGACAGCCCCAGCCCTACCCTGGCAGCCCCTGCCTCACCTTGCCTCACCCTGCCTCACTGGTTTGAGATCAGAGCCAGCCAGAGGCGTCTTCCTACTCTGGCTAGATTGGAAGTGGTGGCTCTCTCCTCCAGGGCAGGCTCCTCCTGAGAGAGCAATCAGGACCCTGATTGAGATCTCACTTTTGAAGGCGGACGAGGAGGATGCCAGAGAACTAAATGTTCTTCTCCCTGCTGGAGATGAAAGACTGTTGGAGAGGAGTTTCAGATATGTTAACTGCCTGTTCCAGAGACACTACCTTTCATACTGTGTCTCTAGTGTTTGTGCATCTCAGCCTGGACTGTGTGTGTGCGTGTAGGTGCTTGTGTTTGTGTATGGGCGTCCAACTGTGAAGCTAGTAGCTGGGTCTGACTCCACAGTGTAGAGATGGAATAACTCTCTCCCCCTCCCTCCCTCCCTCCCTCCCTCCCTCCCTCCCTCCCTCCCTCCCTCCCTCCCTCCCTCCCTCCCTCCCTCCCTCCATCTCTCTGTGTTTCTAAAGGTTAAGAGGAGAGAGGTGAAAATAGAGCAGTGCCCCATTTTACAGGTTATGGATGAGCAGATCCCCCCTGGCCCTTACACCCCCCCATTGCCTCCCCACCCCACTACCCCACCTCCCCACCCCACTACCCCACCTCCCCACCCCACTACCCCACCTCCCCACCCCACTACCCCACCTCCACACCTCCCCTCCTCCCCTCCCCACCTCACTACCCCACCTCCTGGTGTGTGTGTAACTGGGTGTGTCAGGTCTGGTGTGTGTGTAACTGGGTGTGTCCTGTGTGTCTCCAGGATCTACGAGCGTGTGATCGACCCCCCCCAGATGGACCTCACCCCGGGCAGCGGAGTCTGGCTGGGCCAGCACAGCCACAAGCACGGCCTCTTCAAGGTTAGACTCACACTCTCACACACACACACACACTCACACACACACACACACACACACACACACCCTCACACCGTCACACACACACCCTCACACACACACACCCTCACACACACACACCCTCACACACACTCACACCCTCACACACTCACACCGTCACACACACTCACACCGTCACACACACACCCTCACACACACACCCTCACACCCTCACACACTCACACCCTCACACACTCACACCGTCACACACACACCCTCACACACACACACCCTCACACCCTCTCTCACCCTCACACCCTCTCTCTCCCTCCTCTCCATCTCTTTGTTCCCCCGCTCCAGAGCTGTGTTTCTGCAGCAGAACAGCTCTGGTGTTTAAAGACAGCTTTCTATCACCTAGGTCAGTCTACAGGTCTTTCTGGCTCTCCCCCTGCACCTGGCTGTCTGAGACACACACACACACACACAGATCAATAGGTTGCAGGTTTAAATCCCCCATTGCTCAGGTTAAAATGTCTGTTAAAAACTATTATTATTATTATGACTTCTTTTTTTCAATTATGAATGTGCTCCACACAGGATCCCATGTTTCTGTATTGACTGGGATGGGAGGGGTGCTGTGTGTGTGTGTGCACGCATGTGTGTACACATGTGTGTGTGTGTGTACTTGCTTCAGGCAGTATTATCTATTGATCAGCAGAAGGCATGCTTGGTCAGGATTCCTGTAGAGGGCACAGACCTCTCTCTCAACATCTTCACCTGCATTCACAATGAGACAATTCAAGTGTGTGAGTGAACTATGTGTGTGTGTGTGTCAGTGTGTGTACTGTATATCTGTGTGTGTACTCCATGTGTGACCATGTGTGTGTGTGTGTCAGTGTGTGCTTCTCTGCTCGTTTCCTGGGTGTCAGTATAGAATCAGGTAGCAGATGCAGTCAGGGATGACAGATGGAGAGAAAGAAGATTACAGATCACCATGACGATCACCATGACGATCACCATGACTCAACAGTTACACTACCAGCTCTCTAGTGGAAGCTAAGTGTGTTTTCTTTCTCTTCTTTCCATCTTTTTAATCTCTCTCTCTTCTCTCTCTCTCTCTCTCTCCTCTCTCTCTTCTCCCTCTCTCTCTCTCTCTCTCTCTCTCTCTCTCTCTCTATATGTCTCCCTCTCTCTCTCTTCTCTCTCTATGTCTCTCTCTCTGCAGGGTATTATACAGGATGTCAAGTTCATTTTCGCTCCGAATGGCTACATCACTCAGTGTCCCAACTTAAATCGCAGTAAGTAAAGAAGTACTGAACCATACATATGTGTTCCAAGCTCATTCTCTCACCTTCTCTCCTCTATCTCCCTCCCTCCCCCTCTCCTCTATCTCCCTCCCTCCCCCTCTCTCTCCTCTCTCACCTTCTCTCCTCTATTTCCCTCCCCCTCTCTCTCCTCCCCTTGTCTCCTGCATTTGTCTTATCCTTCCCTTCTCTCTCCCCTCCTCCTTCTCTCCATCCATACTTACCTTTCTTCTATATCAATAATTCATATTCAATATTCCTCCCTCCGGTTGCCCTTCACGACAGACCTGCTGTATGAAGAGATGTTAACTAGTCCAGATAACAGCTAGACAGATAGTATTGTAGCTATGTTGCTAGTCTAGATAACTGCTATGGAGATACTACTATGAAGATGAGATGTAGTTTCTTACCACTGTGTCTGGTAGCTGAGATGTCACTGAGATGTCACTGAGATGTCACTGAGATGTCACCGAGATGTCACTGAGATGTCCATGACCTTCTGCTGTACTTTCTACATGCAGTATCTGTTTTATCTGTTTTTATGTAAAAAGTGCTCAAATGCTCAGCTGACCCATAGAACAGGTGCAGAGAAAGGTCTGTTCTCAAAGCAGGACACAGAACAACAACCTAGTGTCTAATGACGTGAAGCGAGTTCTCACTCTCTCACACTCTGTGCTGCTTGACTTATCTCTCTTCTCTCTCTTCTCTCTCTTTCTCTCTCTCCCTCACTCTCTCTTTCTCTCCCTCTCCCCCCCTACCCTCCCCCCCCCTCCTCTCCTTCCCCCCCTCCCCTCTCCTCTCCTCTCCTCTCCTCTCCTCCCCCCTCCCCTCCCCTCCACTCCACTCCACTCCCCTCCCCTCTCCTCCCCCTCTCTTCTCCTGGTGAGCTTGCCCAACATGCAGTGACTTCTTGAGTCTGGTCCAGGGCATTATGGATCTGCAGGAGCTTCTGGCCAGGATGACGCTCAAGGTGAGCAGGAACAACAACCATCTGTTCATTTAGCACCCGTACAGGGGGGATTCCAACCTGTCACCTTCTGATCTGAAGTCAGCTGCTGTACCGCTGAGCTGTAGACAGTGGCAGGAGCCCAGCAGTGCTGTCGAGACTTTACAATGTTCACATGAATGGACTGTGCTTCTCACTCCATCTCTCTTTCTCACAGTAGCACACAGAGAGAGAGAGACCACAGTAGCACACACACAGAGAGAGAGAGACCACAGTATCACACACACAGAGAGAGAGAGACCACAGTGGCACACAGAGAGAGAGAGACCACAGTAGCACACAGAGAGAGAGAGACCACAGTAGCACACACACAGAGAGAGAGAGACCACAGTGGCACACAGAGAGAGAGAGACCACAGTAGCACACAGAGAGAGAGAGAGAGACCACAGTAGCACACACAGAGAGAGAGAGAGACCACAGTAGCACACACAGAGAGAGACCACAGTAGCACACAGAGAGAGACCACAGTAGCACACACACAGAGAGAGAGAGACCACAGTGGCACACAGAGAGAGAGAGACCACAGTAGCACACAGAGAGAGAGAGACCACAGTAGCACACACAGAGAGAGAGAGACCACAGTAGCACACACACAGAGAGAGAGAGACCACAGTAGCACACAGAGAGAGACACTCACAGGGAGGGGCGAAGGAGGGGAGGAGGGGAGGGGCAGATGGTGACAGTGTGGATGATGAATAAAGGCTCACCTCTAAAGACCCACTGACTGTGTGTCACTGACTGTGTGTCACTGACTGTGTGTCACTGACTGTGTGTCAGGGACACAAAGCTTGGGTTGCAGCATGCTTCTGTGTGTGTGAGTGTGTGTGAGTGTGGTTTCGACAGGTAAAAAAAAAATCCCCAAAAGGAATTTCAAAAGTTTGCAAAGATGCAACCGTTCTTTAAACCTTTTTTTCAAAAATATTATTGAAATTAAATCTACTTAAGTACAGTAACAAAGTATATGTGTGTGCATGTGCACTGTAAAATGTTACCAGGATTTAACAATATTTAACTGCAATATTTCACAATAAATCATTGTGTTATAACTTTACAGGCTTTAACTGCAATAATCCCAATATCATGTTGTAATGTAGAATTTACTGTGAAATCAATGTAGACACAGTAAGTTACTGTGAAAGAAACGATACCGGGATTTCACAGCATTTTGTTTGTTATTTCACAGTAAAATACTCTTTTCAAATCATCCTTTGAGATAACCCAGTACATTACTGTAAAACTTGAATTGCACTTGAACTGCGCTGCATTGTGGGATCAAGAAGAGACAGGTGGATACAGCACACGATAGAAGAGCTCGAAGGTACACTCACAGAAATGGCATAGTTTATTACATCTATTAGATTTGATTTAAATAGTCATTTTCTCAATATGTATACATTAAAATTCCTTAGAATGAGCATAAGTCTATTAATTCTTAAATATATTAAACATAATCAATTAAAATATACTATAATGTTTTAAATATGGCTAGCTGTGAAACAAGCAAGATTCAAAACTCGTATGAGATTGGTTTACATGCAATTTTCAGAAAGTGAAATAGTTTTGAGGCTGAAATGACGTCAGTTTTCGCGCTTTCCCAACCGTTTCTCTTTTCCACCATTTCACCTCGGCGCTGCCTGCCAGGATCGTGACTTTTGCTCTGTAACGGTAAACTACCTGCAGTCATCCAATTTAGCTGCTAGTAATCTCTGTGCGTACTTATGTTTTTACTTGTGTAGTTAATACCGTACTTCACTGATTTGAATAATCAAATCCAGTAAATCCGTCATGATTGCAAACATTTTCGTCTAGTAACTTAGTTTGATGGCTAGCTAATGCTGGCTCGATGCTTCAGCTAGGGTGGCTAATTTGCCGCTGGCGTCAGTGAAATAGGAACATAGAGTATGTTGCCTCAGGTAAAGATTCGTAGCAAGTATGTTGCTACGAATTATACATTGTTCAAATTATACATACAAATTTGTAGGTTTTTGCCAGCTCCAAATTTAGGATGAACTATTAGCTAACTCTGCTGTGGGTCAGCGCGAATGCTATTTTTATAGCTAAGTATTAATATTGAAGTGAACTAGCTAGCATTGCACAGTAAACCTGTACTAAAAAGAGACACTCTTACATAGCTTCAGTGTCCCTGCGCATACATAGGAGACAATCACTGCAAAAGAGCTGCAGTTCCGGTGCAGACAGGAGAACCTAGCAGAACGCCATCTCTGTAGCACTCCATCCAGTCCAGAACCCGGGGTCCTGAAGTCTCGACTCTTACGATACTCCAACGATGCGATGTTAATATACCTCTCTGATCTAACGAGTCTGGCTTAATAGTCGTGACCTCTCAGGTGGGCTATGGCTGCGATGGAGAGCGGGAGAGATGGTTGTTCTGCTAGGTTCTCCTGTCTCTGCACAGGAACTGCAGCTCTTTTGCAGTGATCGTTAATGAGCCTAATGACGAATCATGGTCAGAATTATGATGGCCCATGGTACACCCCCCTACAATGGAAGCCAATTCCAGGTTGATGGTAAACAATATAAAACAGTACATGGGAAGTCCGAAAGTGAAATTGTTGAATTTAATAGTGAATTTAATACTTGTTATCATTATTAAAAAGTTTAAATGAGTTTGGCTTTGTTGTCTTTGTTCTTGCTTTGACTTTTAATTTAGCAAATCCAAAGCAAGTTTGTGTGGTAAAATCACAGTTAACAAGTCAAATTTGCAGTATTTTGCAGTGTTATTTAAATTGTAAATGTACAGTAAATTACTGGCTACTAGTTGCATTACTTTTACAGGTAAAAACATTTTTGTGAAACATGTGCAATACATTACTGTGAAATATTTATAATAAATTACTGTAAAATTACTGTGAAAGTAATGCAACTGGTAGCCAGTAATTTACTGTAAAGTTACAGTGAAATATTTTACAGTGTGTGTGTGTGTGCGCGCGTGTGTGCACGCGTGTGTGCATGCGTGTGTGTGTGTGCCCGTGCAGCTGAACTACGCTGAGTCCAGGCTCACCCAGCTGGAGGACTGTCACTGTGAAAGGAGCTGTCAGGCTGGAGGACTGCTCTACAGGGACCAGGAGCTCTGGACAGAGACACACCACTGTAGGACCTGTGTCTGCAAGGTGGGTTACCCTGGCCCCACACACACACACACAGACACACACACACACACATGCAGGTCCTCTTGTTTGATCTGGATGAGTTGACCCATCACAGAGGTCATCTTGTCTGACACGCCCACCCTACACCCCAGCTCCCAGACTGTTTGTGTCTCATCTGAAACGAGCCGCGAGACCAGCAACACCCCCTTCACCTAGTCCCAGAACAGACCAGCAAGATCCCCTTCACCTAGTCCCAGAACAGACCAGCAAGATCCCCTTCACCTAGTCCCACAACAGACCAGCAAGATCCCCTTCACCTAGTCCCAGAACAGACCAGCAAGATCCCCTTCACCTAGTCCCAGAACAGACCAGCAAGATCCCCTTCACCTAGTCCCACAACAGACCAGCAAGATCCCCTTCACCTAGTCCCAGAACAGACCAGCAAGATCCCCTTCACCTAGTCCCAGAACAGAACAGACCAGCAAGATCCCCTTCACCTAGTCCCAGAACAGACCAGCAAGATCCCCTTCACCTAGTCCCAGAACAGACCAGCAAGATCCCCCTTCACCTAGTCCCAGAACAGACCAGCAAGATCCCTTCACCTAGTCCCAGAACAGACCAGCAACACCCCCTTCACCTAGTCCCACAACAGACCAGCAAGATCCCCTTCACCTAGTCCCAGAACAGAACAGACCAGCAAGATCCCCTTCACCTAGTCCCAGAACAGACCAGCAAGATCCCCTTCACCTAGTCCCAGAACAGAACAGACCAGCAAGATCCCCTTCACCTAGTCCCAGAACAGACCAGCAAGATCCCCTTCACCTAGTCCCAGAACAGACCAGCAAGATCCCCTTCACCTAGTCCCAGAACAGACCAGCAAGATCCCCTTCACCTAGTCCCAGAACAGAACAGACCAGCAAGATCCCCTTCACCTAGTCCCAGAACAGACCAGCAAGATCCCCTTCACCTAGTCCCAGAACAGAACAGACCAGCAAGATCTGGATGTCAGCATGTTCTGAATGCAACATCTGTTAGTTAAAGACTGGAAGCTGTTGTTTCACTGAAGATGCTTCCTAGAGAAGGCTATCGTGTGTTTGACAGCCTTTCAGATCTGGACAACACAGGATGTATTACTCACAAGAATCCTTCTCTGTTTCCTCAATGCACTGGCAGCTTCTGACAGAGACCCAGAAACAGATCTGTGTTTAGTAAACCTTACAGAACGGTGTGGGAGGTGGTGTGTGTGTGTTTAGTAAACCTTCTGCTTTTACAGAACGGTGTGGTGGAGTGTCGCAGGATGTTCTGCGCCCCGACCAACTGCTCCGATGATTCACTTCCTGTTCATGTGGAGGGGACCTGCTGTAAACGATGCAGACGTGAGTATCCCCCACAATCCCCCGGGCCCCCTTGCCCCTGCCCCCCGCTGTTCTCCAGGCGCTGGCTGGGCTGGTGTCTCAGGTGCGTGAGGCCGTGACTGAAACAGCTGTCGTGGCTCCAGTAGCTGTTCAGACGTCTGCTCTCTGCAGTGCGCTGGAGAAGCTGGGATGTTCAAACTGAGCTTTTCATTTCTTCCAGACTCAACGAGAGCCGCTCTACTCCTCTTCTTCTCTACCCCTCTCCTCCTCCCCCTCTCTCCTCTCCTCCTCTCCCCCTCTCCTCCTCTCCCCCTCTCCCTCTCTCCTCTCCTCTCCTCCTCTCCCTGTCTCCTCTCCCTCTCTCCCCCTCTCCTCCTCCCTCTTTCCCCCTCTCCTCTCCCCCTCTCCTCCTCTCCCTGTCTCCTCTCCCTCTCTCCCCCTCTCCTCCTCTCCCTCTTTCCCCCTCTCCCCTCCCTCCCACTGAATTACCTATTCAGATCTTCAGAACCTCAAACAGTTTTTCAGTAGCTGGTTTGAAAGAGATCCCAGCACCATGTAACCAGTCTCTCAACACAAACCCCAACACAGCCCGGGTCAGGGTGGATGCCTCTTCTCCCTCCTCCTTCTCCTCCTCTCCCTCCTCCTTCTCCTCCTCTCCCTCCTCCTTCTCCTCTTCTCCCTCCTCCTTCTCCTCTTAGCCCTGAGTCATATTGTCTTCTTCTACAGCTAAGTGTTCCTACCTGGGCCAGACCTTCTCTGAGGGACAGCGACTCCTGACCAAGAGCTGCAGAGAGTGCAAGGTAACTCTTCTCCTCCTCTCCTTCCTCCTCCTCTCCTCACCTGCTCCTCTCCTTCCTCCTCCTCTCCTCACCTCCTCCTCTCCTTCCTCCTCTCCTCCTCCTCTCCTCTCCTTCCTCCTCTCCTCCTCCTCTCCTCTCCTTCCTCCTCTCCTCCTCCTCTCCTCTCCTTCCTCCTCTCCTCCTCTTCACGTCCTCTCCTCCTCACTCCTCACTAGCATTATGGGATGTCTGAGGATGTATCTCCTTCTTCAGAGGATCTGCTGAAGTTGAATACAGATTCAAACACACACACACACAACAGCATGCCTCCTGCTGTGTGTGTGTGTGTTATGGCCTTACATGCTGGATTGATCTCTTGAGTTATTCAATTAGCCAGCAGCCCTCATTAGTCCCAGTCCCCTTTGCTCACACATACACACGCACACACACTCACACACTCCCAGACACACATACACACACACACTCCCAGACACACGCATACACACGCACACACACTCACACACTCCCAGACACACGCATACACACGCACTCCCAGACACACGCATACACACGCACACACACACACACACTCCCAGACACACACATACACACACACTCCCAGACACACACAATCACACACACAATCTGTTCAGTCTGTCCTGCGTATGTCTCGATGGGAGGGGGATGGGAGGGGGGGGAGGGAGGGAGGGGGACGAAAAGCTGTCTGACGCTGAAATAAAGCTTCAGATCTCAGCTTCACCCTGGCGGAGCTGTGGAGACACGCAGGACAGTCATTACCAGTCATTACCAGTCATTACCAGTCATTACCAGTCATTACCAGTCATTACCAGTCATTACTCCAGTAGGGAAACCAGAAACCAGAAACTTTCCTCAATAAATAAATACATCTTCAAAGTCGCTTTTAAGAAATATATTTTTCTTTTGTGTTTTTCAAGTGTAATTAGTTACGAAGATCCCAACAAAGAGCTTCCTGGCTGCTTGATTAGCCTCACAGACCTGGAATCTGCATCTTGCATTTGGTTGACAGGTTTGTTTCAGAAAAGCATTTAAAGAAAGCTCAGCTTGTCTGATTACTGGCTCGACCGTATTTCAGAGAGTCTAACCATAACCCTTTAAAACAGAGCCAGGAAAAAAGGGATATTTAGTTGATATGACCTGAATCACCACACCTGTTGACATGGGTTCCCCCACGCCTGCCTTTTCAACTGTCTGTCCATCAGAGCCTTCAGCTGTGTGTGTGTGTGCGTGTGTGTAGGTGTGTGTACAACAAGGCTTTACGGATAACCACTCAGGATAAACTTATCCTGCATGAGGCTACCAGGTCATAATGAAAAGGGTTTGTGTATGTATGAGTTTGTGTATTTGTGAGTGTGTGTGTGTGTGGGTGTGTGTAAAAAAATGTCTCCTGAGTGCTGATTACTGGTCTGACCTTCTGCTTCTCCTCTGAGACTCTCTACAGCCCCCACTCTGCAGGAGGGGGAGAGAGGGAGGGAGAGGGGAGGAAGGGAGGAAGGAAGGAAGGAAGGAGGAAGAGGGGGAGGTGAGGAAGGAAGAGGGGGAGGTGAGGAAGAGGGGGAGGGAGGAAGGAGGGAGGGAGAGGGGGAGGTGAAGAAGAGGTTGAGGGGAGGGAGAGGGGGAGGGAAGTAGAAGGAAGTGAGCTCCTTTAGTCTTGGTGTATAAAACACCATCACCTCAGTATCTGCATTTCACACACACAGCCCGATGAATATATACATGGACATATGGAGAAGCAGGGGGGGGAGGAATATAGGAAGAAGAAGAGAACGAGAGTTAAAAAAACAACAAAAAAACTGTACATATTAAGTACTTCCAATCGTGTAGCAAAAGATACTTATAATGAAAATGCATAAAGCTCTTATTTAATACATTTATATCAGATGAAACCTGTTATGGAGTGGTCTTCCTGCCCAGCTGTCTGCTCACAAGGTGCCTGACAAGTCACCAGACTGCTCACCCAGAGTGCAGCCATCTCTGGAGCCTGGGGAGGAGTCAGAGGGAGGAGAAACTGGACTGTTCATCTCCCTCCAGGAGAGAGGGGGGAGATGGAGAGAGGGCAAAAGGGAGAAAAGGAGAGAAAGAGGGAAGAGAGATGGAGTCAGATGGAGGTCAGACAGGACTGTTTCTCTCCTTCAGAAGCCCATGCAGCATGGAGACGATGGAAGGTTGGTCTGGCACCTGGAAGGAGACGACTTTGAAGCAACTTTGAAGGAGAAGGAGAGGGACAAGGAGATGAAGAGAGGGAGAGAGAGAAAAACCGTGACAGAGAGACATGAAAAAGAGAGACAGAATGGGAGGGGGAGGTAGAGAGAGAGCTTGTGAGGGAGGGGGAGGGAGAGAGGGAGGGAGGTAGAGAGAGAGCTTGTGAGGGAGAGGGAGGGAGGGAGAGAGAAAGAGAGAGGTAGAGTTGTGTTGCAGGGCTGTGGTGGTGCTTCACACTGAAGGGTGTGCAGGGACCCTTGTACCCCAGCTATGTAGACAGGCTGTCGTGGCAACGCTACACACAACTATTTGTTTTGAAACCTCATGGGAAGAAAAGAGAGAGAGTGTGTGTGTGAGAGAGTGTGTGTGTGTGAGAGAGAGAGTGTGTGTGTGAGAGAGAGAGTGTGTGTGTGAGAGAGAGAGTGTGTGTGTGAGAGAGAGTGTGTGTGTGTGAGAGAGAGAGTGTGTGTGTGAGAGAGAGAGTGTGTGTGTGTGAGAGAGAGAGTGTGTGTGTGTGTGAGAGAGAGAGAGTGTGTGTGTGAGAGAGTGTGTGTGAGAGAGAGTGTGTGTGTGTGTAGAGAGTTGATCAGTTGTTTTTCTTCCCTTTTGTATGTGTGGCCCTATTGTGAATGTACAGCACTGCTGTTCAATCTGTAGTTTCTCTCTTTCCCTCCCTGTGTCCATGCTGTGTGTCTGCTGTGTGTCTGCTGTGTCTCTGCTGTGTGTCCCTGCTGTGTCCCTGCTGTGTCTCTGCTGTGTCTCTGCTGTGTGTCTGCTGTGTGTCTGCTGTGTCCATGCTGTGTGTCTGCTGTGTCTCTGTGTGTCTGTGCTGTGTCCCTGCTGTGTCTCTGTGTGTCTGTGCTGTGTCTGTGCTGTGTCTCTGTGTGTCCCTGCTGTGTCTTGTGTGTCTGTGCTGTGTCTGCTGTGTCTCTGCTGTGTGTCTGCTGTGTCTGCTGTGTCTCTGCTGTGTCTGTGCTGTGTCTCTGTGTGTGTCTGTGTGTGTCTGCTGTGTGTCTCTGTGTCTCTGCTGTGTGTCTGCTGTGTGTCTGCTGTGTGTCTGCTGTGTGTCTCTGCTGTGTGTCTGCTGTGTGTCTGCTGTGTGTCTGCTGTGTCTCTGCTCTGTGTCTGCTGTGTGTCTGCTGTGTCTCTGCTGTGTGTCTGTGTGTCTCTGCTGTGTGTCTGCTGTGTGTCTGCTGTGTGTCTCTGTGTGTCTCTGTTGTGTCATCTGCTATATGAGCTGCTGCATATCTGCTATATGTCTGCTATATATGTTCTATATATGTGTAATATCTCCATCCTCTCCCGTTTCTCCAGACGGCTTGATGGTGAAAGTGTCAGAGACCTGTCCAGACCTCAACTGTTCAGTCAGAGAGCAGATTCTGCCCGACAACAGGTGCTGCAACGTTTGCAAAGGTGTAGTTCCTCGCCCTCCATTGGTCCAGGCCCCCGGCCCATGATGCCAATTATTGACACAGACGGTCTCTCATTGGCTCGGCCCACCAGGGCGGGGAGATAACGGACCCTGGGGCATGTTCTAACTGGCCGTCTCAGACGACACTGTTTGTGTGTTTACACCCTGTGTGGAAGTTTCATCTGCTCTTGGCAGGCGAGCAGGACAGATCTCCCACAATGCCAATTTACATCCTGCCCTCCATCCTGGCAGACGCACGCTGTAGCAGACAAATATCCACGGGTAATTTAGTAAATAGATTGAATAAACAAATTGTTAGGGCCAAGCAACTGTTGAGCCTTTGATTAGGAGGAAAAACCTGATGGGCAGGTTTAAAGCAGGAAACCAATCAGGTGAGAGGATTCTGCTGTGATGAGCCAATGGGAGACTTACAGCCGTGTCTGACATGTACGCAGCTGCATATTGAGGATGTTTCAGGTCAATCATGTATTGGCTTTCCTGGCATTAAACACGCATGTTGTCCTGTTTTGACTGAAAGGAAATGCCAGATTTTAAAGCCCTCTACTTTGACTTTGTATTAAGTTCATGGATAGAAAGAGGGGTGGAGGGAGGGAGAGAGAGAGAGAAAGGGAGGGAGGGTAGGGTGAGCAAGTGAGAGAGAGGGAGGGATAGAAAGGGGAGGGGAGGGGGGGTGGAGGGAGAGAGGAAGATAGATGGAGGTAGAGAGAGAGAGACGGAGAGAGGTAGAGAGAGAGAGAGATGCAGGGAGGGAGGGAGGTAGAGAGATGGAGGTAGAGAGAGAGATTGCTGAGGTATCATGTGTGTTCAGTTTAACAGTCCTTCAGACTTCTCATTACAGTGCATGATGGGATTGATCAGATCTGAGAAAGTGTGTGTGTGCTTGATGGATCACATTTTGTTTTCTGGCATCTTTCCTGGAGGTGACTGTGTAGGGGGGGGGGGGGGTTGTAAAGGGCTGAGGGGGCAAATATTCAGTAATCCTGAAGTTCCCATGTTTTACTCTACATAATGGGACCTGAATGAGGTGTGTCAGGTGGCTGAGCGGTGAGGGAGCGGGCTAGTAACCATAAGGTCGCTGGTTCGATTCCCGGCCGTGTCAAATGACGTTGTGTCCTTGGGCAAGGCACTTCACCCTACTTGCCTCGGGGGGAATGTCCCTGTACTTACTGTAAGTCGCTCTGGATAAGAGCGTCTGCTAAATGACTAAATGTAAATGTAAATGGTGTGTACTCACCTCCACCTCTCCCCCCAGTCAGCTAGCTGTGAGCAGGCCAGGGACAGGCTGACTGGGGCTGTCCTGCCTCCTGCAGGGTTTCACTTCTGTCTTCTTCCTGCAGGGTTTGACTTCCTGCTCCGAGGGGCTGGTGTGCGGGGAAACACTCTGAGTGCAGGAAACCGCGACAGCCGGGCCGAGTGCGAGTGTAGGAGCGGCTTCACCTCTGTCCACGGAGACGCCACCGACTGCCAAGGTAGGAGGCAGCACCGTCGCCTAGCAACTACGGATTGTGGGACATCCGTGGTCAGGGACCTGTCTTGGGCAGGAGGTGGAGTCAGGCACTCTGGGGCCAGGTGTTAGGGTTATGCAGGGGCACCGCTAGGCCAGGTGTTAGGGTTATGCAGGGGGCACCGCTAGGCCAGGTGTTAGGGTTATGCAGGGGCACCGCTAGGCCAGGTGTTAGGGTTATGCAGGGGCACCGCTAGGCCAGGTGTTAGGGTTATGCAGGGGCACGCTAGGCCAGGTGTTAGGGTTATGCAGGGGCACCGCTAGGCCAGGTGTTAGGGTTATGCAGGGGCACCGCTAGGCCAGGTGTTAAGGTTATGCAGGGGCACCACTACGGGTTCTGGGCCCCCTGGCTAATTGTACTCCAGGCACCAAATCTAAATCACACAGGAAAGTCTGGGTTTCTGCTGGGGCCTGTGTGACCAGGGCCTTTAGAACCATCCTGATCTTCCTTCCCGGTACACGGTACAGCGCCCCTGGGGTTAGGGTGGGGGTTAGGGTGGGGGTTATTCTTTGGAGGTGTCGTGCTGACTGTGCTGTGGAATGGTGGTATTGGGGTTGGGCGGGGTTGGGCGGGGGTTGGGCGGGGGAGAGGTGACCAGCGTGTGCTGCAGAAACGCTGTGGCTCTTTCTAGAGGCATGTTAATGTGCTCATCAACCACAGCTGGGGTTTGTGTGTGTCTGTGTGGGTGTGCTGTTCATGTGCTGGGGTGGGTGTATGTGTGTTGGGGTGTGTGTGTGTGTGTCTGTGTGGGTGTGTGTGTGTGTGTGGTGTGTGGGTGGTGATAAGGATGTAACTGATGTTCAAAACCGCAAATTAATTTCCTGCTACAACAGGGGTAAAACAGAGGTGCTCCTGGTAGGACTGGAAGCTACGCTCGTCCTCTGACGGAGCCTCATGAATGGTTCAGCGGCAGATGAATGATTGAAGATGTGAGGGATGGACTTGTAGGTGCACGGATGTCTATTGCTGCATGCTGGGGGTTTGTGTCACATTGTTTTAAGATGAAACTCCCTGTCGCTGGTGCGTTCTGCAGTCAAGTGTTGCTTGGTGTTAGTGTTGCCAAGAGACTGTCAAGCCCTCTCTCTCTCTCTCTCTCTCTCTCTCTCTCTGTCTCCCTCCCTCCCTCCCTCTCTCTCTCTCTCCTCCTCTCTCTCTTCTCTCCTCTCTCGCTCTCTCTGTCTCCCTCTTTCTCCCTCTCTGTCTCTCCTCCCCTCTCCCTCCCTCTCTCCCTCTCTCTCTCTCTCTCTCTCTCCCTGCTTCCCGAGCGCTCAGCCTGTGAGGCCTGGCTGATGAAGGAGTAGAAACCACCATGTTGGTGTTTCATAATTGCTTATGAAACAAAGGGGCCTTTGGGAGTCCTGTTTGCTTGAAGCTTGGAGCTGATTGGAGGAGAGCCGGATGAGGGACAGGATGAAAGTTTGACAAGAAGAGATGGACTCTTCTTTCGCGAGAGCTCCACTCACACACACAAACACACACACGCGCATACACACACGCACACCACACAAACACACGCACATACACATGCACACACGCACACACACTCCACATACAACGCTCCACCAACGCCATCTGTCCTCTCTGCCTGCAGGCGCTCTGTTAAACATCAGACTGGATATTGTGGGATTTTGTATCTCAGCTAATTTGAAGTCTTGTGGGGAATATTATGGTACTGAATGTTCCTGCTGTCATCATTTGTGTCTGTAGTTCATCACACGCCTCAGTTTTACCATCACCATAGGACAGGGTACAGCTCAGTGGTTAGAGCATGTTGACTGCAGAGCTACAGGTCAGAAGTTCAAATCCCCCCTGTGCGATGTGTTGTTTTGAGGAGCAGTCTTCCTGGCCGTCCGTCGAGCTGCCACACGTTCCCTGATGACCCCTCCCTCCTCCTCTGCCCTGGCCCTGGTACCCATGGCGATGCGGTCGTCTTCGTAGCGATGCTAATAGGCTTGTGATGGGATTATTATGGGATGATTATGCCCATGAGTGCTGAGGTGAGGTGTCTCCAGGCTCAGACCATGTCCCTGGAGGCCACAGCCCCCCCCCATCCACACACACCTACACACACACACACACACCTACACACACACACACACACCTACACACACAGACACACACACACACACACACCTACACACACAGACACACACACACACACACACCTACACACACACACCTACACACACACACACACACACACCTACACACACACACCTACACGCCTACACACACACACACACCTACACACACACACACACCACCTACAAACACACCTACACACACAAGTATATACACACCTACACACACAAGTATTTACACACCTACACACACAAGTATACACACCTACACACACACACACACACCTACACTTCTACACACAAGTATACACACATGTGGGGGATGTGGGTGATGTGGGTGATGGGGATGTGGTGGGTGATGTGGGTGATGATGTGGGTGATGTGGGGGATGTGGGTGATGTTGGGGATGTGGGTGATGTGGGGATGGTGGATGTGGTGGGTGATGTGGGTGGGGGATGTGGTTGGGTGATGTGGGGATGGGATGTGGGGATGGGGATGTGGGTGATGATGTGGGTGATGATGTGGGTGATGATGTGGGTGATGATGTGGGTGATGTGGGGGATGTGGGTGATGTGGGATGTGGGGGATGTGGGTGATGTGGGGATGTGGTGGGCCGGTAGGCTGGGCCGGATTCTCATGTGCTCTGTCATAAACCATCGACCCCAGCTGAGCTGCAAACCATCAGCGCCTGATGGAGATGATGACCATGATGGAGATGTTGTATCAACCCAAGTGAGGGGATTATCATCATGATTATATTTCACCAGGAGCTAAATTAATGTTTCCCTGCTAGACATACTGTACTGCAGGAACAAAGTAGGACTGTAGAAACTGTCTCTCCTCTCTCTCTCTCTCTCTCTCTCTCTCTCTCTCTCTTCTCTCTCTCTCTCTCCTCTCTCTCTGCTCTTATTCTCTCCTCCTCTCTCCTCCTCATAGATGACATCTCCCCCCCTGTGTGAGGTTAGGGCTGAATCAGTGTGTTTTATAGCTCCTATCATCCTGCCTGTGTTTATGCTACTTACACTAATATCACCCATCTTGGCTGATAGTTCTAAATGGACCTCTCTCTGTGTTGGTGACCAGTGAAGGACCTCTCTCTCTCTCTCCATCTCTCTCCCTCTCTCTCCATCTCTCTTTTTCTCCATCTCTCTCCCTCTCTCTCCATCTCTCCCTCTCTCTCTCTCTCTCTCTCTCTCTCAGGCGGACATCGTCCTCCTCTCTTGCCTCCATCTACCTCCCCTGCGTGAGTCTTTAGACATGCAAATGTGCCTGAGCTCAAACGGCCCTGTGCTCTCCGAGAGACGCTCTCACGCCTGGACTCCTCCAGCCTCATCTCCATAAAGCTGCTGTTATTATACAGTGTAGGTCTATTCTCAGATGCACAACGGGTCACTAACTCACAAGGCGATAGTGTTAGCCCCCCTTCTCTCTCTCTCGCCCTCTGAACAGCCCTTATCGTTGTTCCATTGAGAGCCTCTTTCCCCAAAGTCAACCTTCACCACAGTTTTGTTGTTTAATGATAATAAAGATGGGGTCATTTAACAGATGCTTTTATCCAAAGAGACAGACAGGTGGGGGGGGGGGGGCAGGGGTAAGGTGTGGGGGGACAGACAGACAGGTAAGGTGGGGAGGGGGATTGAAGCTGCAACCTCTTGATCTGTAGTCAAACACTTTCCAGCGAGTTGGAGTGATAGTGTTGAGTTGGAGTGATAGTGTTGGGTTGGAGTGATAGTGTTGAGTTGGAGTGATAGTGTTGAGTTGGAGTGATAGTGTTGAGTTGGAGTGATAGTGTTGGGTTGGAGTGATAGTGTTGAGTTGGAGTGATAGTGTTGGGTTGGAGTGATAGTGTTGGGTTGGAGTGATAGTGTTGGGTTGGAGTGATAGTGTTGAGTTGGAGTGATAGTGTTGAGTTGGAGTGATAGTGTTGGGTTGGAGTGATAGTGTTGAGTTGGAGTGATAGTGTTGGGTTGGAGTGATAGTGTTGAGTTGGAGCGATAGTGGTTGGGTTGGAGTGATAGTGTTGGGTTGGAGTGATAGTGTTGAGTTGGAGTGATAGTGTTGGGTTGGAGTGATAGTGTTGAGTTGGAGTGATAGTGTTGGGTTGGAGTGATAGTGTTGGGTTGGAGTGATAGTGTTGAGTTGGAGTGATAGTGTTGAGTTGGAGTGATAGTGTTGGGTTGGAGTGATAGTGTTGAGTTGGAGTGATAGTGTTGGGTTGGAGTGATAGTGTTGAGTTGGAGTGATAGTGTTGGGTTGGAGTGATAGTGTTGAGTTGGAGTGATAGTGTTGGGTTGGAGTGATAGTGTTGAGTTGGAGTGATAGTGTTGAGTTGGAGTGATAGTGTTGAGTTGGAGTGATAGTGTTGGGTTGGAGTGATAGTGTTGAGTTGGAGTGATAGTGTTGGGTTGGAGTGATAGTGTTGAGTTGGAGCGATAGTGTTGGGTTGGAGTGATAGTGTTGAGTTGGAGTGATAGTGTTGAGAGACTAAGTGACCTGCAGCTACTCCTGCGGTCGATATCAACTGTCCCTCAACAGGAATGAAATGTCAAGTAGTATATTGTTCAGAGCAGGACTCTACAACCCTGCTCCTGGAGAGATACCCTCCTGTAGGGTTACACTCCAACCCTGCTCCTGGAGAGATACCCTCCTGTAGGGTAACACTCCAACCCTGCTCCTGGAGAGATACCCTCCTGTAGGGTTACACTCCAACCCTGCTCCTGGAGAGATACCCTCCTGTAGGGTAACACTCCAACCCATGCTCCTGGAGAGATACCCTCCTGTAGGGTTACACTCCAACCCTGCTCCTGGAGAGATACCCTTCCTGTAGGGTAACACTCCAACCCTGCTCCTGGAGAGATACCCTCCTGTAGGGTTACACTCCAACCCTGCTCCTGGAGAGATACCCTTCCTGTAGGGTTACACTCCAACCCTGCTCCTGGAGAGATACCCTCCTGTAGAGTTACACTCCAACCCTGCTCCTGGAGAGATACCCTCCTGTAGAGTTACACTCCAGCCCTGCTCCTGGAGAGATACCCTCCTGTAGGGTTACACTCCAACCCTGCTCCTGGAGAGATACCCTCCTGTAGGGTTACACTCCAACCCTATCTCTCCTGGAGAGATAACAGTTATCTCTTTGTGATCTCTGGGTGATCTCTGGGTGATACCTGGGTGATCCCTGGGTGATCTCTGGGTGATCCCTGGGTGATCTTGGGTGATCTCTGGGTGATCCCTGGGTGATCTCTGGGTGATCCCTGGGTGATCCCTGGGTGACCCCTGGGTGATCTCTGGTGTGTGTGTTTGGAGGTAGGGGTGTGTGTGTGTGTGTGGAGTTGTGTCTGTGTATGCAGCATTAGTTAAGGTGTGTGTGTGTCAGTGGTGCTCTGCAGAGATGAGGGAGGCAGTGTTAGAGGCAGTGTCAGTGGTGCTCTAGCAGAGACGGGGGAGGCAGTGTTAGAGGCAGTGTCAGTGGTGCTCTGCAGAGACGGGGGAGGCAGTGTTAGAGTCAGTATTAGAGGCAGTGTTAGAGGCAGTGTTAGAGGAAGCTTTAAAGGCAGCTTTAGTGGTGCTCTGCAGAGACAAGGAGGCAGCGTTAGAGGCAGTGTTAGAAGCAGTTTTAGAGACAGTGTTAGAGGCAGTTTTAGAGGCAGCTTTAGTGGTGCTCTGCAGAGACAGAGGAGGCAGCGTTTCTAGAAATGTCAGCAAATGTTTGTGCTCTGTTCTCCTCTGAGACAACCTCGCGTTCCGCCTCTCCTTTTTAGTCCTCCTCTTCCTCTTTCTTCCTCTTCCTCTCTCTTCGTCTTCCTCTCTCTTCCTGTGAACTGCAATGCTGGTTGTTAGTTAGTTAGTTAGTTACAGCTGCTATGACTGTATGATGATGATGATGATGATGATGATTCTCACTGCGATAATCAGAGAGCGGGGACTGCTCTCTCTCTCTCTCCTCTTTCTCTCCCTCTCTCTCTCTCTCTCTCTCTCTCTCTCTCTCTCTCTCTCTCTC
>CM042853.1:1176694-1179194 GCA_023658055.1 Thaleichthys pacificus | reverse complement strand
CAACAAGTTCTCCCTCAAATAACAGTAAATCTAACAGAGCAGTCTTATCTCAATGTGATATTTATACAGCTATCAATTCCATCACCAAGCCAGTCTGTGTTCTCTGTGAGTGAGATGTTGCTGTGACTCCTGTCTCAGCGCTTTCCTCCGTTTAGACGCCTCAGACTGCAGTCTGCTCCATGTGATGATGATGAGGATAGACGCCTCAGACTGCAGTCTGCTCCATGTGATGATGATGAGGATAGACGCCTCAGACTGCAGTCTGCTCCATGTGATGATGATGATGATGAGGATGAGGATGGTGTCTGTTCTGTGACAGCGCCAGTTTGACCGCCAGTAATATCCCCGATCTTTCACCTGAGCAGCCTGCTGTGGTGTTGCAGCGGGCTGGCCTCACCTGGCCTCACCTGAGCAGCCTGCTGTGGTGTTGCAGCGGGCTGGCCTCACCTGGCCTCACCTGGCCTCACCTGAGCAGCCTGCTGTGGTGTTGCAGCGGGCTGGCCTCACCTGGCCTCACCTGAGCAGCCTGCTGTGGTGTTGCAGCGGGCTGGCCTCACCTGGCCTCACCTGAGCAGCCTGCTGTGGTGTTGCAGCGGGCTGGCCTCACCTGGCCTCACCTGAGCAGCCTGCTGTGGTGTTGCAGCGGGCTGGCCTCACCTGGCCTCACCTGAGCAGCCTGCTATGGTGTTGCAGCGGGCTGGCCTCACCTGGCCTCACCTGAGCAGCATTTCCCCCTACATTAATGTCAAACTGTTTGACATTAATGTAGGGGGAAATGGCTAATTCAAAATAAGTTTGCTAGAGGCAAGCTAGCTACTGTTACTCCACATCTCACTGATTGTTTGAAAGCGCCGGAAATGAGAATGTTTCTTTTGACATGAAGTTTAGCTGTGGCATTGAAGACAGTACTACACACTGCCAGTGGGTGAGCCGAGTCTGACTGAGGCTAACGTCAAAACAAGCCGCGGCGTCACTCAAATTCCAAGTTTTACACAAATCACAAAAATATGCTGACCTGCTGGCTGTCTTCGCAATCGCCATATCTTTAAAACACTGCCCTCCTTCTGATTTTGATGTAGAATTGACCCTGGTACGAAATTAAGAACGGGGCTCTCACGTAGCAAACCAATCAAAGTTTTTACAGCAACCTACATTAAAATCTCACCATCTGGCTGTCTTCACAATAGTCATATCGTCATAACATTGCCCTCCTTCTGTTTTTTGGTGTAGAATTGACCGAACTATAAAATCACGAAAATACTAGACTACTATGACGCTTGCATGGCTGCCGCCTAGGCAGTCTCACGGGCGACCCGCATTCGCTCAAATTACAAAGACTTTCACGACCTAAATCAAAAATCCGAGATGGCAGTTCCACTCAATTGCTTTCTTAACAAAGCCCAATGGTTGGTAATTTTGGGGGTTGGCATTTTTCACTCATAATCCAAGCTCCAACTTGCGTGCTAGAACGTCTCTATCACGTTGTATCCATGCGTGGTTGCTAACGTGTGCTGACGTAGTGACGTAGTGACGTAGGCTAACACTGAGTACCCTGTTGACAGAAGGCACTTTTTGGCACAAAAAAACAATTTCTACTTAAACCGTGCAACGGAACGCAAATAAAATACAAGCAACTCAATCGCTACCAAGACGAAACTTTTGACACCTAGGTTGTCTATGTAGTCCAAATATTGACTGATCTTTAGGGGGACGAAAAGAAACAATAAGAAATATATATGATTGAGAACAAAGGTTGTGCCCTTGCCGAAGGCAAAGCACACCCAATAAAATATATATAAAATATTATATATTCTGCAGCGGTTTTTCTTTTACAGAACACTCGGACACAGAAGTACAACATACACAGGTGCACACATACATACACACACACACAGACACACTCTCATGCACTGACAAACACACTTAACAGCAATTTATCAGTAACACATACACTCATACACACTCATACACACACACGCAGACACACACACACGCAGACACACACACAAACAACCATCAGTGTGTGGATGTGGTCATGACTTGAGACACCTCGCCCAGGCTCCTCCCTCTGGTGTTCCTGTCACTCTGCAGAGGACGCCAGCTTTGTGTTCCTGTGATAGACGAGGACAGCACGCCTATCTCTCTCTTCCTCTCCTCCTCTCTCTGTTCCTCCTCTCTCTGTTCCTCCTCTCTCTGTTCCTCTCCTCCTCTCTCTGTTCCTCCTCTCTCTGTTCCTCCTCTCTCTTCCTCTCCTCTCTGTTCCTCCTCTCTCTGTTCCTCCTCTCCCCTCTCTCCTCTCTGTCAGTCATTACATTCCACAGAAGCAGAGAGCAGCAAGAGACTGAAATCAGACTTAATGAGACCGTCCCCCATAAAGTTACTTTCACATTTGTCTTCAGCTCTTCATCTGCTTGTGGTGAACATGTCCTAGTTCTGTCTGTTTAGGAGGAGAAGGGAGGGGAGGGGGAGGAGAGGACTAATTATCTGTGTTGGTTCTCTG
>CM042853.1:1144194-1171694 GCA_023658055.1 Thaleichthys pacificus | reverse complement strand
CTGTGTCATTCAGCCAATCAGAGGGGATTTTACTGGAAAAGTCATTCTGCCAACCAGGTGGCCTGGCTCAGAGCTGAGGGATTCTGGGGAGGGTTGAGGAGGGGTGAGGAAGGGTGAGGAAGGGTGAGGAGGGATGAGGAGGTGAGGAGGGGTGATGAGGGATGAGGAGGGGTGAGGAGAGGTGAGGAGGGGTGAGGAGGGTGAGGAGGGATGAGGAGGGGTGAGGAGGGTGAGGAGGGGTGAGGAGGGGTGAGGAGGTGAGGAGGTGAGGAAGGGTGAAGAGGGAACATCACTCTGGATAAAAGCACCTGCCTGATGAATGAAAGCACTGCAGACGCGGGAGAACTGCTTCACAACATGGTCCTCCGTTCCTTAAGGACGCTCTGCTCTCAGACCTGCCTTGTTGGTGTCCTCCTCTGCACTCACCCAGGACATGTGAGAAGGACCTTGTGACGAGTGGCAGTTCACTTGTGTTTGTCTGAGAAGAGGGAACCCCAAGGTGCTGACAGGGGTCAGGCTGATGTCCGTCTCTCCCTGTGAAAGTGAGGTGTTCTTAAACAGGAACCATTCAGAACGTTCTCCTGTAGAGGGTATCCCTGTGGGCCACAGAGCTAATGAATGTGGAGAGGGCGGAGGGGATGTGTGTTGTGGATGTGCAGTGTGCTGTAAACAGGAGCTGGGAGAGGTGTTTAACTGCACTGCTATGCTCACTGCAGTTATCTCACACGGACGAGAGAAAAGTCACAGATTTGTTGATTATCTGGAGGTTCTTATCCATGTTCCGTGTGTGTGTGTGTGTGTGTGTGTGTGTGTGTGTGTGTGTACACAGGTGTGTGTGTAAAGGTCTAATGTGATCTGAGAGCACAATGAGGACACCTGAACCATCATGCGGTGACCTTCTCTTTCTCCTCCCTGCTGCCCCTCCGACAGGCCCCCATGCATGTCACACATCTGTCCTGTCACCACACACACACCACACACACTCACACCACACACACACCACACACACTCAGACCACACACACACCACACACACTCAGACCACACACACACCACACACACACTCACACACTCACACCACACACACACCACACACACTCACACCACACACACACCACACACACTCAGACCACACACACACCACACACACACCACACACACACCACATACACTCAGACCACACACACACCACACACACTTGGACCACACACACTCGGACCACACACACACACCACACACACTCAGACCACACACACTCAGACCACACACACTCAGACCACACACACTCAGACCACACACACCCCATAGTTCTCTCTCTTTCTTTCTCCACTTTCTTCCTGTGTTTTGCAATGTTCTCTTTTTTCTATCTCCTTCCCCTCTCTCCCGCCCCCTGGCTGAGGGGTCCTTGTGGAGACAGTGTAAACAGGGAGGCCGCAGTAATTGCAGTTCTGCTGATTTCAGCTCTGTGGAGAGAAGCAGGCAACTCAGAGAAGGATGGAGGGAGAGAGGGGGATGGAGAGAGAGATGGAGAGAGAGGAGGATGGACAGAGGGTGATGGAGGGGTGGAGAGAGAAAGGAGGATGAGAGAGGGGGATGGAGGGGGAGGGGTGGAGAGAGAGAGGGAGATGGAGAGAGAGGAGGATGTAGAGTGGGTGATAGAGGGGGAGGGGTGGAGAGAGATAGTTTGACTCGTACATGTGAACATCACACACTTCCTGTGATGTGTCATCATCCTCCCAGCAGAGATGAAGCCCTGCTTCTGCCTGTTCACTTCTCCTTGTTCCCCTGAACATTTACCTGCCTGAGGTGATCTAGGATCCTGTGTGCTGGTCTGGATGTACCTGCCTGAGGTGATCTAGGATCCTGTGTGCTGGTCTGGATGTACCTGCCTGAGGTGATCTAGGATCCTGTGTGCTGGTCTGGATTTACCTGCCTGAGGTGATCTAGGATCCTGTGTGCTTGTCTGGATTTACCTGCCTGAAGTGATCTAGGAACCTGTGTGCTGGTCTGGATGTACCTGCCTGAGGTGATCTAGGATCCTGTGTGCTTGTCTGGATGTACCTGCCTGAGGTGATCCTGGCAGCAGGGGGAGGAGAGGAGCCAGGCTGGGCTCAAAGCCACAGAACACCATAAATCCTCCTTCCCGGTGATGCAGGGGAGGTCGCTAGCAGATGACACTGGAGGCGTATTCACAGGCAGTTAGAGTTCAGCCATCTGCTCCTCTGAATGTTTCTCCTGGTAATAACTGTGATTAATATTGCGTTCATACACTGCAGCCGCTAGTCTCCAGCTCACTCCTGTTCTGGCCTGGGAGGAACGGGATAGGCCAATGCACTGAGGTGTCAGACCCTGCGTGGGCCAATCACGGCAGCTGTAGCTTCTAGATTGACTCTTTGAGATGCTGGAATCCTTTTTGACAACAACAATTTTTAACATCTCCCTCTTATATGGCCATGGGTCATCAGGAATGTCTCTATTCTCAGTCATGTTGACATCGCTAACTCGGTCTCATCCATAACATACTTTTTTTCTGACTTTTTTTCCACACACGCAGTGAAAGTAGAGGAGGGGAGATGGGAGAAGCCTAAACTAAAATATTTTTTAAACCTTTAGAATCTTTGTATTTTATTGTTTTACTTTTTTGCATAAAAAAATATATTTTTCCTACCTTTCAAAACTTTTTTTAATGTCAACTATGTTGACATCAATTCACTGAGTGTTTACATACCCTCTCAGCTCTCTGATCACATGAGTGTTTACATACCCTCTCAGCTCTCTGATCACATCGCTGATGTGAAGCTGTCGCTACGCTGATGGAACAGGGCATGTAAACGTAGCTCCCGGCTCAAGTTTGGTATTAGCCTGATTAGCAATTAGCTTGTCAGCACCTCCATTCTCTCCTCTCCTTACACACCAGACTCCAGATTAACACCTAACTCACAGTATTGATCTACGAGGGCAGAACATGTAATTGTTTATTTATGGCTGACCACCCTCCTAACAAGGTAGAGCTAACTCTTGGTTTTCTCCTAATGTGGGCTGAAATGACATTTTCATCTGTGTCGTTAATGGCCTTTTTTAACGTTCTACATTCATTTTGCCGATCAATATGTCCGGTTATAACTGACTTGTACTGAATATTCCGTGATCAGCAATCATCTTTGCAATACATCGACTGACGAACGCCTTTGCAGGAGCCAAAAGATTAATTTCATGCAACAGTTGGTACATTTATTTTCAGAAATGGTCGCACTGGAAAGACGGTATTTTCCCCCTAGATACGTTATATGTATAATGAAAATTTAATAAAATCCAATTCCAATTATACAAGTAATGAATGCGGAACTCAGGTGTGACGGGAGTGGTAACCTTGGCAACCACTCCCGTATACATTAACTCTTCAAAATAGAGGTCAATCCAACAGGCCGACTCGTTACCGACCAATTTGAGAAGCCATAAAACACAACGAGAGACAGAACGTCCGCCATAAGCAGCGTGCCACTCCTGGCCCCCTCTCTCATCCATCTGTAATTGGCTCTGAGAACTAGCGTTCATATTTAGCTCCGCCGTTAAGCTTTAATGTCGGACTCGTGTCCCCCGCGTGTCTCCGCACTGCGAGGCGAGCGCTCCCATCACGCCTGATGTCTATCCGACTCTCGCGCTGTTTATCTTGAAGACGGTGTTCCGCCGTTTTATGATCCATAACCTCTGTTCCCGGTGCCGTACTGGGGAGGAAACTAATCCGCACTATGTCTTTGGACTAGCGGCGCGCTGACACACCAGATTAATGGGATGTGCTTACAATAATGTGAACTGCCGCCTAAGCATCTTTTCCTGTTGGCTTTGTCCGTTCCTCTCAGGGAGTTGTAAATTAGTTACATTAGCTCGCTAGACTCGCTCTGCCGCGGCAATGTAGGCACCGGTTGTACGAGCCTCAACTGGTAGGAATGTAGACACGGGGTGTACAGGCTACACATTACATTTAGTCATTTTGCAGACGCTCTTATCCAGAGCGACTTACAGTAAGTACAGGGACATTCCCCCCGAGGCAAGTAGGGTGAAGTGCCTTGCCCAAGGACACAACGTCATTTGGGCACGGCCCGGGAATCGAACCAACAACCTTCTGATTACTAGCCCGATTCCCTAACCGCTCAGCCATATGACCCCTTATGATACCGGCTTCAACCGGTAGTTATCCGTTGCAGATTAACCACTACACCATCCAGGCAAGTTTTTCCCTCAGTGAAGCATTAGGCCTACGTATATGTAATCAGACACAGATGCCACCTATAGAACCCATTTACTCATGTTAATAATGCTACATGTAATGAACCCCTTCAAAACAGCCCGTGCGGTGTCCTGTGAACCGACTGGTGTCTATCTTCCTTAACGACCTAACTTTAGTATTCAGAAATAACCAAGTGTGTTTGAATAGAGCTTCATCTCGTAAGCTCTGCAGGGGGTGCCTTCGGGGAACCAGGGATTCTCCCCGGCAGAGCTAATGGAAATCTATGTTGCCGCAGTTAAACACGGTGACTTTGAGTTCCTATGGGACAGTTAAACACGGTGACATTGAGTTCCTATGTCCTGGGATGTTTTCCTTCACGTGCAGCATTCACGTACGGCCGCTTGAGCCAGGAAGCACTCACAACCGACATTCAAACCGACATTCAAGCTCCAAAAATACAACCGAGGTCTGAGGTCTTTTTTATAGGCTTGTCACTGGTCATTAAATTCCACATTACTGCGGTACGTGAGGCTCGTGAGCAGGCTGGGGAGCTTCGGTTAGAGGAGGAGGAAATAAGCGCCGTAAGGATTTATTAGCAAAGTTAAAGTGAATCACGAAATGTTGGTTTTTACTCCTAGACAAGACTGATGCAGTGACTTCATCTCTGAAGGAAATTTTTACAGCCCCCGTCTTCCCTTTTTAATATCTGGGATTATGACTTTCATAATGTCTGCAGGACGAAGTCTTATTCATCTTAATTCTTCTAGCTGCGTGCCTCTGCGACCAAGTTGAATTGGTTGAACACACACCTCAGCATTAAAACCGGCCACTGCGCCAGGTAGAGGGGGTTTAGGGTGTTCGTTTCGTTCGCGAGTCAGAGGGTGGCAGTTTGAACCCGGAGGGGGTGCGTGAGGTGTGTTAACTGTAGGCCCTGTGCTGAGGTGTAAAGTGCAGGTACAGGTGTGTGTACATCTGCATGGGATGGGCTCCCCCTCCACACAGGACAGGCCGACAGTCACCACATCCACACCTCTCCTCAGAACACTATAGTTCCATACTTCCTATGACCTCCAACCTTTCCTGGATCCTGGTACATGTGTTTGATCAGTCCCCTGATTTTAGATAGATTTTTTACCTCCACTGTTTTACCCTCTTATATTTAACCTCTCACCTATATTGGCCGTTTTATGTAAGATGTCCTTGAGTGTTTAGAATTCTCTCCCCAGATGGCAGCCTTGTGTCAGCAGCTGGTTTGTTATCCGTCCTGAGCCTCACTTACTGAGACAACCATGCTGCATATTCTAACACCAAACCCTTCCTCATCCAAAACACTGATCATAGCCCCTCTCCTGTTACCCTGGTGATAAACCCTTGACACATCGCTTCCTCACTGTTGACATTCACCTCTGCTCTCTGTTTCACCCCGGGGGCACAGTTCCTGGGGTGGAAAGTGCCACATCATGTGTTCTGGCTGCTTCAGGGCTCCTTAAGCACAGCTCATTAACGAAGGAGGAATGCATCAGTCATGACTTTCCTGGTTGCTGCATGGTGATGAGGTGTGTTTGAACCAGAGGGAGGGACAGACAGGCCGGAGTTCTGGCTGGCTGGATGATGGATGGATGGATGGCTAGTTAACCCACCACAGTTCGCTGGTGGTCATCACATGGTTGCTAGGTTACAGGGGGCTGTGTGGAGGACTTCTATCCCAGCATGCACCAGACTTCTTTTATTTATCGGCATGTATTTTATCTTCCCACAGGAATCCTCTTTCATCAACAAACAGATCCCAATAATCCTGCAAACAGAATGATGCACTAAGTTCTGTTAAATATTTATACTACTGATGTGCCCCTTCTTCCAGTACATAAGCAACACAGTGATGAGTTGGTGTGTTTTGCACACACACACACACACACACACTGACGTGTGTGATCCTGCCTGTCGCCCTCAGAGCACGACGAGTGTTGGGGCAGCCAGAGCGGCTGTGATGACAACGCAATCTGCACCAACACCGTCAGGGGACACCTGTGCACCTGCAAGCCTGGCTACGTAGGCAACGGTACCATCTGCAGAGGTAAGGACTGACCTCCACACACACACACCTCACGCACGCTCACACACACTGTCCCTACCATGCTCCCCCCTCCTCCTACCCGTGCCTTTCTCTCTCTTTCTCCCCCTCTCACCTCCCATCCTCTCCTCCTCCCTCCCTCCCTCCCCCCTATGTCTGGGTACCAGCTGCCACAGAGATGATGAGAATTGATTTAGGAGAAACTCAGGAGCTCATCCCTCCCTCCCACCTCCCCTCCCTACCACCTCCCCTCCTCTACCCTGTCTCCCCTTTACACACACACACAACTCCCAACTGCTAACACTCCCAGTTTCCAGCCCTGCTGAAACCATCCTGGGCTAGACCGCAATCACACTGTGTAGAAGTGTGTGTGTGTGATTGAGTGTGATTGAAGTGTGTGTGTGTGATTGAGTGAGCTTGTTTTGTGGCATGCACGTCCTGGGAGGGTCTGTGTGGGGAGAGTGCAGCCCAGCCTGGGAGGGTCTGTGTGGGGAGAGTGCAGCCCAGCCTGGGAGGGTCTGTGTGGGGAGAGTGCAGCCCAGCCTGGGAGGGTCTGTGTGGGGAGAGTGCAGCCCAGCCTGGGAGGGTCTGTGTGGGGAGAGTGCAGCCCAGCCTGGGAGGGTCTGTGTGGGGAGAGTGCAGCCCAGCCTGGGAGGGTCTGTGTGGGGAGAGTGCAGCCCAGTCTGGAGGGTCTGTGTGGGGAGAGTGCAGCCCAGTCTGGGAGGGTCTGTGTGGGGAGAGTGCAGCCCAGCCTGGGAGGGTCTGTGTGGGGAGAGTGCAGCCCAGCCTGGCTGCTCAGCCTCCCAGAGCAGGCCTGAAGGCTGGGATGGAGATCCAGCCTGCTGCAGCTACATCACTGCTGGGTCCCTCTGCGCTGGGGTTAACCACCATGTTTACATTAACCACCATGTTTACACTCGGCCAACGAGCCTTACAGTGTTCTCTTCTTTCTCCTCTCCTTCTCTCCTCTCCTTACCTCCTCCCCTCTCCTCCCCTTTCATCTCTTTTCTTCCTCTCCCTTTCTCTCCTCCTTCTCTTTCTCCTCTCCTATCCTGTCCCCTCTTATCCCTCGCTCTACTGCTCTGTTGCTGTCTGTGTCTCTCCCCTATGTAAACAAATCAGTATGTAATTAGTGGAACAGGACACCAGGAACTCTCTCATCCAGACTTCTAATTGGTGGAGAGACCGTGTAGCGTGGCGAACAGGTGTGTGTGTGTGCCTGCTTAGGGTGAGTCTGTTCGTTCAGTATTAATGTGTGGTTGCATTTGTGTGTCTAAACCTGTATGTGCTTGCCTGATTACATGTGTGTGTACAGGATCTGTGTGTGTATGTGTACAAGATCTGTGTGTGTGTATGCTCCTTCTGTGATAGAGACAGACATTAGGATGGGCTGCAGGTGGGAGCAGGTCTAGAGATAAATCAGTGTAATTTGCAAAGTGCTTCCAGACAGTTTCAGTGTTGGCTTGTCTCCAGCCATGCAGCCATACAACTTAACTACCACCTCTACATTTTTCACTCTGGAAGTCTGGGTGAAATGCAAATCGGCCAAATGGGGGGAAAATGTTTTGTTGCTTAGAGAAAAACACATACAACGATGACAGGAATACGAACAGCCGCAGGTTCACCTGGGGAGATGTACCCATGGTAGTGAACAGCAGGTTCACCTGGGGAGATGTACCCATGGAAGTGAACAGCAGGTTCACCTGGGGAGATGTACCCATGGTAGTGAACAGCAGGTTCATCTGGGGAGATGTACCCATGGAAGTGAACAGCAGGTTCACCTGGGGAGATGTACCCATGGTAGTGAACAGCAGGTTCACCTGGGGAGATGTACCCATGGAAGTGAACAGCAGGTTCACCTGGGGAGATGTACCCATGGTAGGGAACAGCAGGGTTCACCTGGGGAGATGTACCCATGGTAGTGAACAGCAGGGTTCACCTGGGGAGATGTACCCATGGAAGTGAACAGCAGGTTCACCTGGGGAGATGTACCCATGGAAGTGAACAGCAGGTTCACCTGGGGAGATGTACCCATGGAAGTGAACAGCAGGTTCACCTGGGGAGATGTACCCATGGTAGTGAACAGCAGGTTCACCTGGGGAGATGTACCCATGGAAGTGAACAGCAGGTTCACCTGGGGAGATGTACCCATGGTAGTGAACAGCAGGGTTCACCTGGGAGATGTACCCATGGTAGTGAACAGCAGGGTTCACCTGGGGAGATGTACCCATGGAAGTGAACAGCAGGTTCACCTGGGGAGATGTACCCATGGTAGTGAACAGCAGGGTTCACCTGGGGAGATGTACCCATGGTACAGTAGTGAACAGCAGCGTTCACCTGGGGAGATGTACCCATGGAAGTGAACAGCAGGTTCACCTGGGGAGATGTACCCATGGTACAGTAGTGAACAGCAGCGTTCACCTGGGGAGATGTACCCATGGAAGTGAACAGCAGGTTCACCTGGGGAGATGTACTCATGGTACAGTAGTGAACAGCAGCGTTCACCTGGGGAGATGTACCCATGGAAGTGAACAGCAGGTTCACCTGGGGAGATGTACCCATGGTACAGTAGTGAACAGCAGCGTTCACCTGGGGAGATGTACCCATGGAAGTGAACAGCAGGTTCACCTGGGGAGATGTTCCCATGGTACAGTAGTGAACAGCAGCGTTCACCTGGGGAGATGTACCCATGGAAGTGAACAGCAGGTTCACCTGGGGAGATGTACCCATGGTACAGTAGTGAACAGCAGCGTTCACCTGGGGAGATGTACCCATGGAAGTGAACAGCAGGTTCACCTGTGAAGCCCAGAGTTCAAACCGTCAATGTTTTCATCCTAAACCCACCAGGTAGGGGAGGAGGGGGTGAGGAGGTGAGGTAGAGATGGAGGGAGGAGGGGGTGAGGAGGTGAGGTAGAGATGGAGGGAGGAGGGGGTGAGGAGGTGAGGTAGAGATGGAGGAAGGAGGGAAGTTCATGTATGTCTGTTCCTCTGAGACCTAATTAGTGTGTGATGGCTGCAGCATCGACCAGTAGACAGACTCTCTACTCTGTCTGCTCATACATCACTACTGTACCCCAGGAGTCTGCTAGCCACAACCCTGCTAGCTAGCACGGCTAGCCACAACCCTGCTAGCTAGCCCTGCTAGCCACAGCACTGCTAGCTAGCCCTGCTAGCCACAGCACTGCTAGCTAGCACGGCTAGCCACAACCCTGCTAGCTAGCACGGCTAGCCACAACCCTGCTAGCTAGCACAGCTAGCCACAACCCTGCTAGCTAGCCCTGCTAGCCACAGCACTGCTAGCTAGCACGGCTAGCCACAACCCTGCTAGCTAGCACGGCTAGCCACAACCCTGCTAGCTAGCCCTGTACCCACAACCCTGCTAGCTAGCCCTGCTAGCCACAGCACTGCTAGCCATATGCTAGCTGCTAGTGTGTACGTTGCATAGCAAACCCCTCGCTCTCTGCTCTGTGTGCAGCCAGCCAGGAGGACCAGTTTCAACATAATTATTTATTAAACCGATTTAAATTAGAGTGTGTTTATTACTTTCATGTTGCCATACTTAGCGACCGTTTTATCAAAGCAGTAGCTCACTGCTGGCTTTTCTGTAACGTTATTACATCACAGCTAAGGGGCTTCACAGCTAAACAACATCCCTTAGCTGGGATATAATAGCGTTATATTCACGACCTGGTGAGCTGTTTCTGTAGCAGAACCTGCACGGTCTGTGATCCCCATCTGCAGAGCTCACATCCAGCACCATTTAAACACCACCCAATCCAGCACCATTTAAACACCACCCAATCCAGCACCATTTAAACACCACCCAATCCTGCACCATTTAAACACCACCCAATCCTGCACCATTTAAACACCACCCAATCCTGCACCATTTAAACACCACCCAATCCAGCACCATTTAAACACCACCCAATCCTGCACCATTTAAACACCCCCCAATCCAGCACCATTTAAACACCACCCAATCCAGCACCATTTAAACACCACCCAATCCAGCACCATTTAAACACCCCCCAATCCTGGGAAAATAGGATTTGTTCCCTCCAATATATCACTAAATAACACTAAGTAATTTCAATGCGAATGATATGAGGTGAAGCCCCTGTGCTGATTATGGATACATATCTATGTGGTGCACATCATTCGTTTTTAGGTTTAACGTTGGCTACGTGTTACAGCCCATCTTTTGGTGTGTGTGTCCCAGGAACTGCTCTTGAGAAACGTACTATGTAATTCTGGCCTCCAAAAATGATATCAGATTTTCTCTCCTGTGGCGTGTTCTATCTCCCAGTGTGTCTGTTTCTCAGTCTGTCTGTCTGTCTGTCTGTTTGTCTGCCAGTGTGTCTGTCTCTCAGTGTGTCTGTCTGCCAGTGTGTCTGTCTCTCAGTGTGTCTGTCTGCCAGTGTGTCTGTCTCTCAGTGTGTCTGTCTCCCAGTGTGTCTGTCTCTCAGTGTGTCTGTCTCTCAGTGTGTCTGTCTGCCAGTGTGTCTGTCTCTCAGTGTGTCTGTCTGCCAGTGTGTCTGTCTCTCAGTGTGTCTGTCTCTCAGTGTGTCTGTCTCTCAGTGTGTCTGTCTGCCAGTGTGTCTGTCTCTCAGTGTGTCTGTCTCTCAGTGTGTCTGTCTCTCAGTCTGTCTGTCTACCAGTGTGTCTGTCTCTCAGTGTGTCTGTCTCCCAGTGTGTCTGTCTCCTAGTGTGTCTGTCTCTCAGTGTGTCTGTCTCTCAGTGTGTCTGTCTCCCAGTGTGTCTGTCTCCTAGTGTGTCTGTCTCTCAGTGTGTCTGTCTCTCAGTGTGTCTGTCTCCCAGTGTGTCTGTCTCTCAGTGTGTCTGTCTCTCAGTGTGTCTGTCTCCCAGTGTGTCTGTCTCCCAGTGTGTCTGTCTCCTAGTGTGTCTGTCTGCCAGTGTGTCTGTCTCTCAGTGTGTCTGTCTGCCAGTGTGTCTGTCTCCCAGTGTGTCTGTCTCCTAGTGTGTCTGTCTGCCTGGCCGCTGGGGAGATATTGAACCGCAGTCTTTAACCACGGCTGTGGTGGCCGCCCTCAGTAAACCCAAGGCCGAGGTGAGCTCATCGATCCTGCAGTCATAGTTCACTGTGTCACTCTAGACAACATGGCTTTGACTCGCACATTCTCATCTGTCTCCTCTAATATCTCTCTCTCACTCTATCTCTCTCTATGTCTTTCTCTCGCTCTATCTCTCTCGCTCTCTTTCTCTGTAACATGTTCACATTTTACGTGTTACTCATTCAGCAGATGATTTTACCCAAAGAAACATACAAATAGTGGATATAGATCTCTATATATATATATACCAGAGCTGTACAGTAAGGACAGCTCTGATAGAGAGCGAGAGGTTTGGGTCACCCCTCTACCTACCTCCCCCCCTCCCCCTCCCTCTCCTCCTCCCTCTCCTCCTCCCCCTCTCCTCCTCCCTCTCCTCCTCCCCCCCTCCCCTCCCTCTCCTCCCTCTTCCCCTCCCCCTCCCTCTCCTCCCTCTCCTCCTCCCTCTTCCCCTCCCTCTCCTCCTCCCTCTTCCCCTCCCCCTCCCTGTCCTCCTCCCCCTTCCCCTCCCTCTCCTCCCCCTCCTCCCTCTCCTCCCTCTCCTCCCTCTCCTCCCACTCCTCCCCCTCCCTCTCCTCCCCTCCTCCCCTCCTCCTCCCCTCCTCCCCCTCCCTCCCCTCCTCCCCCCCTCCCCCTCCCTCCCCTCCTCCCCCTCCCTCCCCCTCCTCCCCCTCCCTCCCCTCCTCCTCTCTGAGGTGATTGCTGCTGCTGATAAAGCATGGCCTCCAACTCTGGAGGTTTACGATCATCGATCCTGGAGGTCGGGGGAACATGACGTGTGGGGAAATAAGGAGATAAAGATTGTTCTCCCTTTCTTCCTTATCTCTATCTCTCCCTGTCCCCCGCCCCCCTTCCCTCCCTCCCATTCTCTCCTTCCTTCCCTCCTTCCCTTTCCTCCCTCCCATTCTCTCCTTCCCTCCATCCCTTTCTATCTCCCTCCCTCCTTCCATCTCTACTTATCAAGTATCCAGCATGTACAGTATCCAGGGTGTACAGTACCCAGCATGTACAGTATCCAGGGTGTACAGTATCCAGGGTGTACAGTATCCAGGGTGTACAGTACCCAGCATGTAGCTGGAAGCTGTAGATTATAGAGAAGCATTGTTGACGCTGGCAGCTTAATGAGCACAGGCGCAGTGCAGAACTTCATGGTGGATGCAGAGCATGCTGGGTAATCACGTTAAGAGACCTTTTCTCTCTCCAGGGTGGGGTGGGGGCGTGAAACAGATGGACTAAACATGAGCCTGTCTGTTCTCTTCTCATCTGACTGCCTGAGTTGATAAAGAGACAAGGGCAAGGTTCAAACACCCCAGGAAGGATGTTCTGTGTTGAGGGAGGAGGAGAGGGTAATGGGGGGAGGAGGAGAGGGGTCATGGGGGGAGGTGGGAAGAGGGGGATGGAGGAGGAAAGGATGTGAGAAAGTTTAAGAAAGCAAATGATTTTCTTGTAATCTGGGATTACGTTTTTATCTCAGTTAATTTAAACTCTGTTATGTAATTATTATTTACGCCTTTTTTTAATGGCGAGATGGAAGCAGATGAGCAGCGATCTGCACTGTGGGCATCGTGAGGGAACAACACAGGATGGAAGAACACGATGATTAATTGGAATAGTGAAAGCATGGGGGGGAAGACACTTGTTTCCAAGCACAGTAGCAATTATCAAAGCAATTATTAATAGTCTGTATCCCACTGCGGTGTGAAGAGCATCTGGAACCTCAAGATCCTCTCACGATGAGGAAGGCTTCTCCCCCATCCAGCCAGCAGAGAGCTTTCTACCTGACAACTAGCCTTCATCCTGACAACTAGCCTTCATCCTGACAACTAGCTTTCATCCTGACAACTAGCTTTCATCCTGATAACTAGCTGTCTACCTGACAAATAAAATAAAAATGTATTTGTATAGCCCTTTTTACAAGCAATGTCACAGAGGGCTTCACATGTGCCCATAGAACCTTCAAGGAAGACAAGGAAAAACTCACTAGAGGAGAAAAAATGGAAGAAACCTTGGGAGGAGCAATTCAGTGAGGGATCCTCTCCTCCAGAGATGGTTGGTGAAAGAGAGGAGCAGAACACAGGTTAAACATAGACATACAACAGGGAAGTGTCAATGGGTGTTGAAACACAAAAATCCAGTGTTCAACTTGGGTCAGTTGGTAAATGTCAGTCAGGGGGATTGTGATTGGCGCAGCATCACAGGCCAGGGGCTGAGGAAATGGACCCGGAAATCGCTGTTGTCTGTCAGGGAGACCGATGTCCACTTGGCGACTAGATCCAGCGTTGGCAGACTGTCACAGATCGACTGTCCACTGGCGACCAGGTCCAACGTTGGAAGACCCTACGACCAGGCAGCTGCTGACAGCTCAAACCCCCCCACACCGCAGGGGATGTGAGGAGGGGGGACAGAGAGAGGAGAGCAGGAATTAGAGAATGCAAGTAGAAACTAACAGTTACAGTCATATTAAGAACTGAGGTCCCCACCGGTCAAGTGGGACTAGTGCAGCAGTTTAGCAGAGCAAAAAGGGTATTTGATGCCCTAGGACACTAAGACAGCGTCAGCCCCCCTCGGTTAGAACATGAAATCTGTTCCAGGGAAGAGAATCTCTAATCTAGACAACTAGGTTTGTACCTGACAACTAGCTTTCATCCTGACAACTAGGTTTGTACCTGACAACTAGCTTTCATCCTGACAACTAGGTTTGTACCTGACAACTAGCTTTCATCCTGACAACTAGGTTTGTACCTGACAACTAGCTTTCATCCTGACAACTATGTTTCTACCTGACAACTAGCTTTCATCCTGAAAACTAGCTTTCATCCTGATAACTAGCTTTCATCCTGACAACTAGCTTTCATCCTGACAACTAGCTTTCATCCTGACAACTAGCTTTCATCCTGACAACTAGCTTTCATCCTGACAACTAGCTTTCATCCTGACAACTAGGTTTTCTACCTGACAACTAGGTTTCATCCTAAGAGAGAGGGAGAGAGAGAGAGAGGGAGGAGAGAGAAAGGGATGACAGCTGTTATTGAAGTGGACATGACTGCCATGTTTATCTGTTTGTTTTGAAAGGTCATGTTTTCATGTTTGCGACAATAAAAAAGTTTCCTTTAGTGGTCAAGTATTTAACTGCAGAGAACACACGTCAAGCTTTGGATACAAGCATCTGCTAAATAAAGACATTATTTATTATATATAATATTATATATTCATAATTTTGAGTCTCTTACAGTTTTGTAATTTATTACTCTCTAGTTTTAATATCTATCAAACTAGATTATAAAGATCAGATGCCCTTTTGGAAACCCTGATTAGCCCACACTGCACCAAGCTGAAGATCATTTTCTTTGTCTAATTGATATTTCTTTCCTAGTTTGCACACATTTTTGTTCTAACTATTATCAGATTTATTTGAATTTTATTTGAATTAAGATTTCAATGTAATCACAAGTCTTGATTATACACAGACACACAGAACACACAGGCATCAGAATCTCCTCCAATCTGTGTGTGTGTCTGTGTGTGCATTCCCTCCCTGCCTCCCCCCCCCCCCCCCCCCCCGTCTTCCTAATCCACAGCCATCATCTCACCCCTCGCCTCATTGGTTCAGATTAGAGAGCGGCAGACAGCTCATCATCAGTGTGTCCAATCACAAGCATGCCTGGCTGGATGGGGGCGGGGCAACATTGCCACACACACACACCAGTCCTAATGGAGACATGCTTCATGTAATGGTGTGCCATCCCTCTCACTACTCTCCTACCCTCATCCTCTCATGCCAATTACAGACCTGTCATCCCTGAGACTCATCCCCTCTCATCCTCTCCTCCTCTCATCCTCTCCTGCCCTCACCCTCTCATTCCTCTCATCCTCTCCTTTCCTCATCCTTTCCTCATCCTCTCATCCTTTCCTCATCCGCTCATCCTACCCTCATCCTCTCCCCCCTCATCCTCTCATCCTCTCCCCCCTCATCCTCTCCTTTCCTCATCCTCTCTCCCCTCATCCTCTCCTTTCCTCATCCTCTCATCCTCATGCCCTCATCCTCTCCCCCCTCATCCTCTCATCTTCTCCTTTCCTCATCCTCTCATCCTTCCCTCATCCTCTCCTACCCTCATCCTCCCCTCATCCTCTCCTTTCCTCATCCTCCCCTCATCCTCTCCTTTCCTCCCCTCATCCTCTCCTGCCCTCATCCTCTCCTCCTCTCATCCCTCTCCTCCCCTCATCCTCTCTCCCTCTCCTTCTCTCCTTCTTTCTTCTTGCATCATCCTGTAGTGTTTTAAATTTGACTTAAATTTGTATTTAAGTCAGGATTTAAAGTTAGGATTTAATTTGGAACTTAAGTTAGGATTTAAGGAAGGACTTAAGTTAGGATTGAAGCTCCACCTCAGACGTGTGTGTGTGTGGCAGGCTGATAAGGTGTTTGTGCCCGCGAGCCGAGATACATTTACACAGACAGCAGTAATGGAACAGACCTGGGACACGATTATGTAGAACCCAGGGAAGATACCATCACACTTTAACGACAGGCAATTCAGCCGGGGAAAGATTTTTTTGTTGCAAAGGCGTCTGACAGCGACTATCTGCTCCTAAATCAAATGTAAGGTTCCCCTCCCCCCCACATTCTGCTGCTGCAGAACCCTCTCAGTCTGCAGGTACCTCCATGATCATTTGAGGCAATATTGTCGACAGCTCAGCAGCAAACTTCATCTTATCAGTTAAATAACATGGTTGGGAGACAATAGTGCTGTCAGCAACCAGCCTGCCTGAATGCTTGTCGCTCTCCCTCTCTAACTTTCCCTCTCTCTCTATTTCTTTTTCACCCACTCTCTCGCCCTGTTATTCCCCCACCCTCTCTCTTTCTCTCTCTCTCTCTCTCTCTCTCTCTCTCTCTCTCTCTCTCTCTCTCCCTCTCTCTCTCTCTCTCTCTCTCTCTCTCAGTAATGGATTCAGAGAGAGGGCTGCTCATGCTACACTGCCCTCCTTTATGAAAGCTCCTCACATCCAGCTGCAAGGGCATCCTCCCCTCCCTCCTCCCCCTCATCCTCTCCTCCCTCCTCCCCCTCATCCTCCCCTCCCTCCTCCCCTCATCCTCTCCCTTTCCTCATCCTCCCCTCCTCCCCTCATCCTCTCCTTTCTTCATCCTCCCCTCATCCTCTCCTTTCTTCATCCTCCCCTCATCCTCTCCTTTCCTCACCCTCTCCTCCTCCCCTCCCTTCCCTTCCCCCTCCTCTCCCCCCCACCCCCTCTCCTCCTCCCCTCTCCCCTCCCTTCCCCCTCCCCTCCTACCCTCTCCTCTCCCCCCTCCTCTCCTCCCCTCCTGATGCATTCTAGAGCAGCGCGTGACGGTGTTGATGCTGATGCATTCTAGAGCAGCGTGACGGTGTTGATGCATTCTAGAGCAGCGTGACGGTGTTGATGCTGATGCATTCTAGAGCAGCGCGTGACGGTGTTGATGCATTCTAGAGCAGGGCTTTTCCACCAGCACATCTCTAATGCTCCTCCATGCTCCTTCCTGTTCCTCTCTGACATGGGCCTTACATCTCCTCCTCTCCTTGTCTCTCCTTCCCCATCTCCTGTCTCCTTTCCTCTCTCCTCCTCCATGCCTCCTCTCTCCTCCTCTCTTCTCCTGTCCTCCTCTTCCCCTCCCCTCCTCTCCTCTTCATCTATCTCCTTCCCCCTTCCCACTCCTCCTCCCTCCTGTCAGGACAGGACTTGGTTAGAGGATCACACAATCATACCGCCGGTGTTCCAATTAGCGATCTCGTCCTCTTAATGAAATTCTCTCCCCCGTTTGGAGATGCGATCGTGAAGAGGAGAGGCTGTTGCTGCTCTCCTCCTAGTCTTAATGAACTCAGTATCATCACAGCCTGGAAGCACAATTAGGTCTTTCCTTTTCATACTTGGAACGGCAGATCATTCTTTTACGTTCCCGTTTTTACATTTTAAGATGGGTCCTTGGATACGGTCCTTGGATACGGTGACAGGCCATGACCGAGTGTGAACTGGGATTACTGTCACCCCCGCCCCCCCGCAGAAGAGCTGATGAAAGCTGAGACAGGAAGTGTATTTCCAGAAGCCATGACTCAGCAGCTAGCTTGGTTAAGCAGGGAGCTAGTTTAGCTTTATTATATACACACACACACATACACACACATACACACACACACATGAACACAGAAGCCAAAAGCTGCAGTGTGCACACTGTGTTCACGTGACACACACACACTAGTGCATACACATGTGGGGGCCAGAGGAGATGAACAGAGTAAACAGGGAGGGGAGGGGAGGGGAGGAAGGGAGGGGGAGGGGAGGGAGGGAGGAGGGGGAGGGGAGGGAAGGGGGAGGGGAGGGAGGGAGGGGAGGGGGGAGGGGAGGGAAGGGAGGGGGAGGGAGGGAGGGAGGGGGAGGGCAGACAAGGCCTCAGCAGCAGGGGGAGCGGGTGAGTTCTCTCCCAGGCTCAGGCTGCGTCTCCCCCCATCATCATCCGTCCTGCAGCCCCCTCTCCTCTGCCAGCCATTAGCACGACAGGCAAGGCTTTATGCTGATGGCTGTAAAATGATCATTAGAGCAGGAGATAGATTGAGTCAATATAAGTGTAATTAATTCTTAAGTGTGAGGTTTATTAGTACAGAGGTAATAAGCTTCCTAATGAGGGCTTGAGAGAAGTTCTGTAAGAGTGGAACCAGTCAAATTAATATCCTAATGGCTTTTGGCATGGAATCTGTTTGGTTATTTATTACATTTATGTGTTGGTTTGTATATGTGTCACTGCTTTGTAGACCAGACTCATCTGTTACAAGACCAAACGATGCTTTGTCTCATTCATACAGCAGAGCCATGAGGCGTGCCTCCCTCGCACGCACCCTCGCACGCACCCTCGCACACTCACAAGCACCAATACACACATTCACACACACGTACACATACACACACAAGCACGCATACACACACACACACACATTCAAACACAGATACAAACACGCACACACACGTGTGTGTGGTTAAACGTAATGTTTCTGCCTGTTAGGGCTCATCTCTCAAAGCTTGTCATTCATTATGTTCAGGCACTCCTCACTCTGTTTAATGAACTTGCTCTCAATTAAGTCTGGCCTCTTTTTTGTTTAATTCTCTTACTGATTCCTTAATGTTTCTGACTCACATAAACACACACTCACATAAACACACACTCACATAAACACACACTCACATAAACACACACTCACATAAACACACACTCACATAAACACACACTCACATAAACACACACTCACATAAACACACACTCACATAAACACACACTCACATAAACACACACTCACATAAACACACACTCACATAAACACACACTCACATAAACACACACTCACATAAACACACACTCACATAAACACACACTCACATAAACACACACTCACATAAACACACACTCACATAAACACACACTCACATAAACACACACTCACACACGTCGCTCTTCACCAACCTTCCTCCAACCGTTCTCTTTCCTCTCTCTGTCTCCTTCTCTCCTTCCCTACCTCCCTCTCTCTCTGTCTCCTTCTCTCCTTCCCTACCTCCCTCTCTCTCTGTCTCCTTCTCTCCTTCCCTACCTCCCTCTCTCTCTGTCTCCTTCTCTCCTTCCCTACCTCCCTCTCTCTCTGACACATCACGTATTATTCACTCACAGCACAAATCACAGTGTTTCACCTGGTGTCTAGCAACCATCAGTCAGAACATGATCCTCCTCTGTACCTCCACCCTCTCTCCCTCTCCTCTCTCTACCTCCACCCTCTCTCTCCATCTCTCTCTACCTCCACCCTTTCTCCCTCTCTGTACCTCCACCCTCTCTCCCTCTTTCCCTCTCTCCCTCTCTCCCTCTTCCCTCTCTCTACCTCCACTCTCTCTCTCTCTCTCTCTCTCTCTCCCTCCACCCTCTGACTCTTCCCTCTTTCCACCTGCACCCCCTCTACCTCCTCTTTCTCTTCACCCAGAAACACACACACATGTAACACACACAGGACAGACACCTTGTTCTATGGCTGACAGGCAGCAATCATCCTCCTAAACGGTCTTGTTCTTATGAAAGGTTGTTCTCCCGATTTCCTCCCAGACTCTGGACAACCATCCTGCCTGTCCCCAGCCCCCCCACTCCCTGGTGTTCAGATTGTCACATGGTCACCCTTACTTAAAATATCTTATTCTTAGATTATTTTAGATTATCTAAAGAGTGAAATGGAATATCTAAAGTGTTCTTTCTTTTGTTCTCTCTCTCTCTCTCTCTCTCTCTCCCTCGCTCTCTCTCTCTCTCTCTCTCTCTATCTCTCCCTCTCTCTCTCTCTCTCCCTCTCTCTCTCTCTCTCTCTCTCTCTCTCTCCCTCTCTCTCCCTCTCTCTCTCTCTCTCCCTCTCTCTCCCTCTCTCTCTCTCTCTCTCTCTCTCCCTCCCTCTCTCTCTCTCCCTCCCTCCCTCCCTCCCTCCCTCCCTCCCTCCCTCCCTCCCCTCTCCCTCTCTCTCTCTCCCCCTCTCCCTCTCCCTCCCTCTCTCTCCCCCTCTCCCTCCCTCTCTCCCTCTCCCCCTCTCCCTCCCTCCCCCTCCCCCCCTCTCTCTCCAGCGTTCTGTGAGGAGGGGTGTCGGAGCGGGGGAACGTGTGTGTCTCCCAACACCTGTGTGTGTCCGTCCGGCTTCACAGGAGCCCACTGTGAGACAGGTAAGACTGCACCTCCCACAATCCCCCTGGGGCCTGTATGCCAGCAGCAGTATGCATGCAGCTTCAGATCCTCATTCAGAGGAATCAGAGAGAAGGTCATGACTTCATGTGGGGTCCCCCCCTCCCTCCCTCTCTCTTTACCTCTCTGGCTCTTCAATTGGGGCAGCAGAGATTGAGGACTCCTGCCGTGGTCTTTTTCTCTCTCTATCCCTCTTTCTCTATCCTCTTTCTTTCTTTCTCTTTTCCCCCTCTCTCTATCCTCTCTCTCTCCTGCTCTCCCTCTCTCTTTGTCTTTGTTTTAATTTGGAGTGGCAGAGATGGATGACCCCTGCTGAGCAGTAAAGGATGGCTCCTCTCTCCTCCTCTCCTCTCTCCTCCTCTCCTCCTTGTTTAAGAGAGGTGACCCCCTCCGACAGGTTACACACGCCAGTTGCCATGGTTTCCACAAAGGATCCAGGCCACATTCTCCAGCTCCCTCATGGCCGGGGACAGAAATGACACACACACACACACACACGTAAACACACACACACACATGTAAACACACACACACATGTAAACACACACACATGTAAACACACACACACACACATGTAAACACACACACACACATGTAAACACACACATGTAAACACACACACAGCTCACTTCCCCTCTTTCTTCACCACTGAGTCACACAGTGCAGTATAGTTTCTATGGTAACACAATTTGAGTACAATGTCAAAGAACTGTTGTATTATTTTACTATACTATTCCTGGGCAGTGACAAAACCAACATAAGTATCTAGCCTTCAAAAGTCCTTTAATTCTCTCAAACAGTGTAGAATGTGACTTGTTACTTTCTTAGGCAGCATAGTTATCATGATCTGCTAGTTTACTTGATCTACAGTCACAAAGATCTGGGAGCCCAACACTGACATTTAATAAGAGATCATTAACCTTCTAATTATCAAAAGAGCAACTGTCTGCATTTAAAATCTGTATTTTCCTGTGTGTGTGTCTGGTGTGCAGGGTTAGCCTGGTAGCCTGGGTAACACAGGACAGGGGGAGTTGAGACGGTAGCCTGGGTAACACAGGACAGGGGGAGTTGAGACGGTAGCCTGGGTAACACAGGACAGGGGGAGTTGAGACGGTAGCCTGGGTAACACAGGACAGGGGGAGTTGAGACGGTAGCCTGGGTAACACAGGACAGGGGGAGTTGAGACGGTAGCCTGGGTAACACAGGACAGGGGGAGTTGAGACGGTAGCCTGGGTAACACAGGACAGGGGGAGTTGAGACTGGGGAGTTTTTCAATTGAATGAGATGTAAATATGTGCAATGTGATTATTACAGACCCTCGTCTAGGAAGGTGATTGGCTGTTGTGGTGTTTGTGGGGAGAGCACATTTGGTGATCTTGTCTAGACAGCAAATTATGTAAATAAATAAAAAAGCTTTCAGATGGTGAGTTGTTAGTGTTGGTCTGGGGAAAGCCTTGAGAAAAAGGAAATGCAAATGACATCCTCTAAACTAACGATGCACAGACCAGGTTTACTCCAGGACACAGCAATTACACCTGGAACAGTATTGTAGTTATATTGGTGTGCGTGTGCACGAGTGTGTGTGTGTGTGTTGACCCAGAAGGCTCACTGCAACATGAATCTGTATCAAAAAGAACTGTCTCTCCCTTTCCCCTCTCTCTCTCTCTCTCTCTCCCTCTCTCTCTCTCTCTCTCTCTCTCTCTCTCTCTCTCTCATACAGTACATGGCGAGGGGATATCTGCTGTTCCATCATGGAACATGAATCACATCTCTCTCCTGCTGACTTTAATTGAGCCTCTTGAGGTTCTTCTCACATAGCACTTAGTTTCACACACACACACATATACACATACACACACACACACAGAGACATACATACATACATTCACACGCACACACAGACACACACAGACACACTAGCACAGACCTTTGAGCTGGTTGTCATTGCATTCTTCATCACAGCTCCAGAAGAGGTTAAAAGCATCTAAAAATATGGGGGGGTCTGGTCTTCTGGTTTATCTAGCAGCTTGAGTCTGGAGATGAAAATCCTGTATTCATATATACATGTATTCATATGGATATGCTGTACGGATGTCAAATGTATGTATGTGTAACTGATTCCTCTCCAGTCTATGTTCAGTTGAACCTCTGAATGCAGCCCGTCCTTAATCTGCCTACTCACTCACTCATGTACACACACATGAAAACATTTGGTGAATCAAAGCTAAACGTAGGCTAATAACATCTGCGTTGCACTTTCTTAACTAAAGCTAGCTACCGTTTTGGAGGAAAAATAACTTGCGCTGTGGAGACCGTCGGAAATATTTATAACTCACGCATCTAAAGGTTAAATCTTAAAAGAAAAAGAAACACTTTCTGAACATTTCTGATCCAGTCAGTAACCTAACAGAAACAGTATGGCACTGACAGCCATAGTGATCCTACTGTATGTGTATCACTGAGGGGCATCATATCTTTCGTGATGAATGCTGTTACTGCTTGAGTAATTTCGTACATGAATATGGAGTTAGGCTTTGAAACATTTCTATCAGTGATCCTGTCGGGTGTTATTTGGCTTATTTGACACACTGGTGTTCAGCATTTTAGCTATGCATCGTACATGGCTTTGTGGTGTTTTTTTAGGGCCGAATTAGGTTGGTGGTGTTGCCCCGTGAGGTAGCAACGTTAGCCAGGCAGGTTTTGCACCATACTTAACACTGCGCAGGCAAAATTGGCAAAGTGTCTGTAGTGTCAGGTTCTGTCGCTCCTGAGGCCATCGTACAGGTCAAGGTCAAGTGTAACGTGCACCAAAGTAAAATCGCAGCCTTTGCGATTACAAAATCTTGTTTTGTCACATCGCGATATAATCGCAAATGCAATTAATCGTTCAGCCCTAACGTACACACACAGGTACACACACATGTACACACACATGTACACACACAGGTACACACACAGGTACACACACAGGTACACACACAGGTACACACACAGGTACACACACATGCAGTTTCCTTCTATTTCTTTCTCTAGCACACAGGAACACATAGTTTAAGTGCTGTAGTGCCGTAGCTTTTGTGGTTAGGGTTTGTTCCTGCTGCCTTGTGTCTATGTGACTCCCAGCAGATGCTGTGAGGATGTCAGTGGTAAACCACCCAGAATGTTCTTGATGGTTGTGTTTGTCGGGCTACAGGTTCATTCTCACTTCACTAACCACAGCATAGCTCGCTGGCTAGCAGTAAAACTCTAAACTTAGCAAACATGTTAACAAAACATAAACATTTCGGCACTTCTAAATGGACAGCGCTTTGAAAACCTGCCAAATGTCAATGCCCATGTCTCTCTCTCTCTCTCTCTCTCTCTCTCTCTCTCTCTCTCTCTCTCTCTCTCTCTCTCTCTGTCTCTCTCTCTCTCTCTCACACACACACACACACACTGATCAAGCAGACAGGAGATGTTTAACACCTACTGTTGGTTTAGTCCAGACTGAACATGACTCCCTGCATGGCAATAATCCCCCAGTCTGGCTCCTCAGTGTGTGTGTGATGGGGGGCGCTGTAGGTGTGTGTGAGTGAATGTGTGTGAGTGTGCACCCGTGTGTGTGTGTGTTACCATCCTCTGGGACGGTGTGTCTGTGTCTGTGTTACCATCCTCTGGGACGGTGTCTGCTCTCCCCAGACTCATCACCGCACGCTGATTAACAGATTAACTTTCACCCCGGGCCTTTTATCATGAAGAGTAAGACAAACTTTAGAGGGTGTGTGTGTGTGTAGGTGTGTATGTGTTTATGCATGTGTAGATGTGTGTGTGTGTCTCTGTATGTGTGTGTATGTATGCATGTGTAGATGTGTGTGTGTGTGTTGTGACACAGATCAGCGCTTCTAACATCTTCCCTTGCAGGGTGTGACAGGTGCCATGACAACACTGCTTCTGTGTGCCTGCAGCTGCTTCTGGAAGTCAGCTTCAGTATTGTTACTGTGAGAGGCTAACTCCAGCTGGCTCCTCAGCTAACTCCAGCTAGCTCCTCAGCTAACTCCAGCTAGCTCCTCAGATAACTCCAGCTAGCTCCTCAGCTAACTCCAGCTAGCTCCTCAGCTAACTCCAGCTAGCTCCTCAGCTAACTCCAGCTAGCTCCCGCTGCAGCTAGCTCCCGCTGCAGCTAGCTCCCGCTGCAGCTAGCTCCCGCTGCAGCTAGCTCCCGCTGCAGCTAGCTCCCGCTGCAGCTAGCTCCCGCTGCAGCTAGCTCCCACTGCAGCTAGCTCCCGCTGCCTCTCACACACTCGACTGACAGAGCAGTGGTCTATTCCAGCAAATGTGCCAGTGATTAGATGTTTTATTCATTGAGAGAGTCATTCTCATGTAAATTCAATGTTCTGTCTGGTTTGATCTGTGCTTAAGTAGACCTCTTGAAGAGATGATCGACTGGGGTTGGAACTTTACAAGAGACCTTCTCAGGAACACACACACACAGGAACCCCCTCCCTGTTGTGTCTGTGTGAATGGAGCTGCTTGTTCCTCAGGAGGAGAAGCAGAGCAGGTGTTGTGGGAGCACCCTGTACTGCTGTCATGTTCATTCTGGAACAGCCTTCCTTTCTTCTCTTGGCTAGAATCTTATTGGCGGTAAAAGGACAAGCAATGCACTTTCTTTGAACTCACACACACACACACACACAAAAAGACATTTGTAAATTCTTTGGATGTTGTGTTGTCCCTCTGGCCCTGTCCCAGTGCATTGTGGGTAATGTGATGTGACAGCAGGGTGGTACAGAGCTGGATCATCCTCTGTGTGTGGGAGATAGAGTGTGTGTGTGTGTTTTTTGGTGTGTGTGTGTGTGTGTGAGAGAGAGAGAGAGAGAGCAGGGGCAAACATACAGTCCACACGGATTAGAGGGCAGAGGGGAAGCTAGGGGCAAGATAATGGCTGAAAGCCTGTGTGTCTGTGTGTGTGTGTGTGTCTGTGCTTCCCAGACATTAGCACAGCTAAAGCACACATTCAAGTGTGTGTCTTTTCCCAGGTCATATTTTAAGCATCAGTGTGTGTGTCTTTTGTTTCCTGGGCCATATTTAGAGGATCAGAATGTGTGTGTGTGCAAGGTGTGTATGTGGGGTCTTTGTCCAGGCCATATTAAGAGGATCAGAGTGTGTGTGTGGTGTGGAGTGTGTATGTGGGTCTTTGTCCAGGCCATATTAAGAGGATCAGAGTGTGTGTGTGGTGTGGAGTGTGTATGTGGGTCTTTGTCCAGGCCATATTAAGAGGATCAGAGTGTGTGTGTGGTGTGGAGTGTGTATGTGTAGGTGGCCTCTTAGCCTAGAATAAGATGTGGAAAGCTGGAGAAGACCGAGTGATGCATAATGGATGAGAAGATTACACTCCAGGAACAGCGGATTCCCTGGTCTTCCTGCTCCCATGTGCTCAGAGGAGACCGGAGACACGGAGAAGACAAAGAAAGAAAAAGCTAAATAGATGGAGATTAATATTGTGTGTGTGTGTGAGCACATTCCATGTGAATGCTGTAGAATCCTCTCACAGATGCCCTGAGGAGAGGAACAGGAAGTTGTGTTCCTCAGTTGATATATGCATCAGCATATTTAGTTTGATGGAGCGACCCAACTCTACTGTGGGGGTTGTGTTGTTACAGGTGATGAGTTACTGCTGGTTCCATTCAAAAGACCCTGAAACCCTGAAAAAGACTTGAAACTAATATTTCCTTTCATTGTGCCTCTGTGTGTCTCCCTGTGTGTGTGTGTCTCTGTGTGTGTGTGTGTGTCTCTGTGTGTGTGTGTGCGTGCAGACGTGGATGAGTGTGATGGTCTGGTGCAGTGCCATCTCCACTCTCACTGCATCAACCTGCCTGGATGGTACCACTGTGAGTGCAGACGCGGTTTCCATGACAATGGCTCCTACCTGCTTGATGGGAGTTCCTGCATTGGTGAGTGTTGATAACACACACATGAACACCCACACACACACCTCAGTCTTAACCCAGTCCTATAACACTCACATGAACACACACACACACACCTCAGTCTTAACCCAGTCCTATAACACTCACATGAACACACACACACACACCTCAGTCTTAACCCAGTCCTAAATTTGAACACTCTGCTCACACAAGCTATTTATGTGTTACACTTTTACACCCACACTGTCACCAGCTGCTAGCATGGGACGAGCCCCCATCTGTTTGGCTGTGGGAGAGGAGGGAGGACTGGGGGGGAGCGAAGAAGGGGGGAGGGAGAGAGAGAGAGAGGGAGAGAGGAGAGAGAGAGAGAGAGAGAGAGAGAGAGAGAGAGAGAGAGAGAGAGATGAACATCAGTTCAGCCTGTGCCATGTGACAAGTGCAGGCATGTTGGTTCCACATGTCAACTAGAGGAACAGCAGGAGACTCAAACAACTGGTCACATCCTCCCTCCCTCCTCCCTCCCTCCTCCCTCCCTCCTCCCTCCCTCCTCCCTCTCTCCTCCCTCCCTCCTCCCTCCCTCCTCCCTCTCTCCTCCCTCCCTCCTCCCTCCCTCCTCCCTCTCTCCTCCCTCCCTCCTCCCTCTCTCCTCCCTCTCTCCTCCCTCTCTCCTCCCTCCCTCCTCCCTCTCTCCCTCCCGCCCTCTCTCCCTCCCTCTCTTCCATTTTCTCCTCCCTCCCTCCCTCCCTCTCGCCTTCCCGCCCCTCCTCCCTCTCTCCTCCCATTTTTCCTCTCTTCCCTCTCTCCTCCCTCCCTCCCTCTCTTCCATTTCTCCTCCCTCCTGCCTTCCTCCCTTCCTCTCTCCTCCCTCTCTCCCTTTCTCTCTCTACCCTCTCTCCTCCCTCCCTCTCTCCCTCTATCCCCTCCCTCCTCTCTCCCTCTTCACACACACAGCATTTTCATCACCTCCCTGCAACTCCTAGAGACAGGAAGTTGCTCCAGAGACAGGAAGTGGTGTTTTGGTGAGGAGAGGGTGGTGTGTTCTGGAGTGTGTCTGACAGGGAGCAGCATGAGGTCAACAGGCCCAGCAGGAAACTGCCTCTCCAGCTGTCCTCAGCACACACACACCAGCTACCTCAGTCTGGCTCTGCACGCTCATCTGCACGCTCATCTACTGGTGATGGTGCTAGTGGTGTGTGAGTGTGTGTGTGTGTGTGTGTGTGAGTTTGTGTGTGTGTGTGTCTACTGTGACAGTGTGCAGTGAGCTGACAAGCTCTTTTGAATCCCTCTTGAGGGGCGGAGGAGAGGGGGAGGAGGAGAAGGGAGGAGGAGAAGGGAGGAGGAGAGAGGAGAAGGGAGGAGGAGAAGGGAGGAGGAGAGAGGAGAAGGGAGGAGGAGAGGGGAGGAGGAGAGGGGAGGAGGAGAGAGGAGAAGGAGGAGGAGAGAGGAGAAGGGAGGAGGAGAGTGGAGGAGGAGAGGGGGAGGAAGAGAGAGGAGAAGGGAGG
>CM042853.1:1109601-1144094 GCA_023658055.1 Thaleichthys pacificus | reverse complement strand
GGACACCCTACCCCCCCCCCCTCCACCCCTCTGAGTCTATACATCAGGGTCCACATCCTCTGCTAGTGATGCTGCTGGCTCACCTGGCCTGGCCCCCCCCTCATCCCACCCCCGGTCGTCCCCAGGCTCCTCTCCCCTCCAGGTGGGCGGAGTCGCTGTGGAACCAATAACGGAGGCTGCAGCCACCTGTGTCTCCCTAGCAACAAGACCTTCACCTGCGCCTGTCCTACTGGCTTCAACAAGGTGGACCAGCTCACCTGTGCCTCCAGTAAGTGCATTCTCAACAACCACTCTGACACAGACACACACGTATACACTTATTATGGAAACATAAATGTGATTGTATATTATATTGTCAAGAATTTGTAGTTTGTGGACATGGCTGAAGTAACTGTATTATCAGCTAGGTTCTCGAGATAGAAAGATATTACAACCATTAAACTATCATCCCAGTATTATGTTATTGTATTGAGTTATCATTCCATGTTTTAGCGTTTTTTATAGCATGTTTTTGGCATGTGTTGTGTGTGTGTGTGCTGACCCCGTTGTGAAACCTAGATCACTGACAGAAGACCTCTGGTCTTTGATCAGGTCTTGACAAGTTCCTGCTTTTTGCCCGAAGGACGGACATCCGTCGAGTCAGTTACGACACCGACGACATGTCGGACGACGTCATCCCTCTGGCGGACGTCCGCAACGCCGTGGCGCTGGACTGGGACTCCGCCGGGGGCTACATCTACTGGACAGACGTCACTACTGACTCCATCAACCGCGCCCAATGGGACGGCTCAAAGCAGGAGGTCAGTGCCGCCCTGCAGAGGTGAACAAGTGCACCCGGTTGTGCTGGGGAGGGAGGGAGCAGGGAGGGAGGGAGGGAAGGAGGGAGGGAGGGAGGGAGCAGGTGTGTGATGCTGCAACGCTGACATCTTCTGGCCGGAAGGTGTTATTACAGATCACTGGCTCCGATCAGATTTGGTTCTGTTCCAGTCGTTCTGATGTTAGTGTGTGTGTGTGTGTGTGTGTGTGTGTGTGTGTTTCAGGTGGTGGTGGACACCAGTCTGGAAAGCCCTGCAGGTCTAGCTATAGACTGGGTGACTAACAAGCTATACTGGACTGATGCAGGTACGATAACTATCCACACATCATCTATCCAGACTGTGTAATAGCCTACAGCTAAGCTAACTTAACATGATTGGCGGCTATGATAACATGGACGTACAATAACAGTTATTTTGCTGCCTGTGTGTGTGTGTGTCAGGCACGGATCGTATCGAGGTGTCCTGTGCTGACGGCAGCATGCGCACGGTTCTGATCTGGGAGAACCTGGACCGACCCAGAGACATCGTGGTGGACCCTGTAGGAGGGTGAGCACACACTCACACACACACACACACACACTCTCACACACACACACTGACACACTCTCACACACACACACACACACTCTCACACACACACACACACACACACACTCCCACACACACACTCACACACACACACACTCCCACACACACACTGACACACTCTCACACACACTCACACACACACTCTCACACACACACTCACACACACACACACACACACTCACACACTCTCACACTGACACACACACACACACACTCTCACACTGACACACACACACACACACACACACACTCCCACACACACACACACACTCCCACACTCACACACACACACACTCACACTCACACACACTCACACTCACACACACTCACACTCTCACACACACACTCACACACACACACACACACTCACACACTCTCACACTGACACACACACACACTCTCACACTGACACACACACACTCTCACACTCTCACACTGACACACACACACACACACACACTCTCACACTCACACACACACTCACACACACACACACTGACACACACACACTCACTCACACTGACACACACACTCTCACACACACACACACACACACTCTCACACTGACACACACACACACACACTCTCACACTCTCACACACACACTCACACACACACACACACACTCACACACTCTCACACTGACACACACACACACACACACTCTCACACTGACTCACACACACACACACACACTCTCACACTGACTCACACACACACACACACTGACACACTCTCACACTGACACACACACACTCACTCTCTCACACACACACACACTCACACCGCCCTCTCTCCCCCAGCTTCCTGTACTGGACTGACTGGGGTTCCAGTCCTAAGATCGAGCGTGCTGGGATGGACTCCTCTGGCCGCCTGGTCATCGTCTCCACCAACCTCACCTGGCCAAACGGCCTGGCCATCGACTACGAGACCCAGCGCCTCTACTGGGCCGACGCCGGCACCAAGACCATCGAGTACGGGAACTTTGACGGCTCCGACAGACAGGTACGCCATCCAATCACACGGCTCCGACAGGCATGTACGCCATCCAATCACACTGCTCCGACAGGCATGTACGCCATCCAATCACACGGCAGCTCCGAGTCCCACCTGGCAGCACTCTCAAACACACACGCAACAAATGAACGTATCACTCACACATCACACACACCTCACACATCACACACACCTCACACATCACACACACACTCCTGTCTGTGAGAGCTCCTGTCTCCGTCCTGCAGGTGCTGATTGGCAGCCAGCTGCCCCACCCCTTCGGGCTGACCCTGCATGAGGACCAGCTGTTCTGGACAGACTGGCAGACCAAGAGCATCCAGCAGGCCCACAAGCTGACAGGGCAGGGCCGGCGCACGCTGGCCGAGAACCTGGAGAACCTCATGGACATCCACATGTTCCACCGCCACCGGCCCTCAGGTGGGGGGGAGGGGGATTGTGTGTGTTGGGGGGGAGAGGTGTGTGTGGGTGTGTGTGGAGAGGGGTGTATGTGTGGGGGAGGGTGGGTATGTGTGTATGTTGGGGGGGAGAGGTGGGTGTGTGTGGAGAGGGGTGTATGTGTGGGGGAGGGGGGGGATGTGTGTACATGTGAGGGAGAAAGAATGTGTCCCTATGGAGTCTCTGGTTACAAGGCAAGCTAGTCCAGATCCTCTGTCCCTCCCATCACCCCGGGGGTTAGGGCCCTGTAAGCTGATCCCAGACCAGTGTTGTGGAGCAGAGACAGCCTGGGGCCGGAACCAGGCTGAACATCATCTGATCTGAGTGAAGCTCAAAACCTCCCCCTCTGCTCCTGGATCAGGAATGTCTGTCCGCACGTTCCCCTCCCCCCTCCCCCCTCCCCTCCCCCTTTCCTCTCCCCTTCCCTCCCCCCTCCCCTCCCCCTTTCCCTCTCCCCTTCCCTCCCCCCTCCCCTCCTCCCTTCCTCCCCCCTCCCCTTCCTCATTCAGATTGGCTTAGGCTGTCAGGTCAAGGCTTTGATCTGAGAGTGTCATAGATGTGTGTGTGTGTTCTGCAGTGCAGAGCATGTGTGACGAGGTGTGTGTGTGTGTGTTCTGCAGTGCGGAACGCGTGCTCAGTGAATAATGGAGGGTGCAGCCACTTGTGTCTCCTGGCCCCGCCTCCTCGAGGCTCCAGCTGTGCCTGTCCCACCTGGCATCACCCTGATGCCCGACGCTCACACCTGCAGCCCCGGTAACTACCCTGACCCTCACCCTCACACCTGCAGCCCCGGTAACTACCCTGACCCTCACCCTCACACCTGCAGCCCCGGTAACTACCCTGACCCTCACCCTCACACCTGCAGCCCCGGTAACTACCCTGACCCTGACCCTCACACCTGCAGCCCCGGTAACTACCCTGACCCTGACCCTCACACCTGCAGCCCCGGTAACTACCCTGACCCTCACACCTGCAGCCCCGGTAACTACCCTGACCCTCACCCTCACACCTGCAGCCCCGGTAACTACCCTGACCCTCACCCTCACACCTGCAGCCCCGGTAACTACCCTGACCCTCACCCTCACACCTGCAGCCCCGGTAACTACCCTGACCCTGACCCTCACACCTGCAGCCCCGGTAACTACCCTGACCCTCACCCTCACACCTGCAGCCCCGGTAACTACCCTGACCCTCACCCTCACACCTGCAGCCCCGGTAACTACCCTGACCCTCACCCTCACACCTGCAGCCCCGGTAACTACCCTGACCCTCACCCTCACACCTGCAGCCCCGGTAACTACCCTGACCCTCACCCTCACACCTGCAGCCCCGGTAACTACCCTGACCCTCACCCTCACACCTGCAGCCCCGGTAACTACCCTGACCCTCACCCTCACACCTGCAGCCCCGGTTACTACCCTGACCCTCACCCTCACACCTGCAGCCCCGGTAACTACCCTGACCCTCACCCTCACACCTGCAGCCCCGGTAACTACCCTGACCCTCACCCTCACACCTGCAGCCCCGGTAACTACCCTGACCCTCACCCTCACACCTGCAGCCCCGGTAACTACCCTGACCCTGCACCCTCACACCTGCAGCCCCGGTAACTACCCTGACCCTGACCCTCACACCTGCAGCCCCGGTAACTACCCTGACCCTCACCCTCACACCTGCAGCCCCGGTAACTACCCTGACCCTCACCCTCACACCTGCAGCCCCGGTAACTACCCTGACCCTCACCCTCACACCTGCAGCCCCGGTAACTACCCTGACCCTCACCCTCATACCTGCAGCCCCGGTAACTACCCTGACCCTCACCCTCACACCTGCAGCCCCGGTAACTACCCTGACCCTCACCCTCACACCTGCAGCCCCGGTAACTACCCTGACCCTCACCCTCACACCTGCAGCCCCGGTAACTACCCTGACCCTCACCCTCACACCTGCAGCCCCGGTAACTACCCTGACCCTGACCCTCACACCTGCAGCCCCGGTAACTACCCTGACCCTCACCCTCACACCTGCAGCCCCGGTAACTACCCTGACCCTCACCCTCACACCTGCAGCCCCGGTAACTACCCTGACCCTCACCCTCACACCTGCAGCCCCGGTAACTACCCTGACCCTGACCCTGAGACCCGGTAACTACCCTGACCCTCGACCTGACCCTGAGACCCGGTAACTACCCTGACCCTCACCCTCACACCTGCAGCCCCGGTAACTACCCTGACCCTGACCCTGACCCTGAGACCCGGTAACTACTGTTTATGCTGACCCTAATGTGTGTGGGTGTGTATGGTGTGTGGTGTGTATGGTGTGTATGGTGTGTGTGGTGTGTATGGTGTGTGTGTGTGTGTGTGTGGTGTGTGTGTGTGTGCAGGGATGAGGAGCTTCCTGATCTTCGCCAGGAGGACAGACATCAGGATGGTGTCTCTGGACATCCCCTACTACGCCGACGTGGTTCTGGCCGTCAACAGCTCCATGAAGAACACCATCGCCATCGGAGTCGACCCTCAAGAGGGTGAGAGAGAAGGAGGGAGAGGGAGAGTGTGTGTGTACATGTGTGTGTGTGTTTGAGGATTGAGGTTGGGCCTTCTTCCGGAGATTTCTTGTGAGTGTGTTGTAAAATAACAGTATATATCAGAATTCGGTTTATATTAGATGTGTGTGTGTGTGCAGGTAAAGTGTACTGGTCTGACAGCACGCTGAAGAAAGTGAGCAGAGCCAACATCAACGGAACAGAACATGAAGACATCATCCACACAGGTGAGCTTCCTGTCTGGGCTAGTCCAGGTACACACTGAGGGCTTTATATCAACCTCTAATTAACCTGTCTCTCTCTCTGTCTCTCTCTGTCTCTCTCTGTCTATGTCTCCGTCTATCTCTCTCTCTGTCTCTCTCTCTCCCTCCCCCTCTCTGTCTCCGTCTATCTCTCTCTCTGTCTCTCTCTCTCCCTCCCCCTCTCTGTCTCCGTCTATCTCTCTCTCTGTCTCTCTCTCTCCCAGGTCTGCTGACTACAGACGGGCTAGCGGTGGACGCTGTGGGGAGGAAGATCTACTGGACCGACACCGGCACCAACCGCATCGAGGTGGCCAACCTGGACGGAAGCATGCGGAAGGTTCTGATCTGGCAGAACCTGGACAGCCCCCGGGCCATCGCCCTCTACCACGAGACGGGGTACTGACATCACACGCTCTGGACTGACATCACACGCTCTGGACTGACATCACACGCTCTGGACTGACATCACACGCTCTGGACTGACACCACACGCTCTGGACTGACATCACACGCTCTGGACTGACATCACACGCTCTGGACTGGGGTTGGGCGGTCTGGATGCGGGTGGTCTCTGGGCGTCATCATAGTTTCTCATGGTTCTGAATATTTGATTGTGTTTGAAGACATGAGAGACAGTAGATTAAATCGGATTCTCTCTCTTTGTCTCTTCCATCACCTCCCTCCCCCCCCCTCCTCCCCCTGCTCTCCCCCCTCCTCCCCCTGCTCTCCCCCCTCCTCCCCCAGCTACATGTACTGGACTGACTGGGGGGAGAACGCCAAGCTGGAGCGCTCTGCCATGGACGGCTCGGCCCGCCTGGTTCTGATCAGCAGCAACCTGGGCTGGCCCAACGGCCTCGCCATCGACCCCACGGGGAGGCAGCTGCTCTGGGCAGACGCACACACAGAGGTCAGCACCCCGACCCCTGACCTCCCTGACCCCCCTGCCCCCCACACACACACACACACACACACTCAGTGTATGGAATCAGTCACGTGACCCAGCAGTAGAGTGTCGCAGCGTAGCGGTCATGTGACCCAGTCATGTGACCCGGCCCTTGTGTTCCGTAGCGCATCGAGGCTGCGGACCTGGACGGGCAGAACCGGCGTACGCTGGTGTCCCCGGTGCAGCACCCGTACGGCCTCACCCTGCTGGGCCCGCACCTCTACTGGACCGACTGGCAGAGCCGCAGCATCCAGAGGGCCGACAAGGCCTCCGGAGCCAACACCATCACCGTGCGCTCCAGCCTGCCCGGACTCATGGACATCCAGGCTGTGGACCGCCAGGCCCCTCTGGGTGAGCCTCAGACACGGCCTCAGACACTGCCTCAGACACTGCCTCAGACACCGCCTCAGACACGGCCTCAGACACTGCCTCAGACACTGCCTCAGACACGGCCTCAGACACGGCCTCAGACACTGCCTCAGACACGGCCTCAGACACGGCCTCAGACACTGCCTCAGACACGGCCTCAGACACTGCCTCAGACACTGCCTCAGACACTGCCTCAGACACTGCCTCAGACACTGCCTCAGACACGGCCTCAGACACTGCCTCCCTCTGTCTCATTATTACTTTACGATTCACAAACGATGTCATGAAGGACTGTCAGTCTTGTCTCCATGTTCTAACCTCAAGTCTCTCCCCTCCCCCTCCCACCCTCCACCCTCCCTTCTCCTCCGCCCTCCCCCCTCCTCCCCTCCCCCCTCCTCCCCTCCTCCCCTCCCCCCTCCTCCCCTCCCCCCTCCCAGGCGTTAACAAGTGTGGGCGTAACAACGGGGGCTGCTCCCACCTGTGCCTGCCGCGCCCCCAACGCCACCTCGTGCGCCTGCCCCACGGGCATCGTGCTGCGGGGCGACGGGCGCTCCTGCGACGCCTCCCCGGAGACCTTCCTGCTGTTCTCTAACCGTGTGAGCGTGAGGAGGATCTCCCTGGATACGGATGACCACACCGACGTGCACGTGGACGTCCCTGAGCTGCACAACGTCATCTCCCTCGACTACGACAGCCTGGACGGCAAGCTGTACTACACCGACGTCCACCTGGACGTCATCAGGTACACACACACACACATGTATACACACCAGACAGATACACACACACACATGTATGATGTAGTGGTATGACCCTGGTATGACCCTGGTATGACCGCCTGCAGGCGCTGTAACCTGGACGGCAGTGGGATGGAGACGGTGATCAGTCAGGGCCTGAAGACCACGGACGGCCTGGCGGTCGACTGGGTCGCTCGCAACATGTACTGGACCGACACTGGACGCAACACCATCGAGGTGGCCCGCCTGGACGGGAGCAGCCGCAAGGTCCTGGTCAACAACAGCCTGGACGAACCCAGAGCCATCGCGGTGTTCCCCAGCAAAGGGTGAGGGGAGGGGGGGGGGGGGGGGGAGGAGGATGGAGAGAGGGGAGGAGGGGATGGAGGGGGGGAGAGGAATAGAGAGGGGAGGGGATGAGGGGAAAGGAGGAGGGGAGGGGAGAGGAGAGGGGAGGAGGAGAGGGGCAGAAGGGAGTGTTCTGGTTGTGTTGTGGTTCACGTGTGTTAAAGCTGAGTGGTTCTGACCAAGGTGTGGTTGCTCCACAGGTACTTGTTCTGGACGGACTGGGGTCACATCGCCAAGATCGAGCGAGCTCACCTGGATGGGTCTGACCGGAAGGTTCTGATCAACACCGACCTGGGCTGGCCCAATGGTCTCACTCTGGACTACGACACACGCAGGTCTGGGAGGAAACATTGACAAGCTTTCATCCAAACAAACGTACAGGGGGATCTGTTGATGTGAGGACATGTTGTCAGGGATCTGCTGGAGGTTCTTCTGGTTCAGCTGTTGAGATTCTGTCAGGGTTCTGTCAGGGTTCTGTCAGGGTTCTGTCAGGGTTTTGTCAGGGTTCTGTCAGGGTGTTGAGGTTTTGTCAGGGTGTTGAGGTTCTGTCAGGGTTTTGTCAGGGTTCTGTCAGGGTGTTGAGGTTCTGTCAGGGTTCTGTCAGGGTGTTGAGGTTCTGTCAGGGTTCTGTCAGGGTGTTATGGTTCTGTCATGGTTCTGTCAGGGTTCTTTCCGGTTTTTGTCAGGGTTCTGTCAGGGTGTTGAGGTTCTGTAAGGGTTTTGTCAGGGTTCTGTCAGGGTGTTGATGTTCTGTCAGGGTTCTGTCAGGGTGTTGAGGTTCTGTCAGGGTTCTGTCAGGGTGTTGAGGTTCTGGTGTCTCTGCAGGATCTTCTGGGTGGACGCTCACCTGGACAGGATCGAGAGCTCTGACCTGAACGGGAAGCTGCGTCAGATCCTTGTCAGCCCCGTGTCACACCCCTTCGCCCTCACGCAGGTACCCCCACCTGGCCCCTCCTCCCACCTGTCAATCACCACCTGGCCCCTCCTCCCACCTGTCAATCACCACCTGGCCCCTCCTCCCACCTGCCAATCACCACCTGGCCCCTCCTCTCACCTGCCAATCACCACCTGGGCCCTCCTCCCACCTGTCAATCACCACCTGGCCCCTCCTCCCACCTGTCAATCACCACCTGGCCCCTCTCACTCACCTGCTCTCACTCACCTGCTCTCACTCACCTGCTCTCAGTCCCTCAATCACGTCTGACTCCTCCCTCATCAACTCGTTCTCAGTCATTCTGTTTAACCATTCCTTCTTCCTTCCTCCATTTCTGACCTTCATTTTTCTTCCTTACCTTGTCTCCCCCTCCCCCTCCCCCCCCCTCTCCTTGTCTGTCTTGTGTTTTTTTCTCCCCTCTCTTTCTCTCTCTTTCTCTCTTTCTCTCCTTCTTCTCTTTCTTCCTCGTCCTCCAGTTGAAGCCGGTGTCCTCTCCTCTAATCCCTTTCTCTCGACTCTCACAGCAAGACCGCTGGCTGTACTGGACGGACTGGCAGACTAAGTCCATCCAGCGAGTGGACAAGCACTCCGGCCGCAACAAGGAGACAGTGCTGGCCAATGTGGAGGGTCTCATGGACATCATAGTGGTGTCTCCCCAGAGACAGAGCGGTAAGGAGACCCTACCATAGCCCTCTGGGTCGTGGACCTGGAGCAGGGGTTAGGGGCCAGCATGGGTTAAAGGCCAGCAGGGGTTAAAGGCCAGCAGGGGTTAAAGGCCAGCAGGGGTTAAAGGCCAGCAGGGGTTAAAGGCCAGCAGGGGTTAAAGGCCAGCAGGGGTTAAAGGCCGCTCTCTCCTCACAGGGACGAACCACTGTGGGGCGAACAACGGAGGGTGCACTCACCTCTGCTTCTCCAAGACCAACACCTTCGTTTGCTCCTGTCCTGATGAACCAGACAGCCGGCCCTGCTCCACCAGTGAGTTACACGTGTGTGTGTGTGGGGGGGGGGGGGGGGGTGAGAGTGTGTGTGTGTGGGGGGGGGGGGGGTGAGAGTGTGTGTGTGTGGGGGGGGGGGGGGTGAGAGTGTGTGTGTGTGGGGGGGGGGGGGGTGAGAGTGTGTGTGTGTGAAGGGTTGTGAGCGTGTGAATGAGTGAGAGTATGAGTGTGCGTGAGTGTGAATGTGTGTTAGTGACTGAGTGTGTGCATGTGCTTTGATGACGTTTGGCCCAGTTCTCTAACGTGAGAGTGTGTGTGTGTGTGTGTGTGTTCCAGTCTCGGGGTACGTTCCCACCTTGCCAGACAGAGGCACCACCAGCACCCCTGCCCCCCCAAACGTCCCCCAGGGGCCCACAGATGCCCCCCCACGGGGCCCCCCGCTGGTCAAGTAAGGCTACTGCAACATCCCTCCAGTCTGAGCTGCTGACAGCTGAGCTGTGTGACAGGAATGCTCTGCTGGTTTCAGCTGAGCTGTGTGTGACAGGAATGCTCTGCTGGTTTCAGCTGCGCTGTGTGTGACAGGAATGCTCTGCTTGTTTCAGCTGCGCTGTGTGTGACAGGAATGCTCTGCGTGTTTCAGCTGAGCTGTGTGTGACAGGAATGCGCTGCTTGTTTCAGCTGAGCTGTGTGTGACAGGAATGCTCTGCTTGTTTCAGCTGAGCTGTGTGTGACAGGAATGCTCTGCTGGTTTCAGCTGCGCTGTGTGTGACAGGAATGCTCTGCTTGTTTCAGCTGCGCTGTGTGTGACAGGAATGCTCTGCTTGTTTCAGCTGAGCTGTGTGACAGGAATGCTCTGCTGGTTTCAGCTGAGCTGTGTGACAGGAATGCTCTGCTTGTTTCAGCTGAGCTGTGTGTGACAGGAATGCTCTGCTTGTTTCAGCTGCACAGACAAGAGCTCGGGAGTGGAGGGCTGTTTACAGAGCGACGTGGTGACGGCCCCACATGGTGAGGCCTCCATCATCATCCTCCTCACTATCATCATCCTCACCATCATCCACACTATCATCATCATCCACACTATCATCATCCTCACCATCATCCACACTATCATCATCATCCACACTATCATCATCCTCCTCACTATCATCATCCTCACCATCATCCACACTATCATCATCATCCACACTATCATCCTCACAATCATCCTCACTATCATCCTCATCTGGGTTTTTGTTGCCGTGGTAATTAACTGGTTGACAACGACACGTTTGTTTTTGTTTTCAGGGGAGGGCCTTCACATCAGCTACGTGATTGGTGGAGCTCTGACCATCCTGTCCCTCCTCATCCTCATCGCTGCCTTCATCATCTACAGGTGAGCCACGCACCTGAGCCACGCACCTGAGCCACGCACCTGAGCCACGCACCTGAGCCACGCACCTGGGCTACGCACCTGGGCCACGCACCTGGGCCACACACCTGAGCCACACACCTGAGCCACACACCTGAGCCACACACCTGGGCTGGAAGCACCTCACATAAATACAATAGAAATCTTTTATCTATTATTATTATTTTACAAATCAGAGCTCAAACCCTGGCAATGACAAAAACATGTCCACATGTAGTGAGCTGTTATGTGGCCAGTAAAATAGATATTATATATTTTAATAGTATAATATAAAAATAAAGCAGTTTCCATGGTTTCTATCCTCAGACACAAGAAGTCTAAGCTGGCGGACCCAGGGGTGAGCAACCTGACCTACAGCAACCCCTCCTACCGGACCTCCACCCAGGAGGTGAAGATTGAGGCCCAGAAGCCGCCCATGTACAACCAGCTCCGCTACAAGAAGGAGGTCACTATCATCATCATGATATCTACAGAATGATGCACTCATGGTGCTTTTATCTGAAGCTAAATACAGGGGGGTTTGACCTTGCAACCTTTTTGATCTGTAGTCAGATGCTGTAACCACTGAGCTATATCCATCCCCATGCTCTACCACTGAGCTATATCCATCCCCATGCTCTACCACTGAGCTATACCCATCCCCATGCTCTACCACTGAGCTATACCCATCCCCATGTTCTACCACTGAGCTACAGCCAAACTTTATTGACGGTGCTCTGAGCCTGGGTTAGAATATGAAGGATCAAGAGGTCACTGGTTCGAATCCTCCCCGTACGTCTCTTTGGATAAAAGTAGGCCAACAGTGTAAAATGGTCATTAATGACAACAGAAGAATCCATTTAACCTGAATCCACTTGGTTTGGGTCGTCCGCTTGTTAGGACAGTAATGTGACAGGAACATTGTGAGGTCACGTCACATCGCAGGCTGTGTCTGGACCCAGAGTCCAACACCATGAAGACACACAGGCCCTCATCTGTTCCAACACTCATCTCTCCTCTCCCCCTTTCCCTCACAACAGCGCTCTCATCCTTACAACTCCCTCTCTCCTTTCATCTTTTGACCCGCTTGATCTGCGGAGAGGTAGCCCCACTGCATGGAGGAATCTCTCCTCTCTCTGTTTGTTTCTCTCACTCTGCCTTTCTCCCTTTCTCTTTCTTCTTCTCTCTCCCTCTCTCTCTCTCTCTCTCTCTGTCTGAGTGTTACCAGTTCTCTCTCTACTCGTCCTCTGCTTGGCGTGTTTACCTCTGAACCTGCTTCCGTGTGTTCTCAGTCTGACCCCTTCAACAGTCGTGTTTCTGACCTGCTAGCCTCTTACGAGAAGCCCATCTGACGGGCGACACCTGACAGTAACGAGGAGACAGATCCTAACCCAGCCCCCCTAAACCCCACCCCCCTAACCCAGCCCCCCTAACCCAGCCCCCCTAACCCACCCCCATAACCCAGCCCCTCTGACCCCAGCCCCCCTAACCCAGCCCCTCTGACCCCAGCCCCCCTAACCCAGCCCCCCTAACCCAGCCCCCCTAACCCACCCCCCTAACCCAGCCCCTCTGACCCCAGCCCCCCTAACCCAGCCCCTCTGACCCCAGCCCCCCTAACCCAGCCCCCCTAACCCAGCCCCTCTGACCCAGCCCCCCTAACCCAGCCCCCCTAACCCAGCCCCCCTAACCCACCCCCCTAACCCAGCCCCTCTAAACCCCACCCCCCTAACCCAGCCCCCCTAAACCCCACCCCCCTAACCCAGCCCCTCTAAACCCCACTCCTCTGACCCCAACCCCCAAGCCCCCCTAACCAAACCCCCCTAACCCCAGCCCCCCTAACCCCAGCCCCCAGCCCCCCTAACCCAGCCCCCCTAACCCAGCCCCCCTAACCCAGCCCCCCTAACCCAGCCCCCCTAACCCAGCCCCCCTAACCCAGCACCTCTAAATCCCCCCCTCTGACCCCAAGCCCCCCTAACCAAACCCCCCTAACCCCCAGCCCCCCTAACCCCAGCCCCATAACTCCAGAGCAGCATGAGTAGTGTGTTGAGTGATGAGAGCTGCCCTGGAACGGTCCTTACTTGCATTTGAGGTGCCTCGTTCCAACACGGCCAACCAGACTAACCCTATCCCTAACCCAGACTGACTGTGTTGTCCATGCAGGGGGGCGTGGATGGGGGTTACAGCAGTGAGAAGATCCGCATCGTGGAGGGGGTGTGTCTGCTGTCCAGCGAGCAGCTGTACTGGGACGACCTGAAGCAGCTGCGTCCGTCCCGGGGCGGCGGGCTCCACGCCTGCATGCGCACGGACACCGTGTCCCTGCAGGCCAGCAGCGTCTCCCTGGACGACGGGGAGACGGAGCAGCTCCTGCAGGAGGAGGCGTCTGAGTGCTCCTCCATCAGCACGCTGGCCCCCGGCTGCTCCACGCCACGCCGCCACGCCCAGCACAGCCTGCCCGACACCAGCTGGACCACCGCTCGCAAGCCCTCCACGGAGAGCGAGGTGTGAGGAGGGCCCGCACCCTGCTGACCCCCCCGCACACACACACACACTCTCATACACACTGTTACACACGTAAAAACATGCGTGCACACACATACATGAAAGAATACATATTTCTACATGCATACAAATACATGCGCACACATACACACAAACATGCGCACACACACGCACGTATACACACACACAAACAAGCGCCTGCTTTAAAACATATATACATTTTAGACAGTAGACAGACCTATCTAGACCAGTACATACAACTACATAAGAGTATTATTCTGCAGTTATGTATTAGATGATTCAGACATAAACACAAGTTAGAGGTACTCCTACTGTAGGTACTAGCAAACAAACGTGATTACAACTTTATTTAAACCTGCATACTTACAGTCAATACAGAAAACTTCTGTATCTCTGAGCTCTGGACTCCTCTCTCTCTCTCTCTCTCTCACTCACACACACACACAACTGTATTGTAAACACATACAATATATACATATAATAAATACACACACATTATTATCACATGATCTGCTCTCTGCTACCGTAACTGCTAACTCCTTCAAACGAAAGACTTCACTACCAGTTCTGATCATGCTGGAACACAAATGCGAGAGACTTTGAAAAGGAACCGCAGAAAGACTTGGACATTTCTGGAGCCTTTCTGATGAAAAAAAGCAAACACCTTTGAGCGAGGGCAGCTTCCTTGTGTATAACATAAGCATTTTTTGTGAACTTTTTGACAAAGAAAAAAAAGAAATTGAAAGAAAAAAAAAAACATCGTACTCCTGGACTACATAACAGCAGCTTCCTATCCTAATGCCTCACATCGTCGCTTGTGTTTTCATGAACTCTATTTATGATTTTTTGTACTTAAGAGTGAGTTTGCTGATCTTGAGAACAGTTATGCTTTAGAACTGTACTGAACGACTCAGTCATCCATGTTGATATTTATGACAGTGCCAAAGGGGGGGGCTTCCACATGTCGCTTCCTTGCATCTCCTCCCGGTAACGGACCCTGCTCATCTCCTCCCGGTAACGGACCCTGCTGGGACACTCACGCGACCGCTGAACCTGTCCTTTAGGACGGTCGGTTCCGCCGCTGCCAAGCCAACCTGGGACTCAGTATCCGGTACTCCCGACTGTATATGTGGTCTCTGAAGTCGCATTCATTTGAAATCAAGAGTAAAAGTTTAAGAAAATGTGTGTTGTTAAAAAAATATATTACTGCAATTATACCATCACCTCTGGGGTGGACGTCTGTCTCGATGAAGTATAAGTGCCAAACATTTGTTTCGATTTTCTTTTTCTCTGTTTTATTTATATTTTTTGGGAGGTTTTTAAAATGTGTGTGGCATTCTTTTAAGCATTCTGATTAAAGTAGAGCTACCATATCTGAATCTGTGAAGCAGTGTGCACTTACAGTACGTTAGATAATCACAACACAGTGTATACAGTAGCACAGTGTCAGTAACATACTGATGGCGTTTGGGATGATATAGCCTACATTCAAATACTGAACACCTGCTTAAAAAACGTTAACTATAGAAGGGTTATAGCCTAGAAATGACCATTTATCCAGCATTTATTTCATTTAAGTTGCTTTTCTAGAGGGCGGTGTGTTGAGAAGCATGCATGTCTCTGTGATGAAGATGATGGGGGGGGAAAGAGTGTTACTGTGGACTGATGTCAGAGTTTTCAAACCCACTTGTCGTGAAGTAATTTCTTCTAGTTCAGCATCACGCTGATTCGCTGCTAGATGAGCACGAAGGCCAATGAGAAAGGGTCTTGGCAGCTACTTTCCCTGAAGTCTCTGACGATTGGCTGAGGGCGGGCATGCAGAGAATCAGATTACCAATCCTCGCACACACAGTCCCACCCACTCAACTAAGGTTGCTAAACTGTACAGATTTACCATTCATACGCAGATAAAAACAAACATTTGTATTTGTTGAAGATATTGTGTTGATTTTTTGTTGTATAGTCTTTTGTACAAAGGGATTTCAAGATTGTTTGACTTGTATTAATTTTACTCACTGGAGAAGAATTTTTTTGCTGGATTATTGTAACCACTGTTTTCTAGTCTTGTAAATGATAGGGTTGATGCCAGTTATTTAATAGTGCTCTTTATGTTATGAAATATTGTTCACATATAACTGTTGTAAAGTTAACAAAAAGAGATATTTATGATTTCTTTGTTTGGTTGTCACTTAATGTGTAAATATGAAAAGACTGTTTATGTATTTCCATTGTAGTACTAACAAACGGTGTTGTGTGATATAGTAAACTACTCCTTTGCTATCTTTTAATATAAAATTGCATTTGCATTTCAACGAAAAAAATGACACTTTTGTACCCGATCTCTTCATTTAAAACACAGACTGTATATAAAGATGGACATCTCCACATACCTAACTAAACTTTGTTTTCACGCATACATTTTTTACATATCTTTTCAACCTTTAAAAATGTTTTTTTCGAAAATAATTGTTCAATCTTTAGATACTTAAAAAAAAAATGGTGACATTGTGTTCACAATTCAACATTTTATATGGATTATGTAAGGGCCTCCATTATTGGATGATAATGTAGACCTCGTCGGGGCATTAGTATAGAAAAAGCCATAGAAAAATGGCTCTGGTTTGAAGGAGCTTTGATATTCAAAACATTAGAAACCCGCCTTCTCGTCTAATGAAACTTGCTGCAGTAGGGAGAACATTTGAATCGTCCAATCATAGGGCTTGCCTGTCTTGACCAATCAGCGGTAAGTTTTTAAACTCCCTGCATTTTCAAACGAAATGTAAGCTGTATAACCCTGGAACACGACGCAGTCACGACTAATACCCCTGAAAAAGGTAAATGCAATGCTCTACCAGCTGCAAATATGTTTTTGAACGTGAAGAATGCTTTACATAATGCGTTCTGATTTTACGCAATGATATCGATGTTTAAGTTTAGCTACAGTACTAGTAGCACTAGGCTACACACTGCCGAGCTAGCCTAGCTACAACTTGTAGCTAGGCTAGCTCGGCATTCGGCTGTCACGTTTGCTACTGAATTAATCGCTAGGTAGTTTGCTAACAATCTGAATTGTATCAGTATCGTCACTGAGCTGTTTTGTCTCTCTTCAACATCGACAGACCAAGAATACTAACTGAAGTGCTCTTAAAAGTTCAAGTCTGTTTAGCTAGGCATCTTCCGTCACGTCAGACGCAGAATACAGATTTGGCTAGCTAACCGCTTCAACTAACATTGTTATTTACATTTAGTCATTTAGCAGACGCTTTTATCCAAAGCGACTTACAAGAAAGAGCAAAAGGTGCATAGGTCAATGACAGGGCTGCCAACTTTTCCAAAAACCTTGGCGTGAGATTTGGTAGCAACCCTCCCCCCCCCCCTCCTTAGGCGAGCTTTCGCGAGCTTCACTCCCCCCCCCCCCCCCCCCCCCAGGCGAGTTTACACGGCTGTTTGCACGTCAAAAAAAAAGTAACTGTCCGTTACTGTTTACAACGTTAGCTTGGCTACTTGTTTGGCGTTGCCTTTTCAGCGTGAGATATACAATGTGTGGCGTGAGAAATGGTTGAAATGCGTGTGTCACACGGCGAAACCGTGAGAGTTGGCAGCTCTGCAATGATCATGAACAGCAAGAGAGCCCCAAAAACAATGTGGGTAGGGTTAGGCCAAAACATGAAGCAAAATTGTGAAAAGCAAATAAGAGCCAATCGGTTGAACCAGAAGAGCATGTAGTTAAACAAGTTACAATTAAACGACATGATCCTCGAAAGTACCCAGAGTGTACCTGGAGGAAAGCGAGTAATATAATTCACAGCGAGTACAAGTAAGCTAGCTAAATCAGTTACAACTAACCAACAAGTGCAACAAGTCCCTCAATAAGTGTCATTGTGTTCCTGGAAGAAATAAACTAACATCTGATCCAACAAATCTTTCACGGAACAAGTGTGTCTTTAGCCTTTTCTTGAAGGTGGGGAGACAGTCAGCAGTCTGATGGTGGTGGGGAGTTGATTCCACCATTGGGGGGCCAGACAGGAGAAGTGATCTAGCTTGCTAGCTCACCTTGGATCTGCTACATTCCTTATCCCATATTTCCTTCTCTCTTCTACAAAAGTTAGTCGAGACTGGCCAACATGGGTGACGACTCTGAGTGGATGAAGTTGCCTGTAAACCAGAAATGCGAACACAAGGTGACTCAAGCTACTGTATACTGTGCAAACTCTGAACTACTTAGCTGTAGCTTAGCTTCTAGCACCATTATTAACGTACTAGCGACATTACACAGTTAAACTTGATTTGCCTTCAAAGGCAAGAACGGTATATGGCTAACAAAATACCATAACACTGTTAAACTCTCTTACAACCGTAGCTGTTTTGGACATAATGATGGACAATCCTAGTGTAATGTTCGCTGCAGTCCATTATGCTAGCTACCGCTGCCTAATGTTACCGTTTGTTCACTAATGTTAGCTAGCGACACTCCGCTAATCTGTCTGTCCATGGTGTGGCAGGTGTGGAAGGCCAGACTTCACGGGTACGAGGAGGCCATAAAACTGTTCCGGGGGATAGATGTCGAGAAGAGCCCGGAGTGGGACAAGTTCCAGCCTCTCATCGTGAAGTTTGTGACGGACTCAAACGCTGTGGCCCAGCTGAAGGGACTGGAGGCGGCGCTGGTTTATGTAGAAAACGCTCACGTAGCTGCGAGGTGAGAGAGGGAGAAACAGTCTTGTAAAAATAAATGGTTTAATAAATGTGTCGGTGTGCCAGCCTTGCAATTAATTTTCTTACAATTAGTATTGCTCAGTACACTGAAAGCCTGAATGAGAATTGTTGTAATGTAATGAATCTAATAAAGCATAAGCTACATCCATCCCCAGTTCACTCCCTGGCTGTGTGGTTGTGTCCATCCCTGCAGGACTGCAGGGGAGGTAGTGAGCGGAGTGGTCTGCAAGGTGTTTAACCAGCCCAAGGCCCGGGCCAGGGAGCTGGGAGCAGACATCTGCCTCATGTACGTCGAAAAAGAAAAGGCAGAAGCTGTCCAGGAGAATCTAATCAAAGGTCTTGAGAACAAAAACCCCAAGATGGTGTGTGGTTGTGTGGAGACCCTGCGCAGAGCTCTGGGGTAAGTGGCTCTACAAAGCCTGTTTTATGGAAAACTGGATTTTATAGTTCAGGGGAAAAGGGTGGGACACTTTTTTAAATGTAATTTTCATACTTAGTTTGTGGGGATCCGACAGATTTCCCCTTTTCAAAAAGTGTGTTGGACATGTGACATGCAAGCTCCACCCCTGACGCGCATATCCTCTGATCATGTGCAACTTCACATTCAAACTCTATAATGTGTAATCCTTCCCCCCCAGTGAGTTTGGGTGCAAGACGGTGGGCCTGAAGGCTGTGGTGAAGGCGCTGCCCCGGCTGTTTGAGTCCAGAGAGAAGGCAGTGCGTGATGAGGCACGCGGGCTGGCGGTGGAGGTGTACCGCTGGATCGGGGGGGCGCTGCGGCCCGCCCTGCAGGGGGTCAGCCCGGTGCTGCTCCGGGAGCTGGAGGAGGAGTGGGCCAGGCTGCCGGACACGCCCGCCACACAGACGCGCTTCCTGCGCTCCCAGCAGCACCTCCGGGACACGGCGCTCCAGCAGCACCAGCAGGCTGAGGCAGGGCCCCACCAGGCCCACGGTAACCATGGTGATGATGCGTGTTCATAGAGCACATACAGAGGAGGAATTCAACCTGCAACCTTTGATCTGCAGTCAAATGCTCTAACGCTTGTCTGGACCTGTCCACCAAGAAAGCTGAAGGTCATGTGTTTTCTCTCTCCTCCCTCTACCATTCCCTCGCTCTCCTCCCTCCCTCGCTCTCCCCCCCCTTCTCTCTCCTCCCTCCCTCCCTCTCTCAGGTGTGGGGACAGGACAGTGTGTCCCTGACGTTGATCCCTTCGAGCTCCTGGAGCCAGTAGAGATCCTCTCCAAGCTGCCCAAAGACTTCCACGACAAGATAGTGAGCACACACACCACACGACATGAACCAGCCCTCGTGCACGACCGTGTGATGAGAGCTCCAGGGTTTGCTGATCCATGTCCCCTCTGATTGTGTGACTCTGCAGGAAGCCAAGAAGTGGCAGGACAGGAAGGAGGCGCTGGAGGCCTTGGCAGGGCTGGTCCAGAGCCCCAGGCTGGAGGTCGCAGACTATGGGGAGGTGGTGCGAGCGCTGAAGAAGGTACCAGCTTGTCTGTCTGCTCAGGAACATGTTTATATACTTCCTTGTATGCAGAGGTAAGTCTTTCAATCTCTCCCAGAAAACCTGGTGACATTTTTATTTGTGTGTTTTGCAGGTGATTGCTAAGGATACAAACGTGATGCTGGTCGCTCTGGCGGTGAAATGTGTCTCTGGTCTGGCCTCCGGGCTGAGGAAGAAGTTCAGCACCTATGCTGGCCATGTAAGGATCCACACCACAACCTGGCTTGTTACAGTCTGAAGAGAGAGAGAGTGGATTTACCTGCTACTGTGTAAAGTAACCACATCTCAGCTACCAGACAGTGTTATAGGAGCTGTGATGTGGTTCTAGGAGCGGTCATGTGACGTGGTTCTAGGAGCGGTCATGTGATGTGGTTCTAGGAGCGGTCATGTGACGGTTGTGGTGTTCTTCTCGAGGTGGTGCTGACGATGCTGGAGAAGTTTAAGGAGAAGAAGCCTCAAGTGGTCCAGGCTCTGCAGGAGGCCTTGGACGCCATCTTCCTCACGGTGGGGGTGATGTTAGTGTGTGTGTGGGTGATGTTAGTGTGTGTGTGGGGGTGATGTTAGTGTGTGTGTGACTTAAATGAACTTTCCTCGTCTCTCTACCTCCTCCCCCTCTTTCTCTCTCTACCTCCTTCTCTCTACCTCCTTCTTTCTACCCCTCCTCTCTCTACCTCTCCCCTCTCTCTACCTCTCCACCTCCTCCCCCCTCCCAGACCTCTCTCCAGGGTCTGAGTGAGGATGTTCTGGCTGTGATGGACAACAAGAACCCTTCAGTGAGGCAGCAGGCGTCTCTGTTCCTGGCCAGGAGCTTCCGTGCCTCCAGCCCCTCCTCCCTCCCCAAGAGCCTCCTCAAGCCGCTCTTCGCTGCTCTGATCAAGGTGGATGTTCAGGAACACCGAAACCACCGGCTATAAAATCTAACCCCCCAAAAGTGTAAAAATTGACAGCAGCATTTTTTTCTTCTGTAAAATCCAAAAAACAACCCCTCCCCCCCCCCCCTCTAAAATTATAATATATTTTGTAACTTAACTTTTTTGCTTCCCCCCTCTCCCCCCCCCGCCTAATCTTCCCCCATGGCAGCATGTGAACGACTCTGCTCCTGAGGTGAGGGACGCTGCCTTCGATGCCCTGGGCAGCGCCATGTGCGTGGTGGGGGAGCGGGTGGTTAACCCCTTCCTTGCAGACCTGGACAAACTGAAAGTAGACAAGGTAACAGCAGCGAAAAACATTCAAAAGATTTCAGAGTTCAATCTCCTTACATGTATTACTGGTGCAGGTTTTAAATACAGTTTCAATGTCGATTTAAATGATTCATTTAAACTATTTCAGCGTTTGGTCAGACTGTCCCTTGTAGCACGTTCTCTCTCCTCATGTCACTAAACCTGCCTCCTCTCACACAAGATCAAAGAAAGTGCTGCATCCTCTGGAGGGGGGGAGCAGGTGGAGAAGTCTGTCACCAAGACCCAGCCCCCCGCTGGGGTCCCTGCCAAGACAGCACAGCCCTCCAACAAGGCCCCTGCAGCTGAGGTGTGTGTGTGTGTGTTAAATGAGCTGCTGCGTAGTGGACTGTGCCTTAGGCACAAGTTTTATTTAAAAAATTTATAAACAGTACCAGTCGTATCTAATCTTTCTGATTTAACGCAGAGGAGGAAAACATAATTTAAAAGAATCTTGGGTGTTTCAGACTTTTGCACAGCGTCACCCAGAACTTATGTAAATACACATTTATTTTTCATGGTTGTGTGTTGCAGCCCGCTGGGGGTCCTAGGAAGGCCAAGCCAGGAGGAGCAGGGAAGGGGAGGAAGCCGGCTGTGCCCAGGGAGCCGGCTGTGCCCAGGGGCCTGCAGGAGTCTGAGCTCTCCCTGGAGGAGTCTGAGGAGCGGGCCACAGCAGTACTTCCTGCTTCCTGTGTGCAGCTGCTGGGCAGCGCCAACTGGAAGGAGCGTCTAGCCAGCATGGAGGACTACCTCCAGGTACAGCCCCTCTCTCCAACTACGCTGATGCTTTAACCTCAAGGAGAGGGGATTCTCATGTTGACCTCTGCCCTCTAGGCTGTGGAGCAGATGGACAGCAGCCAGATGCCCTGCCAAGCACTGGTCCTCATGTTGGCCAGGAAACCCGGCTGGAAGGAGACTAACTTCCAGGTACCCCCCTCCTCCCCCCCCCCCTCTGCTCCTCCTCTCCTCCTCCCTCTGCTCCTGGAGCTGTGGGGGGGGAGGTGCTCTCAGCAGGGGTCCTGGGGCGGTTCCCTGTCCCACATCTCAGCTCTGCTGTGGGTTGTTTTGTGTGGTTGCTAACGGTGTGTGTTGCCAGGTGATGCAGCTGAAGTTGCGGGTGGTGGAGGCGGTGGCGCGGCGGGGCAGCTTCTCGCGGGTGGCTGCAGGGGCGGTGCTGGCCGTGCTGGTGGAGCGTCTGGGAGACGGGAAGTGTGGAGGCTCTGCCAGGGAGGCGCTCAGCTCTGTAGCAGAGGCCTGCAGCCTGGCCTGGACCGCAGAACAGGTCAGCTGCCCCCTCCTCCCTACTGAACCATGATCCACCCCCCCTCCCTGACCACGCTTGTCCCATGCTACTTTCTATTGTCGTTTATCCTCTACTCTGTCAGTGTGGAACGAGTGACGTGATGTAACTTGTCATCCAGGTCGTGTCGATGGCGTTTGCCCAGAAGAACCCCAAGAACCAGTGTGAAGCTCTGAGCTGGCTGTCTGGTGCCATGAAGGAGTTTGGGTTTGCAGGGTAAGATTGACCCGTACCTCAGGGCCTGTTCCCCCTGCTCTACTGAATGCAAACATGACTCTTTTTCTCTTTTTGGTTTTTGTCTCTCTCTACCTCTCTCTGTCTTCCCCCTCTCCCCCTCCCCTGGCAGGATCAATGTTCAGACCTTCATCATCCACATCAAGACAGCGTTAGGAGCCACTAACCCAGTGAGTGTTTTACATCTCCTGCTCTGTTAGAGCGGCGCGGTGTGTAATCTGATCACACAAGGGTTCCTCTCCTGTCTGTTTACCTGATCTCATTCACCAAGGATATTCTTGGTAGCTCAACATTGACAAGTTGAATCATTTGTCTTGTGGGGGATGATTGCTGAAGAGACAGAGCACTTGATTGAGCTGTCTTGTGTCTCTCTCTCTCTCTCTCTCTCTCTCTCTCTCTCTCTCTCTCTCTCTCGCTCTCTCGCTCTCTCGCTCTCTCTCGCTCTCTCGCTCTCTCGCTCTCTCTCGCTCTCTCTCGCTCTCTCTCTCTCTCTCTCTCTCTCTCTCTCTCCCCCCCCCCCCCCAGGCTGTGAGGGTGGAGGCCGTGGCCCTGCTGGGGGTGGTGTTCCTGTATGTGGGCCCTCCCCTCAGGCTCTTCTTCCAGGAAGAGAAGGCAGCGCTCCTCTCCCAGATAGACACAGAGTTCCAGAAGGTACCGTCTCCTCCTCACCCTGCTCACGACCCTCAAACACCTCCTCACCGTCTGTAAACAGAAACTGGGGAGATCCTGATCGTCTTCAGAACTTATTGAAATGTTGAGTGTTCCTGAAGCCTCTAGGCGTGTGACTAGTTGGTGTGAAGGAGACAGACTGTACCAGTCATTACTGTCTGCTGATGTGATGGTCTGTCTGCCAGATGCAGGGCCAGACTCCCCCAGCTCCTTCCAGAGGTGCCCCCAAGAGGCCTGGAGGTCAGCAGCAGGAGGAGGAGGAGCAGCAGGAGGAGGAGGAGCAGGAGGAGGGAGGTGCTGGGGTGGTGGTGGACCTCCTCCCTCGTACAGACATCAGGTGGAGCATCTAGTCTCCCTAAACAGGATCAGATGTTGTGTTTCTGTTTGCTGCCGTTGGTGATGGGAGTCGCCTTCCTCCTTTCCTAGTGGTCAGATCTCTGCAGCCATGCTGTCCAAGATGGCCGACAAGAACTGGAAGGTCCGTAAGGAGGGTCTGGACGAGGTGGCCGCTGTGATCTCAGAGGCCAAGCTCATCCTGCCCAGTCTGGGGGATCTGCCCGCGGCTCTGAGGGCCAGGCTGACGGACTCCAACAAGATCCTGGTGAGAGGAGGAGGGTGCATCTGCCATAGGACCATCCAGCAGGAGTGTGATGGTGGGGTGTGTGATGTAACTGTGTGTGTGTGTGTGTCAGGTCCAGCAGACTCTGTCCATCATGCAGCAGATGGCCTCTGCCATGGGCCCCGCCCTCAAACAGCACATCAAGACCCTGGGAACCCCTGCCATCACTGTCCTGGGAGACGGCAAGGTACACACACACACACACTGTCCTGGGAGACAGCAAGGTACACACACACTCTGTCCTGGAGACAGCAAGGTACACACTCTGTCCTGGGACAGCAGGGTAACCTGTGGGTGACGGTGACGGTGTGTCCTCAGGTGGGCGTGCGTGCCGCGGCGCGGGCCACGCTGAGCAGCTGGGAGGAGCAGACGGGCTTCAGGGCGTGGCTGGAGGGGGAGGAGCTAGCTGCAGAGCTGGGGAGGGAAAACCCCTTCCTCCGCCAAGAGGTGTGTGTGGGTGAATACATGTCCTCTACCCACCTCACTGACTCTCCTCTCATCCTGTCCTTTCACTGTGTGTGTTTCGAAAGGTTGACAATGTTTTTTCACGTTTCAAAGAGTTGACAAATATTTTCGAAGCAAGTTGTGAATTTAGTTTTCTAAAGACTTGTTACCTTTGTTTTAATCTATATTTTGGCTCTGATCTATCTCCTGTCCTCTTCCTGGCCTTTCACTGTGTGTGTGTGTGTGGGGGGGGGGGGGGTGTTAAGTTTCCCCCAAAAAAGTTTTGACAGTTTGAAAAAATATTTATTTTCACAATAATATGTATATTTGAGAGAAATATTTTTTCAACCCTTTTGGAGACTTTTATTCAAATTTGGTTTTGAACCTTATTTAGAGGGGGGAAAAAATTCTGAAATATTTTCAGACAAAAGAATCCCCCCCAACAAAAGTTGGCATCACTGAGGACTCGACTGTGCTCTGTAATCAAAGAAGGTTAACTCATTTTGTCTCCTTCCAATCCACCTCTATCACTCTGTCTCGTGTGTGTTGCTCCCCCCTCCAGGTCCTGGGCTGGCTGGCTGCCAGTCTGCCCGCCCTGCGCTCCGCGCCCCCTGACCTCCAGCTGTGCGTGCCCGCCCTGTACGCCTGTGCGGAGGACAGGAACCCAGACGTGAGGAAGCGGGCGCAGGAGGCTCTTCCTGCCTTCATCGCTCACCTGGGCTTCGACAGGATGAACAAGGCTGCCGCCAAGCTCAAGGTAGACCCCCGCTCAAGGTAGACCCCCTCTCAAGGTAGACCCCCTCTCAAGGTAGACCCCCGCTCAAGGTAGACCCCCGCTCAAGGTAGGCCCCCGCTCAAGGTAGACCCCCCCCGCTCAAGGTAGACCCCCGCTCAAGGTAGGCCCCCCCGCTCAAGGTAGACCCCCGCTCAAGGTAGACCCCCGCTCAAGGTAGACCCCCGCTCAAGGTAGGCCCCCGCTCAAGGTAGACCCCCGCTCAAGGTAGACCCCCCCGCTCAAGGTAGACCCCCTCTCAAGGTAGACCCCCCGCTCAAGGTAGACCCCCTCTCAAGGTAGACCCCCTCTCAAGGTAGACCCCCGCTCAAGGTAGACCCCCGCTCAAGGTAGACCCCCGCTCAAGGTAGACCCCGCTCAAGGTAGACCCCCTCTCAAGGTAGGCCCCTGCTCAAGGTAGACCCCCGCTCAAGGTAGGCCCCCGCTCAAGGTAGACCCCCGCTCAAGGTAGACCCCCGCTCAAGGTAGACCCCCGCTCAAGGTAGACCCCCGCTCAAGGTAGACCCCCTCTCAAGGTAGACCCCCTCTCAAGGTAGACCCCCGCTCAAGGTAGACCCCCGCTCAAGGTAGACCCCCGCTCAAGGTAGACCCCCTCTCAAGGTAGACCCCCTCTCAAGGTAGACCCCCGCTCAAGGTAGACCCCCGCTCAAGGTAGACCCCCCTCTCAAGGTAGACCCCCCCGCTCAAGGTAGACCCCCGCTCAAGGTAGACCGTAGTAGACCCCCGCTCAAGGTAGACCCCCCGCTCAAGGTAGACCCCCCCGCTCAAGGTAGACCCCCGCTCAAGGTAGACCCCCGCTCAAGGTAGACCCCCCCGCTCAAGGTAGACCCCCCCGCTCAAGGTAGACCCCCGCTCAAGGTAGACCCTGACCTGTGTGTGTGATCTTCAGCCAGCCTCCAGAGACCAGGTGGTGGCTCTTCTGGAGAAGGCCAGAGTTGCCATGCCAGCAAAGGCTCCCCCAGCCAAGCCTACTGCCCCCCCTCCCCCAGCCAAGCCTGCAGGTTGGTACACACACACACGTCATAAACACCAGTACTCTCCACTAGTACTGTCTGGGTTTTCCTCTATCCACTATTGATGTCTGGTAAAGTCTGAATAGGAGAAGAAGCTATGGATCATAACAACATGAGCTAACATAATAATAATGTATCAGAGGTTACCTCTTATAGAGGATGTTTATAGTGGAGAGCTGTGTTCTCTCTCTCTCTCCTCAGCTACCAGACCCAGCCAGCCCTCCACCAGACCCAGCCAGCCCTCCACCGGACCCAGCCAGTCCTCCAGTGAGGAGCCAGAGCCCAGAGCAGAGCCCAGACCCAAAGCAGCCGGCAAGCCCAAGGTGGGTCAACCTGTCAACCTGCTGCTGTGTGGATACACACACACACACAGCGAGGGAGCGGTCAGCAGGCCCTGGCTGGTCAACGTCCTGTGCTCTGCCTTCCAGGTGCATGCTGGAAGAAGGCAGCAGGGAAGGCCAGGGAGGAGGAAGAGCAGGATCGCTCAGGACCCATCTTCATCCTGCTGCCTGGGGGCAAGGAGCTCCGCGCCAGGGATGAGAAAAACCTCAAGGTGTGTGCTTCTCGGATCTCCTGTGTGTAGGTTAGCAACCACTGCGTGAAGACTGACTGTCTCTGTGTCCCTCTCTGTCTCTCTCTCCCTCCCTCTCTCCCTCCCTCTCTGTCTCTCCCCTCCCTCCCTCTCTGTCTCCCTCTCTCTCTCTCCCTCCTTCTCTGTCTCTCTCTCCCTCCCTCTCTGTCTCTCTCTCCCTCCCTCTCTGTCTCTCCCTCCCTCTCTGTCTCTCTCTCCCTCCCTCTCTGTCTCTCCCTCCCTCTCTGTCTCTCCCTCCCTCCCTCTCTGTCTCTCTCTCCCTCCCTCTCTGTCTCTCCCCCCCCTCTCTGTCTCTCCCTCCCTCTCTGTCTCTCCCTCCCTCCCTCCCTCTCCATCCTGGTGAGTCAGGTGCTGAAGTGGAGCTTCCCCTCCCCTCGGGAGGAGTACGTGGAGCAGCTGAAGGTTCAGATGTCTCCCTGCGTGGCTCGCTGGATGCTGGAGGAACTCTTCCACCATGACTTCCAGCACCACATCAGGAGCCATCAGCTGCATGATCGAGGTCCGTGTGCGCGCACACACACACACACACACACACACACACACACACACACACGTGAGAGTGATGAGTTGCACCCTGATCAGGGGGCAGGTTGCCGTGGCACCAGCTCCCTGACCCGACTATTACTGGGGACACACCCATGTGCACAGGGGCCATCTGACTCACACACATCCTGTTTAGTTGTAGGCTATAACTTCAGAATAGTTCAAATCTAGTCTAGCAACCTTTTCACTCGTTTTTGCAAGTTCTCTGCTATCTGTCAATAATTATTCCTGCAAATGCACTGTCTATAGTGTATTAATATGATGTGAGGTTCAACAGGTAGTGGTAATGGCTTTTCAAAAATGTCAGATAGTTTTTATAAATGTTGCACGAGGTTTACAAAATATTTGGAGAAAACTTTCAGAAAAAATAAAAAGCTTTGAAAGTTCATTTTTATTTATGGTTAAATAATATATAAAAAAATAAGGTTCTAAAGGTTGAAAAAATATTTAGGAAAAAACTAAGAAAAAAAGCTTTACAATTTGGGGGGGCTAAAAGATTTGAAAGTTTAAAAAAGTTTTTTTTAGAGGTTTACAAAATATTTTTGAAAAAAAGTTTTCGAAGGTTTTGCCATCTCCTGTAAATAAAGTATATTATAAGTTATAACTAAGTTTGAAGCTGCTAACAATGAACTTACAAATTATTTAGTTTCTTAATGTAGTAGTTAAACTAGATCTCATCAAGCTGGTAACTAGATCCCTGTACGTGCTGAACCACAGCACCTGGAGCAGGAGCAGGAGGCTGTGGTCTCCTGTCTGGACGTGCTCCTCAAGTGGTTCACCCTGAGGCTCTCTGAGACCAACAGCAGCGTGCTGATGAGGGCAGTGGACTTCCTGAAGCTGCTGCTGCCCTGCCTGGCCCGCATGGACTACCACCTCAACGAGCTGGAGGCCTCAGCCTTCATACCCTACCTCGTCCTCAAGGTGCGCTCTCGCATGCTGCGCACACACACACACACCGTGAGAGTGATGAGTTGCACCCTGATCATGGGGCAGGTTGCCGTGGCACCAGCTCCCTGACCCGACTATTACTGGGGACACACCCATGTGCACAGGGGCCATCTGACTCACACACACACCTGTTTAGTTGTAGGCTATAACACACACACCAAGCTTTTAGATGGTAACTAATGTCCAACTAGGCTTGCTAATTGTCTGTGTGACTGACTGTCTCCAGGTGGGGGAGTCTAAAGACGGGGTACGTAAGGATGTACGGAGCATACTGAGCATGCTCTGTAAGGTCTACCCTGCCAGCAAGATCTTCCCCTTCCTCATGGAGGGAGCCCGCTCCAAGAACTCCAAACAGAGGGCTGGTGAGAGGCACACACACACACACACACACACACACACACACACGATGAAGTAAAGCCAGACTTCAGAAGGTGCTGCTCCAGACAGGAGTCTAACTCCCCGTGTTCCTCCAGAGTGCCTGGAGGAGCTGGGGTGTCTGGTGGAGCTGTATGGTCTGACCGTGTGCCAGCCCAGCGCGCCGCGCTCTCTGAAGGAGATCGCCGTGCACATCAGTGACAGGGATGCCTGTGTCCGCAACGCAGCCCTCAACACCATGGTGGCGGTCTACAACGTCTGTGGAGAGCAGATCTATAAGCTGATAGGACACGTAAGCTACTCCTGCCCTGTCTGATCTACCCTCTCTCTCTTCCTCCTGCCCTGTCTGATCTACCCTCTCTCTCCTCCTCCTGCCCTGTCTGATCTACCCTCTCTCTCCTCCTCCTGCCCTGTCTGATCTACCCTCTCTCTCCTCCTCCTGCCCTGTCTGATCTACCCTCTCTCTCCTCATCCTGCCCTGTCTGATCTACCCTCTCTCTCCTCATCCTGCCCTGTCTGATCTACCCTCTCTCTCCTCCTCCTGCCCTGTCTGATCTACCCTCTCTCTCCTCCTCCTGCCCTGTCTGATCTACCCTCTCTCTCCTCCTCCTGCCCTGTCTGATCTACCCTCTCTCTCCTCCTCCTGCCCTGTCTGATCTACCCTCTCTCTCCTCATCCTGCCCTGTCTGATCTACCCTCTCTCTCCTCATCCTGCCCTGTCTGATCTACCCTCTCTCTCCTCCTCCTGCCCTGTCTGATCTACCCTCTCTCTCCTCATCCTGCCCTGTCTGATCTACCCTCTCTCTCCTCCTCCTGCCCTGTCTGATCTACCCTCTCTCTCCTCCTCCTGCCCTGTCTGATCTACCCTCTCTCTCCTCATCCTGCCCTGTCTGATCTACCCTCTCTCTCCTCCTCCTGCCCTGTCTGATCTACCCTCTCTCTCCTCCTCCTGCCCTGTCTGATCTACCCTCTCTCTCCTCCTCCTGCCCTGTCTGATCTACCCTCTCTCTCCTCCTCCTGCCCTGTCTGATCTACCCTCTCTCTCCTCATCCTGCCCTGTCTGATCTACCCTCTCTCTCCTCATCCTGCCCTGTCTGATCTACCCTCTCTCTCCTCATCCTGCCCTGTCTGATCTACCCTCTCTCTCCTCCTCCTGCCCTGTCTGATCTACCCTCTCTCTCCTCCTCCTGCCCTGTCTGATCTACCCTCTCTCTCCTCATCCTGCCCTGTCTGATCTACCCTCTCTCTCCTCCTCCTGCCCTGTCTGATCTACCCTCTCTCTCCCCAGCTGTCTGATAAGGACATGAGCATGCTGGAGGAGAGGATCAAGCGTTCAGCTAAGAAGACCCCCCCTGTCCCCTCCGCTGCCCCGCCCCCCAAACAGGGGGAGAACAAGGCTCCGCCCCCTCACCCCAACGCCAGTGTCCTACGCAAACCCAGCGAGCAGCCAGCCAGCAAGCTACGGTACACACACACACACACACACACACCTTAGACAGACCTGCCTCCTCCTCAGCCAGGTCTTCAGTCTGAGGGAGACTTAAATTACTTGCATCAATTAAGGTTTAAGTGAAAGTTGACCCCCCCTCCCTCCCCCAGTCAGATCCGGGCGCAGAGTACTGAGCAGCAGGCCCCGCCCCCCCCCAGCAGAGTTCAGTCTGGACGTGCATCTCCTGGAGCAGAGCGGCAGCCCTGTCAGAGAGATGCCAGAACTGTACCAGCCCAGCCCTGGCCTCCTGCAGACCCCCGCCAGCCTGCGGAGGTAACGCACACACACACACTCACATGCGCACACACACACACACGCACACCTGTCCTTTAAGAGTTTCTTTGTCTTAGTTTCCGATCCAGGCCCCGCCCACTCCCTGTCTGCCAGGAGGAGCTCCGCCCCAGCCCCGCCCACAGCATCAACCTGGTCATCTCCCAAGTGGCATCTGGAGACGTAAACACCAGCCTGCAGGCCCTGGAGCAGGTACACACACACACACACCAGCCTGCAGGCCCTGGAGCAGGTACACACACACACACACCAGCCTGCAGGCCCTGGAGCAGGTACACACACACACACACACACACACACACCAGCCTGCAGGCCCTGGAGCAGGTACACACACACACACACCAGCCTACAGGCCCTGGAGCAGGTACACACACACACACATACACACACACACACCAGCCTGCAGGCCCTGGAGCAGGTGTACACACACACACACACACACACACCAGCCTGCAGGCCCTGGAGCAGGTACACACACACACACCAGCCTGCAGGCCCTGGAGCAGGTACACACACACACACACACCAGCCTGCAGGCCCTGGAGCAGGTACACACACACACACACCAGCCTGCAGGCCCTGGAGCAGGTACACACACACACCAGCCTGCAGGCACTGGAGCAGGTACACACACACCAGCCTGCAGGCCCTGGAGCAGGTACACACACACACACACCAGCCTGCAGGCCCTGGAGCAGGTACACACACACACACACACACCCGCCTGCAGGCCCTGGAGCAGGTACACACACACACACACACACACCAGCCTGCAGGCCCTGGAGCAGGTACACACACACACACACCAGCCTGCAGGCCCTGGAGCAGGTACACAACACACACACCAGCCTGCAGGCCCTGGAGCAGGTACACACACACACCAGCCTGCAGGCCCTGGAGCAGGTACACACACACACACCCAGCCTGCAGGCCCTGGAGCAGGTACACACACACACACACACACCAGCCTGCAGGCCCTGGAGCAGGTACACACACACACCAGCCTGCAGGCCCTGGAGCAGGTACACACACACACCAGCCTGCAGGCCCTGGAGCAGGTACACACACACACACCAGCCTGCAGGCCCTGGAGCAGGTACACACACACACCAGCCTACAGGCCCTGGAGCAGGTACACACACACACACACACCAGCCTGCAGGCCCTGGAGCAGGTACACACACACACACACACACACCAGCCTGCAGGCCCTGGAGCAGGTACACACACACACACCAGCCTGCAGGCCCTGGAGCAGGTACACACACACACACACCAGCCTGCAGGCCCTGGAGCAGGTACACGCACGCACACACACACACCAGCCTGCAGGCCCTGGAGCAGGTACACACGCACACCAGCCTACAGGTACACACACACACCAGCCTGCAGGCCCTAGAACAGGTACACACACACCAGCCTGCAGGCCCTAGAGCAAGTATACACACACACCAGCCTACAGGTACACACACACACACCAGCCTACAGGTATACACACTCACCCCTCCCCCCCACACAGATGCAGCAGGCCCTGCGAAGGCCCGGGGTGATGGAGGGCCTGTCAGACCAGCTCCTGCTGGCCTGCTGTCTGCAGCTCCACCTGGCTCGCTCCTCTCACCTGGTCAACCAGCGCACGCCTCGACCCCTGGTCACCCAGCTCTGCAGCCGCCTGCTGGACAGCATGTTCATGGTGAGGGGGAGGGAGGGCTGTAGGGCTCTGGGTGGGAGTTTCCCGACAGGATAACCGGCCGCCATCTTGTTTTTTGTAGCAGTGATGTTAGAGGAGCAGGAGGCTGTATGTAGAGAGGTTCCAGCTGTTTACAGTAGGATTGCATCATCCCATCTGGGTGTTTGTTTTCAGTATAGGGCTTTGTAGTTAACTCCTCCCTCCTCCCCCCCCCCCCCCCCCCCCCCAGCTGCTGGGTGTGCCCTCCCTGGCGTGCGAGGTGTCTGTGGCAGTGCTGAGGGAGGTGGTGGAGGAGCTGCTGGCTGTGCTGCTGGACCCCAGCGTGGCGCTGCTGGACCAGGGCAGCGTGCTGCTGGAAGCCAATCAGGTGCTGAGCCTGCTGCTGGAGAAGACCAACCACACCCGCATCCTCAGGTACCTTCTAATGGTACCCTGATGCCCCTCGGGTACCCTCTAGTACCCCTCAGGCACCCTTAAATACCCCTCAGCTACCCTGATGTTCCTCAGGTCCCCCTAACGTGTGTGTGTGTTAAGCTCTCTGCTGGTGCTGATGCAAGAGAGTTTGGAGTCCTCGTCGACCTCCAAGTTCTCTGAGCTGGTCATGAAGGTGAGGGAAGGGAGTGGGGGGGGCAAGGTGGAGTCCTGTTCTCAGTCATGTGACCTCACTGGGTCTCCCTGTGTGTGCAGTGTGTGTGGAGGACGATCAGGTTCCTCCCAGCCACGGTGGGAGACCTGGATCTGGACCAGACCCTGCTGGCGGTCCATAACTTCATGATGGTGTTCACCAGACAGCGTCTGCGAGCACTGACCTCTGACCTGCCCTACCGCACCCTCAAAACCCTGCTGCACACCCTGTACAAGTTTACTGGCCCCAAGGTGCACACACACCCCAGCTGTCTCACACACACACACACACCAGCTGTCTCACACACACACACACACACCAGCTGTCACACACACACACACCAGCTGTCTCACACACACACACACACACACACACACACACACACACACCAGCTTTTCTCACACACACACACACACACCAGCTGTCTCACACACACACACACCAGCTGTCACACACACACACACCAGCTGTCACACACACACCAGCTGTCACACACACACACACCAGCTGTCACACACACACACACACCAGCTGTCCGATGCATGGACACACATCTTTTGGGTTTCACTAAATGTGCTTTTGACGTGTGTGTGTAGATCCTGGAGCATCTGAGCCTGGTGGAGGACAGGAGAGCGTCGGGTCTGGAGACTCACCTGAAGATGCTGCTGTCAGCAGGATCCAGAGACGCCTCAGTACGTACACACACACACACACACACAGGTCTGATGAGGACCCAGAGACGCCTCAGTACACACACACACACACACACACACACACACACAGGTCTGATGAGGACCCAGAGACGCCTCAGTACACACACACACACACACACACACACACAGGTCTGATGAGGACCCAGAGACCCCTCAGTACCCCCCCGTGCTGATGTGACTGTGTCTGCAGCTGTACAGGGAGAGACACGAGAACATTCTGAAGATCTTCAACAAGATCACCTCCCAGGAGAACTGCACCCAGGTGAGGCTGTCGTGTGGAACCATCCCATCCATGTGTGTCTAGTGTGTGTGTGTCTTATGTGTGTGTGTGTGTGTGCAGGGTCTCTCGGAGCTAGCTGTGTTCCGACAGCACCATGCAGAGGTGGACTTGACCCCCTACCTGAGGAGGCTGCCTGCCCCCCTCCAGACCCTCGTACAGCACAGCCTCCACACACACACCAGCAAGAGGACGCCTGCTGCTGGTACACACACGCACCTGGTCCACACCAGTCCACCAGTCCCTGCTGGTCCAGACGAGTAACATGTCTCTCTCTCTCAGGTGGCCCCGCCCCCCAGCCCAGCAGAGGGGAGGAGCCTAAACCGTCTGAATACCAGGAGAGTGCGCTCAGACTGCTGCAGGAGAGAAACATCCAGGTGCGCGCGCGCACACACACACACACACACACGTGAGAGTGATGAGTTGCACCCTGATCAGGGGGCAGGTTGCCGTGGCACCAGCTCCCTGACCCGACTATTACTGGGGACACACCCAAGTGCACAGGGGCCATCTGACTCACACACACAGTGTTTAGTTGTAGGCTATAACACACACACACACACTGCCGGCTGATGAGTAGGGATCAGGGAAGTAATGTCCATCTCCACCCCCCTCCCCCTGCTCT
>CM042853.1:1089054-1109501 GCA_023658055.1 Thaleichthys pacificus | reverse complement strand
CTCTCTCTCCTCTCTCTCATCTTCTCATCCTCTTCTCTTCTCTTCTCATCTCTGCTATCGTCCTCTCTCTCTCTCTCTCCTTCTCGTCTCCTTCTCCTTCTCTCTCATCTCTCTCTTCTCTCTCTCTTCTCTCTCTCTCTCTCTCTCTCTCTCTCGTCTCTCTCTCTCTCTCTCTCTCTCTCTCTCTCTCGTCTCTCTCTCTCCTCTCTCTCTCTCTCTCTCTCTCTCTCTTCTCTCTCTCTCTCTCTCTCTCTCTCTCTCTCTCTCTCTCTCACACACACACACACTCCCTCTCTCTCTCACACACACACACACACTGTCTACCTCACCCCACTCATACACACACACACTCCCTCTATCTCTCTCACACACACACACTGTCTACCTCACCCCATACACACACACACACACTCCCTCTCTCTCTCACACACACACACACACACACACTGTCTAGCTCACCCCACTCATACACACACACACTCCCTCTCTCTCTCTCTCTCTCTCACACACACACACACGTGTTCCCAGCATCATGCAGACACACCTCAGTGCCACCTGTCAGGGTTTTGCTGTGAGTTGAGACACACACACACACACCTCAGGGCTGCTTGTCCAGTCATGTGAAACACAGTGTGCACACACACCTCCACACAGCCTCCCTAACCCTGACCCTCCAGAAACACACGGCAGTGTTCAGTAGGAGGAAGATCAGGCATCTCTGCAGCCTTGAAGACCTGAAGATTCAGATGTTTTATTACTGAGCTCTCTGAACGCTGCCCTCCCCTGATCGTCAAGGTTACAGCTTTCAATCTACTAACTAAACTAGGAGTGTGTGTGTGTGTTAATTTCTAGATGTGCTCAATATTGCTTCTTACAGATATCGGTCCCTGGTGATGGTAAATAGCCCAGAAGCTGTCAGACTTATTAACTCTGCCACACTCCAGCAGGGCTGCCAACTTTTCCAAAAACCTTGGAGTGAGATTTGGTATTTTTGGGGACCAACCACAATTTTCCTGCAAAGCCTCAGTACCTAATTTCGTTCCAGCTCATGTACTATGTTTTGGAATGACAATAAAAATCCTTATCGTTCAGGTGAAGAGTGAATAGGAGTATTGATTCAGGTGCTTTCCTCTCTATCCCTCCATCTATTCATCCTTCCCTCTCAATGCTTCACTCTTCCTTCCCTCCCTTCCCCGAGTTCTTTAATGCCACCATCCCTCCCTCCATCCCTCCCTCCATCCCCTCCCTCCATCCCTCCCTCCATCCTCCCCAGTCTCCTCAGGCTAGTGCAGGCCTGGTTCTCGTTAGGCCCTTGCCCCAGATTCCCTGTCCCTCCCAGGCCAACACCTGGACAGGATTTCCAGCACCAGCCTTCCAGGCTTAGAAAACATCCTTGCAGACCTCTTCCTCGACTGCTCCAAACTGGGGAAAAACAACCCTGAACGCCCCCCCCCCCCAACACCAAGACCCACTCAACCTGCTAGCATGTGACGCTAGCATGTGACACTAGCAAGAGAAGCTAGCATGTGAAGCTAGCATGTGACACTAGCAAGAGAAGCTAGCATGTGACACTAGCAAGAGAAGCTAGCATGTGAAGCTAGCATGTGACACTAGCAAGAGAAGCTAGCATGTGAAGCTAGCAAGAGAAGCTAATTTGAGCATCAAGCAAGCGCTGCAAGCAAGAATAGCTAGCATGTAAAGCTAACAAGAGAAAAAGCATGTTAAAGTGATAGTTCTGAACGATCTGTATCACCAGGCACAGTGTGGTAAGTAACCACATTTCAGCTACCAGGGGAGAGAAGAGGAGAACAGAGAAGTCTAAAAAGGAGTAGAAGCACAATAGAGTACAGTAGAGTACAGTAGAGTCCTCATCAAGTACTTATCATTGATGCAAAACCTTTTTTTGAAAACCTTTTTCCAAAAATATTTTTTCAACCATTACAAACTTTTCTTTTAGAAACTCACACATACAACACGACACAATGTTTTAAACCTTTTTTGCAAAATACTTTTTCAACCTTTGGAAACTTTTCACGAACAGACCTATTATGGTCTGTCTCCTCTCCCTCCCAGATGCACTTCTCCCCGAGCTCGTGCAGTAGCGTCAGCGTGTCAGCGGGACAGTCAGCAGACACACAGGACCCCCCGGTTTAAAAGACATTAATACCCATTACTCATGAGCAGCGGAAACTGGCCCCTTGCTGGCTGGCCATGTTGGGTCAGCCCAGTGATTAGGAATAAAGATGCTCTACATGAAAACTGGGACAATGTAAGACTTTGTCGTCCTCTTCCTCCTGTTAATCGAGGTGGAGATAGGGTTCGCTGTGTGGTGGTGTGTGTGTGTGGTGGGGTGTGTATGTGTGTGTGGTGGGGAGGATGTGTGTGTGTGGGGAGGATGTGTGTGTGTGGGGAGGATGTGTGTGCGGTGGGGAGGATGTGTGTGTGGTGGGGAGGATGTGTGCGGTGGGGAGGATGTGTGCGGTGGGAGGATGTGTGTGTGTGCGGTGGGGAGGATCGTGTGCGGTGGGGAGGATGTGTGTGTGGTGGGAGGATGTGTGCGGTGGGGAGGATGTGTGTGCGGTGGGGAGGATGTGTGCGGTGGGGAGGATGTGTGTGTGTTGCGGTGGGGAGGATGTGTGCGGTGGGGAGGATGTGTGTGTGGTGGGAGGATGTGTGCTGGTGGGAGGATGTGTGTGCGGTTGGGGAGGATGTGTGTGCGGTGGGGAGGATGTGTGTGTGCGGTGGGGAGGATGTGTGCTGGTGGGAGGATGTGTGCGTGGGGAGGATGTGTGCGTGGGGAGGATGTGTGTGTGCGTGGGGAGATGTGTGTGTGGGGAGAGTGAGAACAACGAGAGTGTTGTGAGAACTTCAGAAGACAGACACGGTGACCTCATACACGGTGACATCATTAGAAGCTACTTCTTGCCAGCGTGTGATTGGTCAGGTTGTGTTGTTGTGATGTGGTGGCAGATGTTCAGCTGGAACTCAGATTGTTGTTGTTGTTGTTGAGGTTTTGCCTCAGGGTAAACAATAAAGCTGTTACAGGACTGTTCCTTCTGGGGAGAGAAACCAACCCTCCCTCTGGTAACTCTGGTGCTGGAACAACAACTCATCCTCTCTCCACCTCCACCTCCACCTCCTCCCTCCACCCTCATCCTCATCCTCCTCTCTCCACCTCATTCTCATCCTCCTCTCTCCACCTCATCCTCATCCTCCTCTCTCCACCTCATCCTCATCCTCCTCTCTCCACCTCATCCTCCTCTCTCCACCTCATCCTCCTCCTCCTCTCTCCACCTCATCCTCCTCCTCTCTCCACCTCATCCTCCTCCCTCCAGCACACACACACACACACCAGTGTTTCCCATATGATCGATTTATTTGTGGCGCCACAATAAAGAATTGACAGCCACAAATTGATTGTTATTTTTTTTTACTGTTCAACATGGCAACAAAAACATTTTTTTTTTTTAGATTTGCGCGGGTACGACCGGCTTTTTACCTCAGAAAAGACGGTGAGGCCCAACGTCCAGCCTCAGACTCACGGACTTTGAGGTGCGTTCTCAGACTCACGGACTTTGAGGCCTACCCACCCACAAATATAATCTAATTATAGGGAAACACACACACACACACACCCACCCACCCACTCACACACGACCACCCACACACTACACCACACCACACACCCCACCCCACCCACCACCCAACACACACGGTGGCTCTGCGACCAGAACAAAGCAGACTCTGTCTCCCACCTCCCTTCTTTCCACCTCCTCATCTGCTTTCCACTCCCACACTTGGAAAGTTCCCCCCCTTTCCCCTCTCCATCTTCCTCCCCCTCCCACCCCCCCCTCTCCCCCCCCATCTCCCCCCCTTTCCCTCTCCATCTCCCCCCCCCCCCCTCTCCCCCCCTCTCCCCCCCTTTCCCTCTCCATCTCCCTCCCCCCTCCTTTCCCCTCTCATCTCCCTCCCCCCCCCCCCTCTCCCCCCCCCTCCCCTCCCTCCCCCCTCTTCCCTATACTCAGGATATGATGCTGTTAGATCTGAGATACTGATACAGTTTCCTGACTCCAAAACGCTGTTAGAACTCCCACACTTCTTGATCCCTTGATCTTCTGCGGTTCTCTCTACGTGCTCTATTTCTATGTTGTTTTGGATGAAAGTCTGCTGAATGAATGTAAATATGACGTCCAGTGTGTCCTGCCATCATGGGGGCTCTGGAGCAGAGTGGGGGAGGATTCAGAAAGAGGCTGGGCTATAAACAGATCATGTAGATGGCTTACGAGGCGTGGAGAGAAGCTACAGTATCTGCAGAGGTCTCATGATGGAGTTATGAAACGCTGAGTGGGTGGAGCATTCCATCTGAGGTTTCAGGGCAACTCTTTAATCAGTCACTGTAATTGCTAGGATGAACTGTGAACCACAGACGTACAGTATTTGTCGTTGCTCTGTACCCGCGGTTACACAAACACCAGGCTGGAGGCTAGGGGCTGGAGGCTAGGGGCTGGAGGCTGGGGGCTGGAGGCTGGGGGCTAGGGCTGGAGGCTAGGGGCTGGAGGCTAGGGGCTGGAGGCTAGGGGCTGGGGGCTCGGGGCTGGAGGCTAGGGGCTGGAGGCTAGGGGCTGGAGGCTGGAGGCTAGGGCTGGAGGCTAGGGGCTGGTAGTGGAGGTTGGAGCCTATGGGGCTGGGGGCTAGGCTTAGGCCAGGTCCTGTAAGTAAGCCAAGTAGAGATGAAACAGAGATCTCAACAGAAGAAAGTTTCATCAGAAAAAAGAGGGGGGGGGGGTAAGAGGGGGGGTTAAGAGTCTCAGAGAGGAAAGAAGAGAAAAAGAAGAGGAAGAGAAGAGAAGAGAGGGAAGGAGAGAAGAAAGGGAAGGAGAGAAGAAAGGGAAGGAGAGAAGAAAGGGAAGGAGAGAAGAAAGGAGACATGATGGACCACATGTCCCCAGTGGCAGTTTAAGTGCTCACTAGTGGACAGTCTCTGAATACCAAGATCTCTTACACATACTCCACTACAACCCCCCTCTCCTCCCCTCCCCTCCCCCTCCCCTCCCCTCTCCTCTCCTCTCCTCTCCTCTCTTCCCCTCTCTTCCCTTCCCCTCTTCTCCTCCTCAGTGGCTAGAGTCAGATGTTCAGAGAACAGCTCTAATTGGGAATAGTGGTGTTGCCTGAACTGGGAAGAGAAAGGGAGGGAGGGGGAAGTGAGGGAGTTGGAGGGGGAGAGGGAGGGGGGAGTGAGGGAGTTGGAGGGGGAGAGGGAGAAAGGGAATTGAGGGAGAGGGCTGCTTCATTTAAGAGCTCTTTGTTTTAACAAGTACATTCCGCCCTCCTCTCTTTTCTCCTCCAGCCCTGTCGCCCTCCCCCTGCCCCCTCCCCCGCCCCCCCCCCCCTCCCCTCTGAGGTGCTGTTTGTCCCCCCGGGGGCCAGCGGACGGCCATGTTTTGACACTTAGTCCTCGCTGGCTCTGCTGAAAGGAGCCATGTCTATGGACCACTCCAGTTCATTAGGGAGTGAGGCGCTTTCAGCCGCACCCCCCACTCCAGCCCCAGGCTTTAATGGGGCCTCAAAGCCCTCACTGTTTGTTTAATAGAGCTTGTTTCTCTGAATCCCCCCCCCCCCCCTACAGCCCACCACCACCCCCCCCCCCCCCCCTACAGCCACCACCCCACCACCCCCCCCCCCCCTACAGCCACCACCACCCCCCCCCCCTACAGCCACCACCCCACCACCCCCCCCCTACAGCCACCACCCACCACCCCCCCACCCCACCACCCCCAGCACTCATCACAAGAGAAAGAGGAGAGGGGTTTGGTTTAAAGTAGGAAGTGACTTCTGGTACACTGTGGCAGTAACTCTACTGATGTATAAATAAGAATATTAATATTATAATCTTGCCATCCACTGTAATGTTCCATTGACCAAAAGCTACATTTATTTTTGTTCTAGACTTTTCCCCAACATTACTAACCAAAGAAAACCTATTTGTGGGCAATGTTGATAGACACCAGAGGTGAGTTCCAGTGTAGAGACAGACAGATCAAACCGAAACGTGTTTAACGAGGCGAGTTCTGGGTGACGGCCTCAGGACAAGATCTTCACACAGGACGTGTTGTGAGGCTTGATGCCAGTCAGCAGCAACACGACACACACACAGACACACACACACACAGACACACACACACGACACAGTTTCAGCTCTCAATCGCAGGTGACATCATAGGTGAACATTGTTTGGAGGACAAAGAGAGAGAGAGGTCTAGAAGATGAGCTGAAGCTCATTCAGACCTGCAGGAAACCAGCTGTGTGTGTGTGTGTGTGTGTGTGGACTCCACTGCTTCTAAAACATAACACCCAGGTGGAACACCTGAGAAGCCTCAGGTCAGAGCTCATCTCTCCAGGAAGGAGCTTGTGTTCCAGTCCCACAGTCCCCCTCCCTCCCTCCCTCCCCACATCACCCCTGCCTGCGCGAGGGAGACCCATTTGTGGTTATGTGTCTTGGGGCTGTACAGATATGGTGTGTGTCCGTGTGTGTGTTTGGTGTTCCTGTGGCGTTTGTGCGTGTGTTGGTGCGGTGTGTGTGTATTGGTGTGTGTGTGTGTGTTGATGTGTGTGTGTGTGTTAGTGTGTGTGTGTGTTGGTTGTGTGTGTGTGTTGGTGTGTGTGGGGGGAGTGTGTGTGTGTGTGTGTGTTGGTGCAGTGTGTGTGTGTGTGTGTGGGGGAGGTGTGTGTGTGTGTGTGTGTGTGGGGGAGGTGTGTGTGTGTGTGTGTGTTGGTGTGTGTGTGTGTGTGTGTGTGTGTGTGGGGGGAGGTGTGTGTGTGTGTGTGTGTGTGTGTGTGTGTGGGGGGGGAGGTGTGTGTGTGTGTGTGTGGGGGGAGGTGTGTGTGTGTGTGTGTGGGGGGGGAGGTGTGTGTGTGTGTGTGTGTGTGTGTGTGTGGGGGGGGAGGTGTGTGTGTGTGTGTGTGTGTGTGGGGGGGGGGAGGTGTGTGTGTGTGTGTGTGTGTGTGTGGGGGGAGGTGTTGTGTGTGTGTGGTGTGTGTGTGTGTGTGTGGAGGTGTGGTGTGTGTGTGGAGGTGTGTGTGTGTGTGTGGAGGTGTGTGTGTGTGTGTGGAGGTGTGTGTGTGTGTGTGGAGGTGTGTGTGTGGTGTGTGGAGGTGTGAAAGCCCTCTGCAGGCAATCACAGGGACAGCTGAAGCCCGTATCAGGACCCCCCACTGAGACAGTGTGTGTGTGTGTGTGGGGTACACACCTCATAACAGCTCTGGACAGCAGGAGAGAGAGAGAGAGAGAGAGAGAGAGAGAGAGAGAGATGAGAATAGAGAGACGAGAGAGAGAGAGAGAGAGAGCGAGCTCTGCTCTGTCTTCCTACTAGAAGACAGAGCAGAGGTATTATATTAAAGGTGTCGAAGGTTTCTGTCTTGCTGAGGTACAGAAGACGAAGGGCAGCGTGTTCTGAGCATAGAGACACTCCACCCTGACCACACAGGTGTGTAGAGACACTGTACCCTGACCACACAGGTGTGTAGAGACACTGTACCCTGCTGACCACACAGGTGTGTAGACACTGTACCCTGACCACACAGGTGTGTAGAGACACTGTACCCTGACCACACAGGTGTGTAGAGACACTGTACCCTGACCACACAGGTGTGTAGAGACACTGTACCCTGAACCACACAGGTGTGTAGACACTGTACCCTGACCACACAGGTGTGTAGACACTGTACCCTGACCACACAGGTGTGTAGAGACATTGTACCCTGACCACACAGGTGTGTAGAGACATTGTACCCTGACCACACAGGTGTGTAGAGACACTGTACCCTGACCACACAGGTGTGTAGAGACACTGTACCCTGACCACACAGGTGTGTAGAGACACTTTACCCTGACCACACAGGTGTGTAGACACTGTACCCTGACCACACAGGTGTGTAGAGACACTGTACCCTGACCACACAGGTGTGTAGAGGACACTGTACCCTGACCACACAGGTGTGTAGACACTGTACCCTGACCACACAGGTGTGTAGAGACACTGTACCCTGACCACACAGGTGTGTAGAGACACTGTACCCTGACCACACAGGTGTGTAGATACACTGTACCCTGACCACACAGGTGTGTAGAGACACTGTACCCTGACCTCGTCATCATCACAGTGGCCAATCAGCTGTCGTTGCCATTCTGGGATGAAGTCCTTTCACACTCCAGTTTTACCATTCAGACATATCAAGTGGAGTGGACATCACTTCCTCAAACAGGAATGGTAAGTGAGGTCACCAATACGCTGGAGTTGAGAATGTGTGCTGATATGACGCAAGGAAAGGAAAGGGCCAGAGTTGTGGTGTGTGGTGTGTGTGCGTGTGTGGTGTGTGTGGTGGGAGTGTGTGGTGTGGGGTGTGTTGTGTCACAGCCGGACACCAATTACAGGAGAAAGAGCCTCTTCTCTCTTCTCTCTCCCTCATGGGTTGCTTAGAAAAAGGCGGAGATGTTTAGTAAGCAGTCCACGCGGTCGAGGTCCCACACACGCATGCACACAACGCACACACCACACACCACACACACACACCCAGTGAAACCAGGCCAGCCAGTGACTTCAGGTCCTTGCTGTCTGTCTATCCAGTTATTAATACACTGACCTCTGCCCAAATCTGTCTATTGCACACATACACACCCTGTAAGCCCCGGCCCCATGTGCCCCCCACCCTCCTATCAGAGAGACATGTGGTCCAGCCCCTCCTATCAGAGAGACATGTGGTCCAGCCCCTCCTATCAGAGAGACATGTGGTCCAGCCCCCTCCTATCAGAGAGACATGTGGTCCAGTCACAAACAGCTTCCAGGGTGAGACAAAGCAAAGCACAGTCAATCACACGCAACTGTGTGTGTGTGTGTGTCGTGTGGTTCTAACTGAAACATGCCCCAGGTCACGAGGAGTCAGCTTCCAGAACCAGACACCACAAAAGAAGAGGATACCTGGTGGAGGACTGGGGAGGGGGAGAAGAGGGGAGAAGGGTGATGGGTGGGTGGGTGAGCAAGAGGAGAGGTGAGGGTGAGAGGGGGTGAGGAGGTGGAACCACACAGAGACCAGCACACACACCCTCCCACACACAACACACCTGCTGTCTCTCATGAGTAGCAGACAAGAGATTTAACGGCAAATCAAAGTAATACTGCTTTCCTCATCATGCTTGTCTGTTCTTCTGGAAGATTCTCCTCTCTTCTCCAATAGATTTCTTTACAATCTCTCTTCAGAGTGGACACACACACACACACCACACACCCACACACACACACACACACACACACACACACAACACACACACACACACACCTCTGCTGCAGACCTCTGACAGGCATGTTGAAGGAAGTCCATCTCTGGGGGGGAGGGGGTTGGTGGCAGAAGTACCCTTGTGTTCCTCTCTCAGAGCATTATTAACTGATCTAAGCTCTCCCCCTCACGCCATCAATCCCAGTCAGTCCATGACTGTGACCTGGGCCCAGCAGCCAGCCAGCCTGCTGCCAGAGAGGGTCTTAATGAAGCCCTGCCAGCACAGCCAGGCTGCGGCTCTTTGTTATGTCTCCAGAAAGAGAGGCTCTCCACGGGAGAGAGGAGCTCCGTCATTCAGAACCCCACCCCCTCTCCCACCCTCCCTCCCTCATTCCTCTCTCCATCTATCTCTCTCCCACCCCCTCTCCCTCTCATGTCTCCCTCCAGCATCTGTGTTTAGGATGCACTTGCAAATTGAGGTACACAAGTCAGGAACGTGGAGCATGGAGTCCATGCACACACACACACACACACACACACACCACACACACACACACACACACACACACACCACACACACACCACACACACACACACACACACACACACACACACACACACACACACACCACACCACACACACACACACCACACCACACACACCACACACACACACACCACACCACACCACACACACCACCACACACACACACACCACACACACACCACACACACACGCACACACACACACACCACACACACCACACACACACACACATACCAGGAGAGTACACCAACTCCACCAGGGACTGGTCTCTGTGTGGTAAGGTTATGCTGACATGAACAATATAGAAACGATCACAACAAACACCTTGCTACACCTGATAAGGGAGTAATATGATATAATTGCTTCATGATAGAACAAGCCGACAGTCTAGACGAACATGAACCCACATCTTCTGTTCCAGAGATGATAGGACGCAGCGGGTTGGATAACTGCGCTCTGAAAGAACAACAAACCTACCTAAAATTAGCTTCAGAATCTACCAAGGACCCTTTGTTTAAACAAGATATCGAATCGTATCTGTCTGACATTTTGAATCCAGTGGACTGGTGCCATTTAAGAGCCTGTCAGAATTACTGCTGGGCCCCCTATCAGAGCGCGACCATACAAGCCCGGCACGAGACGCACTTTCATTCTGTCAGTTCAATCGATATTCTTTTTACTGGGGGAAGGGACACGGTGTGTGTGTGTGTGTGGGTGTGTGTGTGATGCTGTTTCCTTCACAGGGCCGTTTGTCGGCGCTTCGGCAAGATCTTTGCATTCCAGCGAGCGCGCGGCGGCTGTTGTAACATGTTGTAAATACACGGTCTCGGTGGAAACGAATCAGCGGAAAACACCTGACTCAACTCCTACCTGCCGCCTGACAGGGGGTGGAGAGGCACGCGAGGGGTACGGTTCTACACTAGCCCGCGGGGACGGCGCCATGTGGCGGGTTTAACATGTCCAGAGGAGTTCTGTTTAACACTGACAAGATCTCCGGTGTTGTTCAAACAGCGCGTGCACGCCGGTGGAGACAGACCTACGGTCTTGCACTATAAAGACAGACTGGACGGTACCGCTGCTCTGACTTGGGAACAACATGTATTTGCCTTTTACAGAAGGCGAAAATGTCAACAGCGATCGTGAGAATTCTGATGTTAAGTTGATGCAGCAGAGGTTAAAAGGAAATTAGAAAATGTAGGAAATGATTTGAATAATTACAATTTCGAACACTGAAAAAGTTATCATTAAGGGTTTCATATTGAATCGCCCCTACAATAAAGTTTATTCTAAGGTGTTATGAAACTGATAATGTGCCGCACGGGGCGACGATATCCTTTCTGGAAGAAAGATCCAGTCTATTCCTGAATCAAGGACGAACCATTTCTCACACACACACACGACACTGCGCTTCACGACTTCACACACACACCGGGGAACACCTGTGTGTGTAAAAGTAAGAAACTAAAACCGCGAATATAAATCTTACCTTGACTGCAGACCAACAAAGTTATCAGGGCGCAGTACAGCTCCGCCGAGAACTGCATCTTCTCTCTTCCTCTGCCTCGCTCTCCGGGCTCTGCCTTTCTTTCGTGAATGCTGCAAATATTCGTTGCCTTCGTGTTATCAAAGACGCTCCTTCAAATCGACACAGACGAGTCTCATAACTAATTTCCCAGCATGACTGGGATTCAGGCTCGTGTTCCTCGAGTTATGAACAGACAAAGTTAGGAAGTTTAGCTCGCGGCCCCGGACCGTACAGTCTGGTCTTCAACATGTTGTGCTCTAGTTCCAGTGTTGGAGCGATCAAAAGGAGCAGCGGACTGCACCAAGTCCTCACAAGGGGGGGCTCTCGTAAAAAACATTCACTTTGTGTACAAAATACGTCTTTAAAAAAATATTATTTATTGTGTTAGATCATTTAGTCAGTGTATCATAACAGAAATATACTTATGCGATGTTCTTCTCCCAAGACACATTTGACCTAAATAACTTCGTCGTACTGGAACAACCCCATCCCGTTTGGGTTCGTGTCTCCCTCTGGCTCCAGTCGTTGAGTCATTTCTAAAGTTACAATGTCTTTTAAAAGGCTGCTGGTCAGCTTATCAAACGCGAACCCTGCCTCAGAAACGACCAACCGCACGAGGGACTCATCGATCGTGCCTCTTAACGAATGCGCGTGTTATTATTTAGGAAGCACGTCTGAATGTAGCGATCCGTAACCTGGCTCTAATCCACGAGTTGAGGGCAAAAGGACTCGGAACGGTTTGTAAAATGTCAGTCGGTGCCTATTGAATACCGTGTTGCAATCCTCCCTTTTAACCGATATGTTCTTTCAGCGCTCCTCCCGGTAACTGACGTGCTGTAATGCAACCGGTTTGGCAAACAGAGACTATGGTGTGAGCAGCTCGTGGAGCGGAGTGTGTGTGTGAGCAGGTCGTGGAGACATTTGGAAGACATTAGGAGAGTCGGGGTCTGGCATTAAGTGATTAAATGACTGAAACAGATCATCTGAGTTTAGCTCTGAAACAGATAATCTGAGTTTAGCTCTGGGGTTCCTCGCTCGGCGCTATACGCAGATTCGTGTGAAGTTGAGGCCGATTAATCAGTGAAGCCCTGCGGTTAATATATCAAGCTTTGAATACATGAATGAACACTATTGAGATTCATATTAGATAGGCTATATCTCATTCTTATTCTGTTGGAATCCGGGGTTTAGAGTAAGAATATTTTATCAGGCAGCTTTTCTCTCCACACTGATACCTTTCCCTAAATGCAACATACTCATTCACCACACGCGCCTGTATTTCACCCCTAGCTGGGCTCATCCCTATCACCGCGCGACGGTTGTCGGCGATTGTGGCGTTAAATCACCTTTCGTAGGGAACCAGCACGCGCCCAACGTTTTTAAACTAGAGGTACGTTGCTCCCCGCGCTCCTAACGCAGCCGGACCCTTAGGTTACCGGAGAACCGTAATCCGGTCCGTCATTGAGCGCTGTCAGCACTGCAAAGTAAAACAGCCCTCCGTGTTTCACCACAGCTGGGGCTGAAACGGAACGTGGCGCCGAGGTGCGGAGATAACATTTATTTATTTATATGTTATAGGCCTATAGACTATAGGATATATAATATATATTCTATAGATTTAGGCCTATATATCTATTTTATGAGTTGATGTGAGGGAAACCGAGGGAAACTAGGCGTGTGCTGTGGTTGTAGGCAACTACTGTAAATTGCGGTGTAGGTTTTGCTCGAGGTAAACATTGCCAAGATAAGGACTCAGGGAATCACAGTGTGCATCAACAGCATAACCCAGTCTGTGTGTATGTGTGTGTGTGTGTGTGTGTGTGTGTGTGTCAGTGTGTGTACACCTGAGTGTGTGTGTCAGTGTGTGTACACCTGAGTGTGTGTGTCAGTGTGTGTACACCGGAGTGTGTGAATGTGTGTGTGTTATTTTAAGATGCTAAGAGGACAGCTGTGGACTCAGTGAGGAAGAAGCAGGAGATGTGTGTGTGTGTGTGTGTGAGAGAGACCCAGTCATGACCTTCTGGTGCTCAAAGGAACGTTCCTTTCTGGTCAGAGATTAACAGGAACTGATTAATATCAGCTCAGAGCAGGGAGCCAGTTCAAGTGAAAAGTACTGTTTACACACACACATTCATGTGCATGTAACCGGTGTAGTCTGCGTTGGGTTATGCTGGGTTGTGTGAATAACCGGACAACTGGCAGCAATGGTGTTTCCTGCATTTAGTTGTCTCCTTTTCCATGCAGAACACACACTTTCCCATGCAGGACACACTTTCCCATGCAGGACACACTTTCCCATGCAGGACACACTTCCCATGCAGGACACACCTTTCCCATGCAGAACACACACTTTCCCATGCAGGACACACTTTCCCATGCAGGACACACTTTCCCATGCAGAACACACACTTTCCCATGCAGGACACACAACAAAAGGAAGAGGTGTGTACATGTGTGTGTGTACATGTGTGTGTGTACATGTGTGTGTGTGTACATGTGCATATGTGTGTGTGTGTTAACAGTTTGGTGTGTGTCTGTGTGTGTCTTAGAGAGAGCCAGTCGTCACAGGCAGATGTGCAGCAGCTTGTGTGTGAGTGTGTGTGTGCCGTCATTGAGGAGACAAATCCTTCCAACGTAGCCTGAGTAGTCTGTAGAGAAACAACCATCTCGCTCTCGCTCTCGCTCTCGCTCTCGCTCTCGCTCTCGCTCTCGCTCTCTCTCTCTCTCTCACCCTGTGTGTGTGTAGTGTGTGCGTAAGTGAGAGTGTGTGTGTGTGTTTCTGGAGGGGCTGTGATGAGAGATCAGATCCTCCATGACTCAGACAGCCAGAGGGTCAGAGAGGCTCCTTACCCAGGAGAGGAGCAGCGAGGCCTGGGTGGAGGGGAGGGGATGCTGGGGGGCCTCTGGGGGGATCCATGGGGCAGGGAATTGTGTGTGAGAGAGTGTGTGTGTGTTAGTGAGTGTGTGTGCTGTAATCCACACAGTAACCTCAGACTGTAATCCCAGTGAAATGGATCCAGGCTCTTTGATGTGTGTTGTGGGGAGAGTGGCTCTGAGGGCAGATTAGAACTGAAAAGAGGAATCACCAGGTGCAGCCAGGTACACACACACACACACACACACGTACACATGAATACACACACACACACATGAATACACACACACACACACACACATGAATACACACACACATGCAGGAAAGGTAAACATCATGATAAATGAACACATTTGCTCAGACTTTCTTTCTCCCTCTCTCTCCCTGCTACCCATCCAACCATATATCCATCCATTTACATTTACATTACATTTATGCATTTAGCAGACGCTTTTATCCAAAGCGACTTCCAAGAGAGAGATTTACAAAAGAGCATAGGTCACTGATCATAACAACAAGATTTCCCCAAACATTGCCCCAAACATTGCGAGCAGCCAAAACATGAAGCAAGCATTTGTATACTTTCTCACCGTGAGTGTGAGTGAGTGTGTGAGTGTGAGCGTGTGTGTGTGTGTGTGTGTGAGTGTGTGTGTGTGTGTGAGTGAGTGAGTGAGTGAGTGTGTGAGTGTGTGTGTGAGTGTGTGTGTGAGTGTGAGTGTGTGTGTGTGAGTGTGTGTGAGTGTGAGTGTGTGATGACAAGGGACAGAGCAGTTGGGGGTTACGGAGAGAGAGGAGAAAGACAGAGTGTGTTTCCACTCCTCCTGGTCTGCAGGTTGTTTTGTTGCTGCTGTGAGGGTGTGTGTGTGTGTGTGTGTGTGAGGGTGTGTGTGTGTGTGTGTGTGTGTGTGAGGGTGTGTGTGTGTGTGTGTTTGTGTGTGTGTGTGTGTGTGTGCTGAGGGTGGGTTCTGCAGCTGTGTCAACACCACCTCTCTGTCGCACAGCTGCACCCAGAGCCTGCTGACATCAGAGAGAGAACACACACACGCATGCACACACACAAATACACACACACACACGTGCACACACACAAATACAAGCACATAAGCATGCACACACATAGACATGCACACACATAAACATGCATCCACACATGCATGCACACACACACAAATAAACAGGCATGCATGTCCACACAAGCACATGCAAACACACAAACACACACATCCAAAAAACGAACACACGCATGGAAACACACACACACACACATGCTTGCAAACACACATACATACACATCCAAACACACGCACACACACAGGCCCTCTCCCACACACGCCGCCCGTACTTCAAGCATGGGGGGGGGGGGGGGGGGTTGTGTGTGTCTACCTGTTGAGTGATTTCAGCACCTGTTGCTCCAACGGATTTGTTGAACTTGTTGTATCTCATCTCTGTCACACACACCTACAACATACACACACACCTACGTACACACACACACACCTCCATACACACACACACCTAAATACACACACACTAGTACTACACATTCATCAACACTCAGGAACGATCAGTACTTTACTGTCAGTTATAAACGGATTTGTTTCCATAGAGACACCAGCAGCAGCCTGCAGGTCAGTGAGCTGGGCTGTGATGTCAGAGTGGCTACTCTGACATCACACATCTCTTGTGTAAAGGGTTCTACGAATAAAGCTAGATGTGATTTGAACACCCCAGCCCCTCCCGCTGGTCTGATCTGGTTTCTTTCTCTCGCAGTAATAATTATGGGATGGCCCCTGTTGGTTGGTTGCCTGGCGCCATCTTTCCCAACCATGTCATTATCCTGGCCACAAGGTCAGCGCTAGGCAACCCCAAACATCTCATGAAAAAAAAAGATTTTCTAATGAGTGTCTGCCCCAGAACATTAATATTCCAGTGGTCTTTGTGTCCAAACCTCAGCCCAGCCTAGCCCAGCCCAGACTCTGGGGTTTTGTAGCTGGGCAGTGGTATTGAGGTAGTGAGGCACTACAGACCTGACCAGTCATGAGGTGAATTAGCTTGGACCTGGAAGTAAAGACTGGAGGAAGAGAGAGAGGAAGAGGGAGAGGGGGGAGAGAGATGGAGAGGGAGAGGGGGGAGAGAGATGAAGAGGGAGAGGGGGGAGAGAGAGGAAGAGGGAGAGGGGGGAGAGAGATGGAGAGGGAGAGGGGGGAGAGAGAGGAAGAGGGAGAGGGGGGAGAGAGAGGAAGAGGGAGAGAAGAAGGAGTGTGTGTTTGGTCATCATGGCACCAGTGGCTTGTGGTCTTTAATACCCCAGAGTCTCGTTTGGCCTCATTCTCTTCCACACTCTCTCTCATCCATCCCTCGCCCTCTCATCCATCCCTCGCCCTCTCATCCATCCCTCGCCCTCTCCTCCTCTCCTCCTCTCACCCCTCCTCTTTCTCCTCATTCTCTTCCCCCTCTCCTCTCTATCCCTCCTCCTCTCCTCTCACCTCCTCTCCTCCCTCCCTCCCTCCACCTCTCCTCCCCTTACCACTCTTTCAGTGTCAGTTACAGACAGAGGTAGGGAGGTGTTGTGGGGGAGGGAGAGACAGAACTACGGCGTGGTAGAGATTAGCTTGACATGCCCCCATGAACTGTGACATGACAGAGCTGGTGTGTGTCACTGTGGTGGTCTGTCTGGCAGCCCTGGGTGAACTCACGCAGGAAACTGCTTCCAGGTGTGAAATAGATCCTCCAGAGCTCTGTGAGGGGTTCATAGAGAGAGAGAGAGGTAGAGAGAGACAGAGAGAGACAGAGGGAGAGAGCTAGAGAGAGACAGAGAGAGACAAGAGAGAGAGAGAGAACCTCTGTGAGGGGTTCAGAGAGAACCTCTGTGAGGGGTTCAGAGAGAGAGAGAGAGACTCTCTCACTCTCTCTCTATGTCTCTCTGTCTCTCTCTCTCCCTCCCTCTCTACCTCTCTCCCTCTCTCTCTCCTCTCTACCTCTCTACCTCTCTACCTCTCTCCCTCTGTCTCTCTCTCCCTCTCTCTCTCTGTGCTTCTCTCCATTACCAGAAGATCAGCTACACGAGGAACATCCTTTCAAGCATGGCTGCTCTACTGCTAGGCTAACAACTGACACAGACGCTAAACATTGTAATCTTCCTCCCTCTCACTCCTTCTGCCTTCATAGACCACAGGTATGAGCGCAGAAACCAATGGGAGAGCCCAATGCTTTATAGCCTGACCCGATTGGTCTGCTGAGTCATTTAACATAATTCATATTCATGAGCCAGGTGTGTTCCCCTTTACTTGTCCTGTCTCACCTTGGAGGCCGTCACACCTGGATGCCCCGCCCCTTCCTGTGCATGTCATCGCCCCAAGCCAGGCCTGGGGCACCAGTGGAGCAGGGGGTTGTGGGAAAGTTACTTTACCAGGAAAAACAAGTGACTATCCTTCTTAACCATGACTTTAATAAAGAGTGGACACCCCTGTTACTGTGTGTGTGCTATCTGTACAGTGTGTGTGTGAGAGGGTGTTTAGTGTGCGTGTACAGCGTGTGTGTATGTACAGCGTGTGCTTCTGGTGTGGGAGCAGTACCAGGCTGACAGGGTCTGGGAGCAGTACCAGGGTGACAGGGTCTGGTGTGGGAGCAGTACCAGGGGGTGCTGACAGGGTCTGGGAGCAGTACCAGGGTGACAGGGTCTGGTGTGGGAGGCAGTACCAGGGTGACAGGGTCTGGTGTGGGAGCAGTACCAGGGGGTGCTGACAGGGTCTGGTGTGGGAGCAGTACCAGGGTGACAGGGTCTGGTGTGGGAGCAGTACCAGGGTGACAGGGTCTGGGAGCAGTACCAGGGTGACAGGGTCTGGGAGCAGTACCAGGGTGACAGGGTCTGGGAGCAGTACCAGGGTGACAGGGTCTGGGAGCAGTACCAGGGTGACAGGGTCTGGTGTGGGAGCAGTACCAGGCTGACAGGGTCTGGTGTGGGAGCAGTACCAGGGGGTGCTGACAGGGTCTGGAGGGTGAGGGGGGAGGGGGGGGGAGCTCTAATTAAAACATCACTTGAGTCAACACTCTACACTTCCTGCTGTGGTTACACACCTGGCTCCCTCTCACCCCTCTCTCCTCTTCACCCCCCCCCCACCCCCCCCCGCCCCCACCTGCCCCCCCCTCTTCCCCCCCTCCATCCTTCTCCAGGTCTTCACTGCCCTCCTGAACATTCACTCATCATGCCGTGTATTTAAGAAGTGACCTCATGCAGGAGCGCTGTGATTGGCTGTTCCCCTCCAGGGTTTGGATCTTTGAAGTGCAGAGAACCCTGCTTCCTTTCTGCCACCTGCACATGCAGTTTGATGTGTAATGTATTCATATATGCCACATTAATAATGTACGCCTTATACATGCATGATTATACAGCTGGGGAGTGTTGTTCATGTAGCTGACAGGTGTGTGTGTGTGTGTGTGTGTGTACAAGCATGTTGATGTGTGTTTTCATTTGTGTGATGAGATGGGAAGTAACAAAATACAAATGCTTTGTTAAAGTACAACTTTTTACTTTCTCAATTTTTTTTACAGAAATATCTTTACTTTCTACTTATTACATTTTCAAGCTAGGCTTGTTACTTAATTTTTTATCTGTATTTGGTGGCATGATCAATATAATTTCTTGTCATTGCTCGCCCTTTTTAAATTCCTGGCACAACAAACGTAAGCTACCATGGAGCAAGGCAGAAGGATTTATTTTTTATTATAAAAAAAAAAAAGTGTTGTGTGTGGAAAAAAAGTTTGTAAAAAAAAATATATTTTTAGGCTTCTCTGTTTTCCTCTCCTTTCACCGTGTGTGAAAAAAAAAACGTTTTGTGAGTGAAGGATGTGTGTACTTTTGCTATATCTGTGTGTATCCACACTTATGCATATAAACTAGCCTGTGTGTGTGTGTGTGTGTGGGAGCCTGTGTGTGTGTGTGAGCCTGTGTGTGTGTGTGGTAATGGCCTGAGGCTGAACAGTGACTGACAGCTGTGTGTGTTCTCAGTGTGTGTGTGTGTTCTCAGAGTGTGTGTGTGTTCTCAGAGTGTGTGTGTGTTCTCAGAGTGTGTGTGTGTTCTCAGAGTGTGTGTTCTCAGAGTGTGTGTGTGTTCTCAGAGTGTGTGTGTGTTCTCAGAGTGTGTGTTCTCAGAGTGTGTGTGTCTGTTCTCAGAGTGTGTGTGTGTTCTCAGAGTGTGTGTCTGTTCTCAGAGTGTGTGTGTCTGTTCTCAGAGTGTATGTGTGTTCTCAGAGTGTGTGCGTGTTCTCAGAGTGTATGTGTGTCTGTTCTCAGAGTGTGTGTGTGTTCTCAGAGTGTGTGTTCTCAGAGTGTGTGTGTCTGTTCTCAGAGTGTGTGTCTGTTCTCAGAGTGTGTGTGTTCTCAGAGTGTGTGTGTGTTCTCAGAGTGTGTGTGTCTGTTCTCAGAGTGTGTGTGTGTTCTCAGAGTGTGTGTGTGTTCTCAGAGTGTGTGTTCTCAGAGTGTGTGTGTGTTCTCAGAGTGTGTGTGTGTTCTCAGAGTGTGTGTTCTCAGAGTGTGTGTGTGTTCTCAGAGTGTGTGTGTTCTCAGAGTGTGTGTGTGTTCTCAGAGTGTGTGTTCTCAGAGTGTGTGTTCTCAGAGTGTGTGTGTCTGTTCTCAGAGTGTGTGTGTTCTCAGAGTGTGTGTGTTCTCAGAGTGTGTGTGTTCTCAGAATGTGTGTGTGTTCTCAGAGTGTGTGTGTGATCAGTGCAGAGGTAGCAGGTCTCCTGAGGGTCAGTCAGGCCCTCAGTGTTTCATCCACACTGAATCTCCACAGGAAACATTAGCATCAACATTGCTACGCTAGTTTACCATATCTGCAGGTTTCAGGGCTATGCACCCCCCCTCCCCTTCCCCCCTCCCAGACCCAAATGAAATTATTTGTAGGAACCACAACACACCAGGAACACACCTAAACCAGGTGATGAAGCTCAGGGTTACTGACCAGAATACGTCCTCAGAAAGAGTTGGAGGAGAGCAGATTGTGTTCTCCCTGCAGACTGTGTTCCTCAGCAGACTGTGTTCTCTCTGCAGACTGTGTTCCTCAGCAGATTGTGTTCTCTCAGCAGACTGTGTTCCTCAGCAGACTGTGTTCTCTCAGCAGACTGTGTTCCTCTGCAGACTGTGTTCTCTCAGCAGACTGTGTTCCTCTGCAGACTGTGTTCTCTCAGCAGACTGTGTTCCTCTGCAGACTGTGTTCTCGCTGCAGGAAAGC
>CM042853.1:1079054-1084054 GCA_023658055.1 Thaleichthys pacificus | reverse complement strand
AAAGAACTATTTAAATTCTGCTATAGTACTAGACTGTCAGCCGTGTGATGAATACACTGTGGAAGCTGCAGAGATGGTCCACACATCCTTTCCTCTAGAAGAACAGATTCCCATGTTTAAAAAGGCTTTTTCACTCAAGATAAAGTAAAGAAGTGTGGGCTCTGACATACTTAAGTAAAAAGTAGCCATTACTACACCTGTTTTAGTGTCACGCTGGTAACTGGACCTCACATCATGTTAATACAATAATACAAAAAGACACTATTGGCGCATTTGCCAGGAATCCTTTTTGACACCAACAATTTCGTTGGTCTCAACAATTTTCCTCATATATTGCCATGGGTGATCAGGAATGTCTCCATTCTCAGTCATGTCGACATCATCAATGACGTACTTTTTTTTCTTAACTTTTTTCACACACAGTGAAAGTAGAGGAGAGGGCAGAACAGGGAAGCCTAAATCAGTAGATGAAAGCAGAGCAGAGTACAATAGAGTACAGTAAAGTATAGTAGAGTCCTCATTAAGTACTCATCAATGATGCAACCTTTTCTTTTAACTTTTTTTGTAAAATAAAATACAAATAAACCTTTAGAAACGTTTTTTTCAATTTTTTGTCAAAACTAAAATTTCTACCTTTTGAAAGCTTTTTGAAACCTTTCGAAACTCAATTGTCGCAATATAGATTTAAATAATCGGTTACTGTAAAACTGTAAAACAAAATAAACACTGTGTGTGTGGAGTTTCCCCCAAAAAGATTCGAATGTTTGTGAAAAAACATTTTCGAAAAATGAATTCAAACTAATATTTTCGAAAAAATAATTTCGTAAAAAAAATATATATTTTTTTTCTGAATTCTTTTTTTGACATCATTCCCTCTCTCCCCCCCCCCCCCCGAAAAAAACGAAAATATTCTTTCGAAAATATTCTTTCGAAAATATTCTTTCGAAAATATTCTTTCGAAAATATTCTTTCGAAAATATTCTTTCGAAAATATTCTTTCGAAAATATTCTTTCGAATTCCTTTCGTAGAGGAAGGAGAGAGAGAGATCATGCCACCAAATACTGATTTAAACTTAAGTAACGAGTCTGGATTGAAAATGCAAGGAGTACACATATTTGTGTAAAAAAGTACTAGTGAGTGAAAGTAAACAACTTTTCAGAAAAATAAATAGTGAAAACCAGAAAGATCTACTTAAATACAGTAACAAAGGGTTAGTACTTTGTTACTTCCCATCTCTGGGTGTTTGCAAGGCAGATGCAGTTACGTGTTCAGTTAGCAGACAAACGGGTATATCTGAACCTGCAACCTCCTCTTGAACTGCAGTCAAATGCTTTAACCACTAAGCTGACTTCATCTCTCTCCACTTCCCCCCTTTCTCTCTTTGTAGCTCTCTCCCTTTCGCTCTCTCTCTCCACATCCCTGCGGGGCAGACCTGCCCATCAGCCCTCATTTGCATCTGATTGGCTAATGAGAGGAAATTAGAGTTTAGCCTTTTTTAGAGTGGACAAAAGACCAACTGCCCCGCCCTCCCCTCCCCCCCCCCCCCCCCCCCCCCCCCCCCGCCCTCCCCGAGCCCAAAGGAGGAGACCTGAGTGTAGCTGAGCAGAGTCAATAGGAGGGATTAGCGCTCTGCATCAATATCACCACCAGATGCTGCCTAGGCAGCCCAGGACTTCCTCCTCCCTGGATCAGGCCGCATAAGAAGGACCTCGTCCAGACCTCCCCCCGCCCCTCTCCTGGCCCACAATGCAACAGCTTGTGCCAGCTGCAGCCAATAGACACCACCCGACAGCCCTGGGTCACCATGGCTACAGACAGGAGAGAGTGGTGTAAACAGATGTAATCTAATAATGGGTTAATTTAGCACACGCTTTTATCAAGAGACGTACAGGGGGGGAGGGGGGGGGATTTGAACCATCGACCTCTTGGTCAGTAATTAACTGCTCTACAGCTGAGCTCTACTTTCCCCCAGGGGATCACCATGGACACAAAGACACTGCAGGGATGATGTTTGGAGGACAAGGACCACAGAGCATTGTGGGTAATGATGTTCCAGGTGGTCTCTCCTCACCTGCAGAAAGAAGAGAGGAGGAGGAGGAGGAGGAAAAGGAGGATGAACGTTTATCGACGATCCTTCGGTCGTCAGTCTGTGTGTCTGGGCCTGTATCTGCATGTGTGTCTGGCTCTGCCTGTCTCCTCTCCTCCTGGTCGTTACATCCCAGAATGAAAGGGAATGTAAAGTGAAAGCAGCAGTCTCTGTGGAGGTGTGTACAGGAGGGCAGGTCCCCTGGTGCTGGACCCCCAGAGCCGGCAGGCTGTCAGGCAGGTCCCCTGGTGCTGGACCCCCAGAGCCGGCAGGCTGTCAGGCAGGTCCCCTGGTGCTGGACCCCCAGAGCCGGCAGGCTGTCAGGGAGACGAGCCTGAGTGAGGAGCAGGGCCAGAGAGGAGACGAGCCGGGGGCAGGAGCTGATGTAGGCCCTGACACAGCCTGGGGGCAGAGTGGCACACCCCCCCCCAAGCAGCTCTCCCTCATCAGCCCTGTCCATCAACCTGACCCCTGCTCGTCTGGGTGTGTGTGAGTGTGTGTGTGTGTGTGGGGCGGGGGGGTTCCAAGGACAGGTAGGCAACTAGCACCGGTTGTTCATCTCTGAACACCAATCAGCTGTTAGAGATCCGCTGCAGGGCAGCTTTTAATTGGTCGTTGCCGTTGGACACCCTGCTCTGCTCCAGGATGAGATCACTGCTTCCGTCCTGACTGGTGTTCCCACAGAAACTCACATGCAAACTGAGACACACACAAACACACACACAAACACACAGTGAGTCACACACACACCATATACTTACAATGAGACAAAGACACACACCTTAACCACAGACCTGTAATTTAAGTGTTGGGATCCTTCTCACGCCTTGATGAGCTAATTAAGAGCTACTTAGCTAAACTGTGGGACAGACAGGGGGAGGGGCCGGGGGGGCGAGGGGGGGGGGGCAGTCCTCACCCAGCGGCAAGTGTTCACGCCTCAATGGCTTCACACAATGACCAAGACGCCTCCTCTCTGGAGCGAGAGGAGAAGAGGGACGAGAAAAGATCTGAATGGAGAGGGAGACCCACACTCTCCTCTTCTCTTTCTCCCTCTCTCTCTCTCCCCCCTCCTCTTCTCTTTCTCCCTCTGTCTCTCACTCATTACCCATCAGTAGATCCTGTTGTTTGACATGCACTTCAGAAGAAACAATAAGCTGACCCTCTTTCCTGCCTGCCAGTGTTTGCTTTGGGGAGAGAGAGGACTCTGAACCTGTGTGTGCACAAGGGTGTGTGTGTGAGAGAGAGGGTGTGTGTGTGAGAGAGAGGGTGTGTGTGTGAGAGAGAGGGTGTGTGTGTGTGTGAATTTGGCTGTGAGAAAATAGATTGTGTGTGTGCACGTTTCCACATATGTGTGTGTGTGTGTGACTAAGTGTAAATGTCTCGTGTGTGTGTCTGTGCGCGTGAGCATTCATGTCCTCGTGGGTTAGTGGGACACAGTGCGTGCTGAGCATTGTACAAGCAAGTCAAAGAGTGTGAGAGTGTGATGTGTCTCCAATGATCTCTGCTGCCTGGAGGTGTGACTGATGTCCTGCTCCGCCTGTCCTGCTCCGCCTGTCCTGCTCCGCCTGCTGTGAGCCGGTCCAGAGAGCGTGGGGCAGAGAGGAGAGATGCTGGCAGCATGCCTCCGGCCCCAACACTGGCTTTCACAGACAGGAACAACACCACTGGCACACTCACAAACCTTTATTGCCTTCACACGCAAGCTACCCCACAGGGGCGGGGGGGTGAGGGGTCAGAGGTCAGAGGTCAGGGCATATGCTCCCTCACAACAACAGCTACTAACCTTTACTCTCCCACTTACTCTTTCTTCAAACCAAAGAGAAACACATTCATGTTGTACTTCGTTGTTTAACTTCTTGGTAAAGATTTGTGTCTCTGTTTTAAGCCTTTATTTAGATGATTCTGTTTCTAGGCAACTGAGTGATTAGCTTTTTCAAACTAAGTTTCCTCTCCAAAGTTGAGCTTTTCTCTTTCCTGTTCTGGCTTTCTATGGTGTTATACTTATTCTCGGTGATAAAGTGACATTTCATGGAAAAGGGATCTCTGTGTGTGTGTGTATGAGTGTGTGTGTATGAGTGTGTGTATGAGTGTGTGTGAGTGTGTTAGCTCGCTGTTAGGGACATCTCCAGATACCATCTCTGTCTGGCAGTCATCAGCCTCCTACAGCCCTCCATGTATCACTGCCACTGTCTACACACACACTCACACACTTACACACACTCACTCACACACTAACACACTCACACACACACTCACACACTTACACACACTCACTCACACACTAACACACTCACACACACACTCACACACTCACTCACACACTCACTCACTCACACACTAACACACACACACACTCAGACACTCACTCACACACAAACACACTAACTCACACACACGCACTCAGACACTCACACACACACGAACAGGGTGGAAGAATTTTGTGAGACAGGTAGAAACACCTCTGGCTTTGAAACTGAAAAAAGAGACGGAGAGAGAGAGAGAGAGAGAGAGGAGAGAGAGAAAGAGAGAGAGAGAGGAGAGAGAGAGAGAGAGAGAGAGAGAGAGAGAGAGAGAGAGAGAGAGAGAGAAAGGTAGAGAATGTGAGGGATAGAGAAAGGAAGAGAGGGAGAGAGAGAGGGAGAGAGAGAAAGGGAGGGAGGAGAGAAAGGGAGAGAGAGAGAGAGAGAGGGAGAGAGAGAGAGAGAGAGAGAGAGAGGGAGAGAGAGAGAGAGAGAGAGAGAGGGAGAGAGAGAGAGAGAGAGAGAGAGAAAGGGAGAGAGAGAGAGAGACAGAGAGAGAGAGAGAGAGAGAGAGAGAGAGAGAGAGAGAGAGGGAGGGAGAGAGAGAGAGAGAGAGAGAGAGAGAGAGAGAGAGAGAGAGAGAGAGAGAGAGAGAGGAGAGGAGAGAGAGAGA
>CM042853.1:1061554-1074054 GCA_023658055.1 Thaleichthys pacificus | reverse complement strand
CACAGGGTGGGGTGTGTGTGTGGTTGTGTGTGCATGCGAGCAGGTATGCGTGTGTGTGTGTGTGCAGGAGTGTGTGTGCAGGAGCGTGTGTGTGTGTGTGTGTGTGTGTGCAGGAGCGTGTGTGCATGCGAGCAGGTATGCGTGTGTGTGTGTGTGCAGGAGCGTGTGTGTGTGTGTGCAGGAGTGTGTGTGCAGGAGCGTGTGTGCAGGAGCGTGTGTGCAGGCTTCATTATGAGGATGTGAGTCAGAGGGTGAAGGTATAATGCTGCTTTGTGTGTGTGACAGGCAGGAATGTGGGGGCTTGTAGGACGAGCGAGCCTCACATTAATCCCTCTCACTTTCTACACACATCAAACCCTGCATGGACAGAAGGCTCACACTTGCGCAGAGACACAGACACACACACACTTATTTCTATATATTAATAATGTGTGATCAAAACCACTTTTTGCATGTTAACCCCCTCCTACACACACTTACACACACACATCTCCTACACACATCTCCTACACACACCAAAAACACACACTTACACACACCTCTGTTGTGACCTTTAGAGGTGGAGGAGGTGGTAGCATCACAGTGCTGAAATATATATTTTGTGTGTATTAGACCAGGTGTGTATTAGACCAGGGCTGGTGTGTATTAGACCAGGGCTGGTGTGTATTAGACCAGGGCTGGTAGAGTGTGAGAGAGTAAGGTTAGCAGTGCTAGCTAGCTAGATATAGATGAGGGTAGGTGGGGTGAGAGAGAGACAGGTTATTGGTGCTAGCTAGGGGGAGATCTGGAGAGGAGGTGGGGGAAAGGGATGTCTGGGGGGAGAGGGAGGAGAGGAGAGAGAAGTCTGGAAGGGGGAGGTTAGAGGGGGGAGAGAGGGGGGAGAGAGGGGGTATATAGTGGTAAAGTAAAAACACCCTTTCGTTTGACCTGACTGGACTTGAGTCAGGTCACTACTGCCCCCCAGTGGTGAAACAGCAGATAACTCTTATGATCTCCAAGTGAAACACTCTTTGTTGAGTGAAACAAAGAGTGAATGTGTAGAATGAACCCGGGTTCTCTTATCTTACACAGCAACAGGTAGCGCTGGTGAGACTCATAGTTAAAACAGTTAAACAGTTAAAACAGTTGCATAAGAAATTGTAAAAATGGTCCTGAACTATATTATGACTTAAATCTACCAAGTAGATTTACTACAGCTTTCAGGAAATTACCACCATAAGGTTACTGGTGTGTTGTATGTTAACATGTCTGCTACTGTTTTATTGTTGACAGCGGTAATAGGCTATAGGCCCTACTAAAGCAGAGCAAAGACTATCGTTTCACTTGAATGTAAGGTACATTTAGACACACATATACATATATTTTATTTATGCAACGATGACAACACTTTTATTTAATAAAGGGTTATGTAGAGGAGCAGGCCCAGCTAATTTCGTTGTAGCCATACCTGTAAATATAAATGGCAAGTAAACGTGAAACTAATAATGTATTGTGTGCAAATAACCAGTTCTTTACAAATTATTTTCTCGTGCGGAGGCGAAAGTTTCTCGTGCGCACAGATCCCTTCAGGGGCTCCGTAAACCCGTTTTGAAAGGTTGGAAAACAAAAGTTTGCATCATTGATGAGTACTTGATGATGACTGTACTATACTCTACTGTACTCTGCTTTAATCGACTAGGTTTTTACAGGCTTCCGTGTTCTCCTTTCAGTGTGTGTGGAAAAAAAGTTTCGAAAAAAGGTACGTTATGGATGAGACAGAGGGAGTTAGCGATGTCGAAATGACTGAGAATAGAGACATTCCTGATCACCCATGGCCATATATGGGAGATGTTTTAAATAGTTGGCGTTAAAAAAGGATTCCGGCGATGTGAGGTCCAGTTACCAACGTGACACTAAAACAGGTAGCACACACAAAAAAAAGAAAACAGGTAGTACTATTTTTTCTTAAGTATATGTCAGAGCCCACACTTTTTTAACTAACACAAATAGGCTATACAAAAAAGAACTTTGAATCGAACAATGTGAACACCATGGAAACGCCTCTCTGTCACAGTCAGATTGTGACGTCATGAGGGGATCCAGTGGCGATGGGGATGTCGGAGCTGTGCTTGTCTAACGGCAGTCTGAACATGGGACTTCTGGAGAACACTCAGGTGATGGTGACCCTGCTTCTAATCTCAGCTCTGATTGGTGCAACCTTACCTGTACCTCTATCGCACAGGTGGGGGAGTCAGTTGGACAGAAAGACACACACATGGCTCATTCTTCTATCCAAAGAAGAGTGTGTAAGTTAGTATAGTGTGAAAGTAATGTGTGTCCTCCTGGTTCGTACCCTGTGTTTCCAGTGGAGGAGAAGACAGTGCAGATCTGGAACTGCTGTTCAATCCAGACCTTCTCACCGACCTCAGCAGCCCTTCTGATGGTGAGACTGGAAGATCAGATGACCACTAAAACTGTCCACGTCAAATCTCATTTTATACAAAAAGAAAATATATATACAGTATATATATCACATCAGATTATAGAGAAAGATTACAGATTTAGATGTAATATTCACAGATTACGGAGTTAAACCCCTGCCGGTCTCCTATGAACCCAACCTGGAGGATGAGTACTACTAGAACCAACCTGGAGGATGAGTTCTACTAGAACCCAACCTGGAGGATGAGTTCTACTAGAACCAACCTGGAAGATGAGTTCTACTAGAACCCAACCTGGAGGATGAGTTCTACTAGAACCAACCTGGAGGATGAGTTCTACTAGAACCCAACCTGGAGGATGAGTTCTACTAGAACCAACCTGGAGGATGAGTTCTACTAGAACCCAACCTGGAGGATGAGTTCTACTAGAACCAACCTGGAGCAAAACCTCAACAGATGGCTTCACCTCTCACTTCACAAAATAAAACATGCAGAAATTAGAACCAAGTGTGTGTGTCAGTGTGCCTGGGTGTGGATGCATTTGCGAGTGTATGTGTATGTGGTACTGTGTGTATGGGTATGTACACGTGTGTGTGCGTGTGTGTGTGTGCGTGTGAGTGTCTCTAAAGCAGAAAAGACAGAACACCAGAATGCTGCATCAACATTTTTAACTAAAGAATCAAATTCACACTTAAAAAAAAAAGTTAATAAAATAAGAATTCCACATACGACAGAATTAATCAGTACAATGTGTCATTTGTAATTACAATATATTTATTTATATATGGCATGTCTGTACACACTTTATAGAGCCTGCACTTAGTACCTTAATTGGGGCCAGGATTTCGTTCTGAAAACAGTTTGGAGTAGAACAGAACTTGAGAAGTTTAAAATGATGAAGATAAATTTGGATGAAGAATTAAAACAATTGTGATATGGAAAATGTGTATGATCGTAACGAGTTATGACAAGAAGACAAAACCACTTAAAAAATCCCACATCATTCATAAATTAGATCTCCATATTTTAGAAACATACTTTTACAATATTTTCATCGCTGTGTTAATGACAAGTTTTTTTCAGTGAACTTTCTGTTAGAAATGAGTGTTAGGATGTTGTGAATGATGTAATACTTTCATTCCAATGGATTCAATCGGCAGTCAAAACAACACGTTTGTTTCCAAGCCTCTCGTAGAAACACAGCATACTGAACACATCCACCGTGATCCTTCAGGGAGGGAAAGCTGCGTTAAATCGGATGGTAAGAAAAAGAGGCACTACTACATGTATGGATGTGGAGGAGGCCAAAGGATTATTTTCTGTTTTTGTGCTTCCTGGGTCAAGTCAGCACTTCTTGAACCTTCTAGGGCCTCACTTGACATCCTCTATTTGCACTCTGCACACTTCCTGTTTTTGAAGGAAGTGATGTCACTCCACTTGATATGACTGAATGGTAAACTGGAGTGTGAAAGGACTTCATCCCAGAATGGCAACGACAGCTGATTGGCCACTGTGATGACGACGAGGAAGAAGAAGCCATGAGCCTCCTAGAGGTGAGCTGGAGCTGGAGGTGTCTAATATCACAGCAGGGTCTCTCTACAGCGTGTCCCCACACACCTGTCTGCTCAGGATGGCTGTGATCCAACTGTTGGTGCTGCGTACCACACTGTGCAGGGGATTTAAAACACCTGTGCTCTGATTGGTCAAGCGGATCTGTGAACACTCAAAAGTTGAGCTTTTCCCAAGTTTGAAGTCTGTATTACAGACCCCCACTGGTGCATAATGTCACAACGCAGCAGACAGCTGAAACACACTGCAGAGAGAAGCTAGCGTGAGGAGAACCTAGCGTGAGGAGAACCTAGCGTGAGGAGAACCTAGCGTGAGGAGAACCTAGCGTGAGGAGAACCTAGCGTGAGGAGAACCTAGCGTGAGGAGAACCTAGCGTGAGGAGAACCTAGCGTGAGGTGGACCGTGGGGGAACCTGGAGGAATCTCAGCGTTTAGGAGACGTCAGTCAGCAGGGAAGAGTTCCCAAACACATTCACTGTTGAAGCTTGTCTATTTATAATAACGTGTTCAATTAACAGACGCTTATGTATAAAGCGATGTACAGGGGTGGGATTTGAACCTGGGAGTTGCTTCTGACCTGCTGGTTCCCGTCTTGTGCTTCTGGTGGACAGGGTGCAATCATCCTCTCTGCATCTATGAATCCATGTTGCATAGTCAGTAACACATCTTTTCACCCTCTCTCCTCTCCCTCTCTCCTCTCCCTCTCTCCACTCCCTCTCTCCTCTCCCTCTCTCCTCTCCCTCTCTCCTCACCCTCTCTCCTCTCCCTCTCTCCTCTCCCTCTCTCCTCACCCTCTCTCCTCTCCCTCTCTCCACTCCTCCTCTCCTCACCATCTCTCCACTCCTCCTCTCTTCCTCTTCACTCCTCTCCTCTCCATCGCCTCCTCTTCTTTCTGTCATTCCGCTCCTCCCTTCGTCTCCTCCACAGACAGACAGAACAACTGCTGACATGTCTCCCCTTTCTCCCCCCCCCCTCATCTCTCTCTCTTCCACCAGCTCTGTTTCTCCCCCCCCCTCATCTCTCTCTCTTCCACCAGCTCTGTTTCTCCCCCCCCCCTCATCTCTCTCTCTTCCACCAGCTCTGTTTCTCCCCCCCCCCTCATCTCTCTCTCTTCCACCAGCTCTGTTTCTCCCCCCCCCCCCTCATCTCTCTCTCTTCCACCAGCTCTGTTTCTCCCCCCCCCCCCCTCATCTCTCTCTCTTCCACCAGCTCTGTTTGACAGGTGTTTTTGTCTTTGTTAGGGTGGTTGGTCCATGCAGCATGGTTATAATACACTGTGATGCTGTGGGCTGAGTAGGACAGCATGAGAGGGTCACTCCAGATAGATGTCTTCTGTAGGGCAGGAGAACTCAACAAACTCCTTATAGTACAACTGGAAGGCTTTCCTGTCAGGGGAGAGAGGAGGGAGACAGGAGGAGGGAGGGAGGGACGGAGGGAGGGAGGGCGAGGAGGACAGGAGGGGATAGAGAACAGGAAGATTTGACATCGTCAATCTCATTGATTTAGTGACATTAGTTGACAGTGACTCATGTGTCGATGTGCATGAGAGGTGGTTCTGTGAGTGAAGACAGGCTCACCCCACAGACTGGGCCAGGGGCTTGGTGGAGCTCTCCGACACAAACACGTGGCAGGCAAACCTCTGGTCGGCTGGGTGCTTCGTGATGAAGCCAAAGTACCTGCACACAGACAGATGATGATGACCATGCACAGTGCCTGCTAGCTGGGAGGAGGTATCTCAGATGAGTTAGCTCATTAGCATTAGCCTAGCTCGTTAGCTTGGTCTCTTACTTGCTGTTCTTGGGATGACATCCACAGAAGGACACGTTCTTTAGCTGGAAGAAGTGGTTGCACTCGTTACTCTGCAGACAGACAGACAGAGACGAACACAGATTACATCGAGCAGGGCTGGTACAACCAATGTGAACTGGTTTAACTCCTCAGGTGTAAATACAGTCGACCCTCAGATAGCTTATCGTCAGCATGGATGGTAAGGCCGCTACAGCCGCTACACCCGCTACACCAGCTACACCCGCTACACCAGCTACACCTGGTACACCAGGGAGTCAGATGGCTGAGCGGTTAGGGAGTCGGGCTATTATAATCAGAAGGTTGTTGGTTCGAGCCAAATGACGTTGTGCCCTTGGGCAAGGCACTTCACCCTACTTGCCTTGGGGAGAATGTCCCTGTACTTACTTTAAGTCGCTCTGGATAAGAGCGTCTGCTAAATGACTAAATGTAAATGTACACCGGGACAGGCTTCAGTTTACACTGAGGTTCTGGGGGCTGTGGTAGCACATACTGACCACATGGGGGCAGCATGTCATTACTCTGAGGTAGAGTTGCTGTGTCAATTTGTGTGTGTGTGTGAGTGAGAGTGTGTGTGTGAGAGTGAGAGTGTGTGTGAGAGTGTGTGAGTGAGAGTGTGTGAGTGAGAGTGTGTGTGTGTGTGTGTGAGTGAGAGTGTGTGTGTGTGAGAGTGAGGTTCTTACTCTGTCGGAAGCGTAATAGTCGTCCTGCACCATCAGTTTGACTCCCTTCATGTTAATCTCCAGGATACATGATGAGGGAGGGTTATACTGGACTGTCAACCTCCTATTGGTCGCAATCTAGTGTCAATCAAAACAGAAGACAGGATATGACTCATCACTCAGACATTTCTCTTTCCTGTCATGCCCTCTTCTGTCAGTCTGTTACCATCCTTCACCTTCCATCTGCCTCTTCCTCCCTCCCCCCTACAGTCATTCCTCACACGGGACTCAGCAATGACAAAGTCACTTTCTTCTCTTTGTTCTCTCTCTCTCTCCCTCCCTCCCTCCCTCTCTCTCTCTCTCTCTCTCTCCCTCTCTCTCCCTCTCTCTCCCTCTCTCTCCCTCTCTCCCTCTCTCTCTCTCTCTCTCTCTGTCTCTCTCTCTTCCTTTCTCTCTCTTTTACTCCCTCATTCCCTCTGTCTGTCCCCTGCTCTCTCTCACTGTCACACACACACACAGCCTTCACACCCACCCACACCCACACCCACACCCACACCCACACCCACACCCACACCCACACCACACACACACACACACACACACACACACACACACACACACTGCACCTTCTGCATGGCAGCGCACAGCACATCGTTCCCCTTGTGGTAGGGCACCTGGACCGACCCCAGGAACTTCAGGCGGTATCTGTCCACCCACTCAGACGTCCTCCCCTCTAAAACACACAGAAGAGCTGCTGTCACCCGTGAACATGCCTTGACCTGTCTGTCTGCAGGTACCAGGAGGCTTACATGAGGGCAGCATTCAGAAACACAAACACAGTTTGTTCCTGTTGGGTGGTTAAGGATCAGGTAGCAGACCACAGGCAGGTCATCTCTCCACACCCTCCCCCCCCCCCCCCCCCCCCCCCCACACACACACACACGCTTGCGTGCCCAGGTACCTGTGAGGGCACGGGGCTCCTTGGCAATCTCCGTGGCGTAGAAGGCTGGGAAGATGCCGTGGGCGCCAGAGCGCATGTTGTAGCCCTCGTACCAGTAGTCCTCCCCCTGGAGCAGCACCAGCAGGGGGTCGTCCACCTCCAGCTCCAGCTCATCATCGTGACGGGGGATGAACCTGGGGGAGGGAGGGGGGGGAGGAGGGGAGGGGAGGAGGGGGAGCAATGACAAACAGACAGAAAACTAAATCAGCTTGTGTGTTGGATCCAGAGCGGAAGCTGTAGTTTGAAGATGATGATGGTGATGAAGATGTATCTCACCTGTACACAGCCCTGTGTGTCTGGTCCTTCTCCTCTCCGTTGATCACACAGGAGACCAGGCCGAAGGACTCTGCGCCTGCAGGGGGGGGGGGGGGACGACGACATGTGACATCAAATCTACCCTGCAGATCTGTTAGCTGCTTGGTGCATGGTATAGCTGTCTCCCTCCTCGATGGGCTGGGGTGAACAGCTGGGTTCTATCTCGGAGCTTAATGCTCATTGCTGTAGAATGGGTACAATAATCGATACTAAGAAACATGGACCGCTTCCAGGACGAAGCCAAGGACTGTAAACACACACACACCCACACACAGCCTTACTGGAGGACCAGCGAATAATATACCAGGGGATTCCCAAGGTGACTCAGTGACACTTCCTCTTACCCTCTCTTCCTGTCTCTCTTCCTGTCTCTCTTCCTGTCTCTCTTCCTGTCTCTCTCCTGTCTCTCTTCCTCTCTCTCTTCCTGTCTCTCTTCCTCTCTCTCTTCCTCTCTCTCTTCCTGTCTCTCTTCCTGTCTCTCTTCCTGTCTCTCTTCCTGTCTCTCTTCCTGTCTCTCTTCCTCTCTCTCTTCCTGTCTCTCTTCCTGTCTCTCTTCCTGTCTCTCTTCCTGTCTCTCTTCCTGTCTCTCTTCCTGTCTCTCTCTCTTCCTTCCCCTTATATGTTATATTATTTGTATTTGTATTTTTGAGCCCACAGCGTTCCTACACCCAGAACTGCAGGGTGTTCGCTAGTTCTTTTTAGATCACTATTTGATTACTTCTGGACCATATACACATTGGATTTTATCACTATCTGTTCGATGAAATTGTAAAAAATGTGATTTTCTTGAAAATCAGTTAGTGGTGAGCAGTAAGTTCACATGTCCGCCCTGCTTGGTGAGGTGTGGAGTGTGAGGCAAGCACACACAGCCTTACTGGACAACCAGTGAAGAAGAATAATCCATAAAGCTCTCCTTCACTCTCTCTCTCTCTGCGATTCTCTCTCTCTCCCTCTCTCCCTCCTTCTCTCTCTCTCTCTCTCCCTCCCTCTGTCCCTCCCTCTCTCTCCCTCCCTCTCTCTCTCCGTGGGGTTAGAGTGGAGCTACTTACTGGAGGAGCGTGAGCGTCCGTTGAGGAAGACGTTGAGGAACTTCTTAGAGAAGTTCAGGTCTGCCTCCGGGGTGGAGTCATCAGAGAGACAAGCTCTGGCCTCTCTCCTCCCTCCTCCCACCCTGGCTCGCTCCTCCTCCTGCTCCTCCTCCTCCTGCTCCTCCTCCTCCTGCTCCTCCTCCTGCCTCCTCCTCCTCCTCCTCCCCCTCCTCCCCGATGGCCAACTCATACGGAGACGAGACGCAGTTGTCGTATACGGTTGCCGTGTCGCTGTCGTCGCTGTAACCTTGGTAACACTGCCGAAGGCTGATAAGTTCCAGCTGGGCGTGTTCGTCCACCACCAGTGTGTATTTCACAGAGTCGTACGAAAGGCCGCTGGCCTCAGAGCTCATGGAAGTCCGAGGTGGGGCCCCGGGGCCCCCCGGCCCCCTGCCTGCCCCCTGCCTACCCCCACCGTCCCTCATCACCCTGTCCTCCTCCTCCTCCCCCCCATAGTCATCCACGTACTGCACACCCAGTCCCGCCCCCACCACACCCAGTCCCGCCCCCACCACACCCAGTCCCTGCAGGCTCATGTCCAGGGCAGAGCCCCCGAGGGGGGCGGGAGGGGTGGCGAGTGCCTCCATGCACGAGGCGTAAGAAGGGGGCGGGGCCACGTAGACCTCGTCCTCCTCGCTGATGCAGGGATTGGTCCGGTCGGGGAGGGGCTGGTAGGGAGGCGGGCCTTCGGTGTCTGAGCTGAGGGACATGCGCCCGTGCTCTGGCTGCTGGGAGGGAGGGAAGTCTGGCTGGGCGTGGGGTCGGTCGTGGGCGTGGTCATGGGCGTGCTCGTGGAGGGACTCTGAGGAGCGCAGCACGGGCGTGAGGTAGATCTCCTCGGTGGGCTCCAGACACACGTCCGTGGTGTAGTGTGTCCTGTCCTCCGCCCCGCCCCCCCTGGGGCGCAGGGGCGCGTAGTCCTGCGGCGGTGGCGGCGGGGGTGGCGGCTTCCTGTCCTGCAGCTTGGAGCGTGTTCCCGTGGTGACGGGGGCGTGGCCGCGGCGGCAGGGGCCCGTCCGTGGACGTGCCGCAGTCCTTGGTCTGGGCCACGCCCACCTGGGCCCCGCCCCCCTGCCGCTGCTTGTCCTCATCGCTCAGACAGGTGTGCTCGTGGGGGGGGGGAAAGGTCACCTGGGAAGGGGACGCGCACACGCACACAGGTGCACACACGCATGGGGACGCATGTACACACAGAGATGAGCCAGACAGACAGAGACAAGATGAGCAGGCAAGCAAGACACACATATACACACACAAATACAGACACACAGACAAACACACAGACAGACACACAGACAGGTCCAAGACAGCACACACGGTCGACAGGCAGATGCATGCACACACACGTGCACAATTCACACACAGACAAGACACAATCACACACCGCACATACAACATACACCCAACAGCACACGTATGACCGGAGACAAGACACAAGCGACCACACACACACGAGGGAAAAGAGCAATGAGACAGCAGCAAAGTGTATCTTGTTAGGTAACCCACGGATTATAATCCACATTACTCAACATATTCAGCGCACAGCAGAAGATATGAGATTGATTTATGATGTCATAATCCCCAGCCAGACCCAGCAGTAAAAGACGAAACCAAAATAATAAACCGAAATAATAATTTGGGGTACTCAGAAAATCATTCCTTTTTGTGGCTAGTAACTTTTCAACCATACTGCATATGTTTGTTTGCCAAACTCAAACAGAATGTAAACATTTTGCCTGAGCTGGTCTGGAAGCTTCGTCAGTTCTGTAACGAGGCTGAAAAAGCTTGGCAGCTCTGGACTAGCTACGCCCCAGCTGGCTGTCAATATGACTTAGCTTAGCTTAGCCTAGCCTAGCCTAGCAGGTTAGGGTTTAGCATACCTCAGCCTAACACGGCCCATCATAGCCCTGCATAGCCAAGTGCAACCGAGCATAACCTAGAATGACAGTGGCAACACCGTTATGGTTACAGGCAGTACATATTATAGCCTAGCGTAGCCTAGCGTAGCCACTGTTACAGTTATATACAGCTGGACTAAAGATTTAAATAAAGTTCTGGATGTGTTCCGTGAATGTGCAGTATTTATATTTACACACACTTTTTGTATGACAGAGTTAGCCTGCTGAACAGCACAACATCCTGACAGGCAGATCACTTCATGCTGAGGTGTCCTGTGCTTCTAAAACTGTTAATTCAGCATCGCCCCCCCCCCCCCCCCCCCCACCCCTAAAGCAGAGCTCTGGTGGTATGATCCAGCCGTCTCCTGAGGAGACAGCGGCAGAACGGAGCGTCTCACCTGTCTTGAGGGGGGAGGACGACCGAGACACTTTCTCCTGCCAGCTGTACTTCTTACCAAACGAATTGTTGTTCAGCGTATCCTGCCGGTCCGACATGGAGACAGAGAGATGGAGAGATGAAATAAGAAATGTGGATGGAGAGATGTAGAGCGAGGGAAAAGAGAAAAGGCCAGAGGAAAGAGTGAGGTGGAGGATAGAAGGGAGACAGAAAGGGGGAGAGAGTTAGTGGGACAGTTCTGGATGCACAAACTCAATGTACACAAAATCTCTCTCTCTCTCTGAGCTCTCTCGCTCTTCCACACGCACACACACACACGCACACACACCACAGGCTTTTATTCTGTTGAATGAGCAGGGATTCTTTTGTCCAGGCTTCGTGGTGAGCATTTAAAGGGAACCAGAGCCCCTTTTCCCAGCTGGGAACACACACACACAGAGACACAAGTTTGTTTTTCTATCCTAGTGGGACCATTCACCTCACCTTCAAACTGTCTCTGACCCTGAAGCCCTTAATGTCATTCTAACCCTCAAACCAGAGCTGAAGTTGTGGGTCCCAGCAGAACGGCCCCACAGGCTCAGGTGTGTCACTGTCACCATACTTGCTCCCACAAGGTTAGTTAAACAAGACACACAGTCAAACACACGCACACACACTGCTGTCTGACGCTGAAGGTGTTGGACATATCAGGAGGAATGGGAGTCGTTGTCTTGTTCTCTCATGTGTATGTGTGTGTGTGGGAGGTATACTTGAGTGTGTACGCGCGTATTTGTGTAGGTATGTGTGAATGTGAGTGTGCGTGTGTATGTGAGTGTGTGTGTGAGTTAATGTGTGAGTGTGTGTGTGTGTGTGTCATAACTGATGAGGTGGGTGATGCCTCCTGTTGAGCCAGTGATGATTTGCCCAAAATAAAAACTCCCCCCGTCTTCTCTGACTCACTCAGTGATGCTTCAGACAAGAAGACCTGTCACCATGGAGACCGACCAGTGATGCGGCAGGTGGAGGGAGATGACGTGTGTCTGTGTGTCTGTGTGTGTGCATGCAGGTGTGTGTGTGTGTGTGCATGTCTGTGTGTGTGTGTGTGTGTGTGTGCGTGTGCATCTGAACAGTATGGAGGGGACCCACAGTAAGAGGGGAGACTGGGAGTGTACACACACACACACACACACACACACACACACACACACACACACATAGAAGTGTTAATCCCAGCAGCCAGGGTTGGAGGTAGAGACACCTCCACACTTTAAGATTAAGGATTAGATCAGATTAGTGGAGGACCCCTGCTAGCCGGCCCGGGTGGAGGACCTTTCCCTCCAGAAACACACTCCCACTGAGATTACATT